>JAHLJT010004567.1:211550953-212081907 GCA_031308135.1 Acheta domesticus
CGGTGCAGAGATGAGGACGTTCTGCCGTCCTTTCTCGAAATCCGTCACCAGACTCAGACCCAGGCAGCATTGCGGATTCTCCGTAGAACGGGTTTTGCCCTCCTGCGTGAGAGGATCCGCGATACCAGGATGCAACTCTCTAACATCGAACGTAAGTTGCTTAATATTCATTTAAAGCTTGCATGTTGTCTTAGTGTACCTGATTTTATCACACTTGATACGGTTTCGGCTGAAGCCGCGGAAAGTGTATTTGATAAATCTAGATGTAAGCAAATTCGGAAATTCGACAAACTAAAGGCCAAACAACATCCTGAGGCCTGTAGGGTTGGCTTGACGAGTACTGTCGTCAACCTAACTGACGAACAGTTGAACCAGGCTACTGTGTCTGTATTGAGTAAAGGCCTCAATTTCGCCCCCGTGCCCGACCGCGTTCCTACCGCGGATATCGTGGCAGGGGTGGAAAACGCGGTTTCAAAACTGCCTGCCGACCAGGCTGACTACATACGCAGAGAATCGGCTCGTTTTCTGGCCCATTCTAAATTGCCACGTAGTAATTTGCCACGCGAGGAGCGTTTAGCGTTGCGCGAACTACGTAAGCGTGAGGACATCGTTGTAGTACCGGCAGATAAAGGCAATGCCACGGTGGTCATGAAAACTATTGACTACCATTCTAAAGTTGAGGCGTTGCTGACAGATCAGGCCTATACTGTTCTGCAAAGTAATCCCGTTCGTAAGCTGAGGGGAGAGGTCGCGGCACGGATCAACAACTCGGCTGCTATAGAGTCGGAGGCCAAACCTAGGTTAAAACGTGGCAACCACTGTATTCCTAGGCTTTATGGTCTTCCTAAGATACATAAGCCCGACGTGCCACTGCGCCCCATTGTGAGCGCTATTAACTCCCCCACCCACCCCTCTTGCCCCGCTATGTGACCGATAAACTGCAAGCCTTTGACTGACGACATCAAGTCAGCTGTCAGGAATTCGGCCCACCTTATTGACATTCTTAAGGAGCTCCGCATAAATGACTCGGACATCCTCGTCAGCTTCGATGTCACGTCTTTGTTCACTATGGTTCCAGTGGACGAGGCGGCCACTGTCATACGCAGAAAACTTTGCTCCCGTGGGCTCACGTCGGAATGGGCCGAACTTAGCTGAGTTCTGTCTCACGTCCACTTTCTTCCAATACCGAGAGCAATTATATGCTCAAGTTGAAGGAGCGGCCATGGGTTCTCCCCTCTCTCCAGTTGTGGCTAACCTGTTATGGAGGCCTTTGAAACGGAGGCCCTGGAGAATGCCCCCACTAAAACCAATCTGTTTGGCTCCGGTACGTGGACGATACACTAGTAGTGTTGGCCCCACGGTCCTCACACCTTAGCTGACTTCCTCCAGCACCTTAACAACACACACCCTAAGATTAAGTTTACGATGGAGGTGGAAAATGAGGGAAAATTACCTTTCCTTTGACGTGCTGGTGAGTCGGAAAGCGAACGGCAGACTAGGACACAGTGTTTACCGTAAACCCACTCATACAAACCGTTATTTGCATGCCGGCTCTCACCATCCACCCGGCAACTAAACGGGGGGTTTTGAAAACTCTGGCCATCAGAGCAATTAGATGTGTGTTGATAAGGAATCGTTGGACTCTGAAATGGAGCTCCTAAAGACCACATTTCGAGCTAACGGATACAGCGCTAGCGCTGCCAACCAAGCGGTACGGCAGGCTACGACCACTTCCAACACGGTCGATATCACCACACCTAGTGACAATACCAACCAAACTATAGCCACTCTACCGTATATACGAGGTGTCACCGATAAGATTGGCAAGATATTGAGCCGCTTGATATAAAGACGGCCTACAAAGCCCAGGAAAAACTTGGGGCAAAAGCTTGTACGCGTGAAAGATCGCGTCCCTCCCCTTATGTCATCAGGGGTATACGAGATCCCATGCAGCTGCGGCCAATAGTTACATTGGCGAGACGGGACGCACAGTAGATGAACGCCTCCGGGAACATATTCGTCATTATAAATACAATAATACGAATAAATCGGCCATAGCATTGCACGCATGGAAAACTGGCCATGCCATCTTATTTGATGACACTCGCCTCTTAGCCAGAGAAGACCGCTGGGGTACGAGGAGGGTAAAAGAGGCGGTGGAAATAATTAAACACCCGCATAATCTTAATGCTGACCAAGGCATTCGTCTTCACGATGCCTGGAAACACCTATTTTACCAGGACGTCCGGTCTCGAACGGACGCGGTCCTAGCTGCTCCCCTACGTCCGGCAACGGACGGAGCGCCGTCCGTCAACAGCGCACCGCGGAGAGCCCGGCCCTGATTGGCCGGTGCACTCTCTCCGCATTGGCCGACCACCCGGCCAACCGGTACACAGGTAGAAGGGGAACGTAGCCCTATATTAACCCGTGCACAGTACAGCTCCGTGCATTACGCCCTGAGGAAGGTCGCAGAATGGCGACCGAAACGTCGGCACCTTTGCCATGGACGCGGCGTCACCCGGACAGCCAACTTAATATTGACTCCGACCGCGGAAGCCTACGCTCTCAAGAGAACAATGTTTACATAAATATCGATATTTGTGTAAAATACTGTGAGTTTGGTGATAGCATTATTTATTTCAACGTTCAAAGTACAAAAACGAGAGCCAATTCATTGAAAACTAACGACATAATTTGGATTCAGCATATCCGATTTGCGGTAAATTCGTGGCAAAATCCTGGGCAAATGAATTTTTTTTGTTGAGCGGTGTTATTTTCAGCAACGCATGAGGTCACTGACAAATTATTTGTGCGGTGAACTTCGAAATTTGGAAGTTTAAAGGTATGCATTTATGTTAACGAATGGAATATTAGAATATTGTGTTTTTGAGGCAGTATAATATTAAATCATTGCTACAATATTTGACTTAATGGTTTGTTTTAAGATATATTATACCCCAAAAATAAGAAAAGTCGCAGAAAATCCGTGTTTTGACTTTTAACAGAATCAAAACCTTCGATAAATTCTCTTTAATGGTGAAACCCGTTTTATTATACGATTTTTTCGTTTTGGTTTTATTTGAATATTTATTTATACTTACATTGGGGGAACCACGCCCCTTTTTCGAAAAGGGGTGTAGTTTTTCTAAAAAAAACCAAAGTCAAAAACAGACAACACCAGAAAATAATAGTAGAAGATGCTTCATAGTAAGATAGAAAATAAGACAAGATTTAGACGTAAAAATGTAAGGCATAACCTGTATCGTTTCTAGAGCATTACAAACTTCAGAACCCTTTCCCCGAAAGTTGACTTTTTGGCTGTCCTCAAACATCATATCTCCTGTTATATGTATGATACCCCGTTGATTCTTTTTTTGTTATAATTGAGAAACATGTAGCTAGTGCATGAACCAAAAATAAATATTTGAACCAATTAATACATAGAGAAAATTTAATTTTAAAAATTTTGTTTTTTGATTTTTTAACTTTGATACAAAAAAATATTTTAAATGTGTAAACACTAATGGTACAAATACTATTTTGATTCAGGCACTAGTTCAAATTATTTGTTATCACACAAAAAATGAATTAAAGTAATAGAGATAGTAGTTCAAAATTATGTTTATGCTCGAGGCCTATTTCTGTACAAAAAATTCCATTATCTCCCCCAAAAATTCATTTTTTCCCCTTAATGTTTTTGTTTTCACTGTAGACATATTCATTCAATAAATACACGAAAAATAATTACTAAGCAATATTTAAATTTTTGCTTGTTTGGGGTATAATATACCTTAGTACATTACTGAGTTTTAAGATTTTTGATTCGTACATACAATGGCACGTAAGAGGCGTTTTACTTTGGAGAGCGAACGTAAAAATGAAAGAAGATCGAAACAACAGAAGTGATTCTTGACGACTATTTAAAGAAGTTGGCAGGGGATTAGAGGAAACAGAAAGTACTGATCCTCAGAGAAGTATACCCAGTAAAGTCAAAATGTAGTGTGAACATAAAGGGACGAATGCTCCGATACGATAAAAATGTCCAGGAAATTTATTTGGGCAAAATGTCTGTGTTTGGGTGAGTACTGTAATGCGGAGAAACTTTGCCTTGTAATGCGAGAAAAAAAGTACAAAGTAGGTTTATTTTTGCTGCCCACAAAAGCAAAATAAAAATCTCATACTGCTTCCCTTATGAGCTTACCGCCATCTTACAGAATCAAATTTCCAAAAATTATGAAGAACAAAGATATTACTTGAATAATACTAGAAGATATAATAATGGCTTTTAGCATTATCTCTGGGCAAGCAAATATTTTAACTTTTTAAAACCGTGAGACCTATTATGAAAATTCACTGGAACCATTCATTGGGAACGCTACATCCCAAGAATGAAAATCCTCCAAAGTATGCAAGTCTCTTTTATTTCTATACTCGGACACAGATTTACAATTCAGAATGAATCTACTAATAATGAATGTGAAGAAGATTTAATGACTTTACTGATGCACATGCTTCACAATTTCAATCATAATGCCCAACTGTTTCAAAATATGATTAATGTGGATGCAAATTTGAAACAAACCTGTTCCGATTCTGTTTCTACTTACATTTCTTGCTGACAATACTTTTGATAAAACACGTTACAATCAATCTACAACTGGAGAAATTGCTGCTTTATTTCTAAGTGACGACGGAGCTCCTCCCAACAATATTTCTTTTATTATTCATTCCAATGCATCTGGTCATCAGGTGAACAGAATTACTGCTTTCAACCCTTTTGCTGATCCCATGTCTTGTCCATTACATTTCCCATGTGGAGAATCATCGTGGAAGCTTGGTCTGCCATGATTGTGTCCATACAACGTCGATTCATAATACTCAGTTGCAGTACTATTCTTATCGCTTAGCATTAAGATATGAGTCAGCCTTTTGCACAGAGGAAGAGTGTTCCGACAATACGTTGTAGATGTGTATGTCAAAGTTAAGGGTTCACGATTTGCATGTGTAATGTCGCATCAAAAGCAACTTAGAGCCGAGAACTACCAAGAACTAATGGATTTACTCTCTTCAGGAGCTCATGAGTGTTTTACGAGGGGCATTCAATAATTAAGGCGACATATTGGTCTGGAGATATAAACGTTAATTTTTGCAAAATGGGTCATTTCCTACGTTTCTATATAATCTCTATCAACACATCTTCACTTGTCGCAGGAGGTTACCTGCTATTTTACACCCGATGCAAGTAACTTTTTCCTGGTGTTTGAACCAATTTCCCACAATTCTTTTGGCATCCTCGTTATCTTGAAACTTCTTCCCACGGAATGTCTCCTTCAGTGGACCAAACAAATGAAAATCAGATGGTGCTACATTGGGGATGTGAGGGGGATGAGGCAGTACCTCCCAACCAAATTCTCGATGGTTTCACAAGTGATGAGATGTGCTTTGATCTGCTGGAGAATTACAGCTCTCTTCTGGTATTCACGTCTCTCTCACGGCTGGCTTCACCTTGTTCACAAGTATATATGAGTAGTATTGTTAGCTTATTGTGTTAGATCCAAACAAAGACGAGAGATTCAAAAAAACAGTTTTTGTTTATTTTACAATATAATTACAAGATTCTCGAATCCGGGTACAATTTCTTATTGCCGAATAACCAGGAGAGAGAGAGCAGAAAAACTTAGCCGGGTCGCCAACAGCCAGTAGAAGTTCCAATAATGCCGGGGTCGCCAAGTACCCTGAAGAGAAGTCCGTTGTAGTAGCCCAAGTTGCCGTCACCAGAATCTTCGCTGCCAAATCGCTGTTCTCTCCGTTGCCGACCAGTACCTCGTTGCTCGCTCTCCTACGACTGCGCCCCGGGGCCGGGCCGGCGCTGCTTTATAGCCCGCCAGCCGCTGCCGCTCGCTGACCAGCCCCGCCATAGGGGCAGCGGCGAGTCTTAGCGCGTCTGTTCACCCGTGACGGGCGCGCGCTCTCCGCCCTGGCCGGCCCGCTGCCGCTGTCCGCCGCTTTGATCGATGGCGTCTCCGACGCTGTGACGCGGCACGGCGGCGGGACATTTAACTGCGCGCGGGTGGTCACAGCATATTGTACGCCGTTCTGCGACATAATCTCAAAAAACACTCCTATTGCATCCCAAAACACCGACAACAGGTCTTTTCCTGATGATGCGGCGAGAACGATGTTCGTTTGTCATTGAGTCTCGACCACTTTTGAACTCTTGTACACAATTATTATTTCCGTGGTTCACACGACTTTCGTCAGACATTTTAGTACATTCTAGAGTATTTATTAGCTGATTTTTCACCTTTAGCAAATAATGAAAGAATCACAGAACGTTGTTCAATCAATGTGGAATTTTGAAGTGGACTGGTCATCGTTCAACTTAACCTTCCAGCGGGCGCGTTGTCGTAAATTTTACGACAATAGCAGATTTTTTTGTTTCGCTGTCAACTCATTGTTGTCAAAGTCTTCTGCGTTCTTGGTATTCCTTGCAGGTATCTTTAGTGATGCATTCCTGCAGCCACTGTTTAGTTTGCACGGTATATTCAGTTTTCGTAACGCTCTATTCGGGATAAGTGCATTGTGACGAAAACTTTACGCTGCGCGTTGGCTGTTGTGCTAAAATATTGTATAATAATTTGACCTAATCGAAATTTTCTGTAAAATGTCCAGATAAAGAATTCATGTGAACGAAAATTAGAATATTCTTCAAGAGCTGTCTGATCAGAGGAAGATCATGAAATGGACAGTGACAGTGGCAGTAAACGAATGTTGAAGATATAGACGAGCATCAGAACGATACTGGATCGGAACAAGATCTTTTTGATACTAAATACGAACGTTTATCAACGGATATGTCTTTTGGTAGTAAATATCATTCTTAGATATTATAATGCGACATAAATTCCTTTGTTCTACAATTTCTTTGAGTTTTTCAAGAGTCATTGAATTTACGACACGCACCTGCTGGTGAGAACATTTTACGCGCGCCCGCTGGTAGGTTAATTTTGGTGGTTATGAACACAACAAAGATGATAAACCAGATGATAAGCGCTCATCCCAGTGATGCTTACTTACAGTCCTAAAATTACAACACTTTTTTCTCCCGACCAATATGAGCTTTTAATTATTGAAAGACCCTCAGAGTAAGCATTTCTAAATTACAAAATTGGAGACACCGATTTTTATCTTAAACAAACTCTGTTGTAAAAACTCGGGAATTTTGATTTGTAGTTCATTGCCTGTATGCACACCACCTGTTCATTCATCAACTATCTAACTTCCACTAACGTAAAAATTATGCAAACTTTCGAGATAGAATTCAGTCAATATATAACATTTTTAAAATTACTGAAAATATTGTTATTGAAATAATTAGTCCCCTCGTTCCTATGGAACGGGCAAATTTCCAAGGTAAGTGTCATTAGTAATTGGGGCTTATTTCTAGAAAGAGTGTGGATACAGTACGATTAAAGAGGCCACAGGCCCCGACCGAGAGGCCCTGACCGAGAAGCCCTGACCGAGAGGTCACCACTGCGAGGCCCAGTCCGAGAGGCCTCGACCGAGAGGCCCCGACCGAGAAGCCCCGACCGAGAGGCCCCGTCGAAGAGGCCCCGACCGAGAGGCCCAGACCTAGAGGTCACCACTGCGAGTACCCAACGGAGATACCCTGACAGAGAGGCCAGAACGACAGGCCCCGTCCGAGAGACCCTGACCGAGAGGCCCCGTCCGAGAGGATCCGACCGGGACACCGTGACCGACAGGCCCCGACTGAGAGGCCCCGTCCAAAAGACCTCGATAGAGAGGCCCGACCGAGAGGGCCCGACCGAAAGGCCCCCACCAAGAGACCCTAACCGAGTGGCCCCGGTCGAGAGGCCCAGACTAAAAGGCCCCGACCGAGAGGCCCTTAACAAAGACACCCTGACCAAGAGGACCCGAGCGCGAGGCCCCGTCCGAGACGCCCCGAACGAGAGATCCTGACCAAGAGGCCCCGTCCGAGAGGCCCCGACAGAGAGCTCTCGACCGAGAGGCCCCAACCGCGAGGCCCCGACCGAGAGGCCGCGACTGCGATGCCCCGACCGAGGAGCCCCGTCCGAGAGGCCCCGACCGGGAGGCCCTGACCGAGAGCCCCTGACCGAAAGGCCCCGACCGAGAGACTCTGATCGAGATGTCCTGGCTCAGAGATCCTGACCGAGAGGCCCCGACTGCGAGGCCCCGTCCGAGGGGCCCCGACCGAGAGGCTCCGACCGAGAGACATCAACGGATCTCGATAGCGGGCTGTAGAGAGGGTGAGAGTGGTTATGATTGGCAGAAGGGTGGGTGGGGAAGATGAGATGGTGCTGTATTTTAGGTGGAGGGAAGAATGTGGTGGTGCGAAGTGTTTGGGAGGGAACGGGAGGGAGCTCGCGTTGTCAGAGGCAGACTGGGGGTGGGCCGCGTTTGCGAAGAGCCGGCTCCTGCAATTGGATCGGCCGCAGTTAACTGCGAACTGCGGAGCCGCCGACCTCTTGGCTCTTGCGTCAGCCCCCGCCGAGTCTTGCGGTGACCATTGCCTTCTGGCTGTAACCTCCCTTCTCTTCCTGAACCTCGCTCTCCCGCTGGTTATTGTTGCCTCCTTTCTATCGCGTACCTTCTGGGCGTTATTTGAGGTTCTCCATCGCTTTCGCTCTAATCTTGCTTCCTTCCATGTCGTTCTAACGCGTCTTGTAATCACCAGTAGCTTTCTACAGCAACATGCCGTTCTGAGGCGTCCAGCAAGGTTTACTCTCGTTACAGCAGTTCCAACCTTTATAGCCTATCATCGTTAATATATTTTACCTTATCCGAACAGCTTTGTAGATAATTTACTTACGTGTAAATGTCTCTTTATTAGTGCTAATAAAAAGCTGAATGTTCATTAATTTTTCAATAAAATAATGTTTATGTTTCATTAAATAATGAATGAACATATATCGAAAAACACACACACACTTAATGTAACAGAGAAAATAGCACATTTATTTCGGAACTTGTGAATATATGAATTGATATTACAGTTTGGATACTTGAATTTCAGGTTCCCAAATTCAGAAACTCTTGTTTTTTATTTGTATCTTTTGTCATAATATTTGTGTCAGCATCGGAAAACTTACTAGCTTGCCCGTTGCCAATCATAATTCGACAACCAGTTTTCACTTTCTGCTCTAACGATTCCTCAACATAGCCTTTAGCACTGTTAACAAATTACAAACCTCCATGACGTTTGAGGTTCATTATCTCAGTTCCATGTTTTGCTAAAGGTAATCTCGAAGATCGATGCAGTGATCCAGAAACGGATCTTCTAACTTTTAAGATTTGTTGCGCCGGTTTTCGGCCTACGCGTTGAATAGCACATATTCCCTTTCGCATGGATACACACCAATAACGACGCTCAACTTCCAAAATAGACGCCTGACATTATTAGATTATTAAATGTCATCTGACATTACATTAAAATCACGTCTTTTGTTGTTGTTGTTATTATTATTATTATTATTATTATTATTATTATTTTTCCACTACATCACGACTAAAGATGTTATGAGTCGGCTGAATATAAAGTCTACTCTAGGTTGCAACCAGCTACCTAAGGAGTAGATCTAGGGACTGTTGGTGCCTCTACAATACTTTGCGCAAAATATGGGCTGTTCCAAATAAAGCAATTTCTTGCACTTCCCAGTCTTTTGAATTACCGGGGAGTTTAGACAAGTTCTTACTCAAATTTTGCGGAACAAATACCAGAGCTCCGATAACTATCGGGACGACCTGTGCTTTTACACCCCACATTCGACTGATCTCGATTTCCAAACTCTTGTATTTAAGACGTTTCTCTGCCTCCTTGGTAACGACGTTTTGATCGCAAGGCACAGCAACATCGATAAGTAAACACGATTTTTTCGCCAAATCCCGGATAACTATATCCGGTTTGTTTGCCGCTATCATGCGATCCGTTTGAATTTGTTGGTCGTACAATCCAACAGACGTCACCGGTTTTGGTGAGTGCTCATACCACTTGGGGCATGTGTTTAAAACTTCGAGGGCGGTACAGATCTGCCAATTCAGGTAGCTACACACCCTGTCATGTCTTTTCAAGTATTCAGTCTTTGCTAGAATTGGACAAGCTGAGACAATATGATCAATGGTTTCTACTTGCTCCTGGCAAATGCGGAATTTATCATCTTGGGAAATTTTGAGAACCGCTTTATCACAATGTCGTGTTCTCAACGCCTAATCTTGAGCAGCTACTAGAACTGCTTCCGATTCTGGCTTCATTCTTCCCCTTCTAAGCCACATAAATGATTGATCTTTATTGATCTGCACCTTGTCCATTCTTTTTAGATATTGTCTGTGGAGTGGTTTGTCTCTCCACGATTTCTTTAACATTTTTTATGTCTCACATTTCATGTTTAGCAACATCAGAAGTTCAGTGTCTGTGTTATTCGACGTGTCTTGCCTAGTTTTCTTCGCAATGCTTCTTGCAACACTAACAATGCCTCTGTTTCCCATTCTTCGGTCATGATTCATGATTCAGATTTCATGACCTGCCTCATTAGAGGGTCATCTTGATGGCTGACTCCGTACTCCCCAACCCGACTATTGCGTTGTGCCAGGAGGCCCCAATTTGTCTGAGGCCTCTTCCCCCTTCCTTACGTGACACATAAAGTCTATGTACATCAGCTCGAGGGTGGGAAACATGATGCATTGTTAGCAGTTTTCTGTTTTTTCGGTTATTATTATTATTATTGTTATTAATATTATTGTTATTATTATTATTATCATCATTTAGTACTGTCTCTGGATAAAATCTCAGGATTGAGGTAACCGTACGGGCTCTTGCCAAGTAACGGCCCTTTTCGATGTCGAAGCAGGATTACATGTATTAGTCATGAGCAATACTATTGTTGAGGAACTTTCTGGCTATTGCGCAAGTATTGAGGATGGCAACTTTCTGTAAATCCATGTACAATTTCTTTGGCATTTTCAACTGTTGTAGGCTGTTATGCAAAGTTGTTGGGATGACACCAGTTGTGGACACAATGATGGGTACTGTGTAAACTTTCTCCATTTTCCACTGTTCTTTTATTTCTATTGCTAAATCAGTGTATTTGGACACCTTTTCTGTGTGAGAGGACTGAAGGTTGTGTGTGTTTGGGATTGAAATATCAATTAGGTAAGTGATTCTGTTAATTTTATCAATTAGCGTAATGTCTGGCCTATTGTGTGCTATCATCTTGTCTGTAATAATAGTTCTGTCCCAATACAGCTTGCATGCAGAAATTTCCATCACAGTTGTTGATGTGTACTTGTAATATGGCAGCTTGTTTTCGAGAAGCTCACTGTCTATTGCAATCCTTTGGTGAATAATTTTGGCTACCTGATCATGCCTATGTTTGTAATCGGTTTGGGCTATGGCTTTGCAGCCAGATGTGTTATGTTGAATTGTCTCGCTGGACAGATGACACCTTCTACATAAATCATTTCCCAGAGTTGAAGAGTTCCCAGTTATTATTATTATTATTATTATTATTATTATTATTATTATTATTATTATTATTTATTATTTGAGCGTGGAACACTCATGGCCAAGAGATTCAATTTATTCTGAATATTGTCAAAACTTATACCTCTCCGTTTCTACAGGCAAAAATTGTGTACATTTCAAGCGCAAAATACGCAAATACTACTTTTTTTCAGAAATTTGTATATGATCGTTTTTAAAAGCTGATCTCTTACAACAGTGTCTGAGTAAAAAAAATCTGTCTTCAATTTTGTAGTGTTAAAATATTAACATTTTTTCAATTTTTGAAAAAACTGAGAGATAGTTGAAGATGGGGCAGGCACCATAATTTGACCGTCATCCAGAAGCGGTTTCTGAAAAAAAAGTTAATTTTTTTAACTTTCTTTGATTTCATGAAAACTACTCATTTTCGAAAAATTGAACATGAAATTATTTGAAGTTATGTTTTTAAGAAAGCGATTTCTTTAAGGAAAAATTCTATAACTTCAATATTATTGTTGTAGGAAGACTCCTCCAAAGAATTGCACTTTTGCTGCTTTCAAAAAAATCAGGTTTCAACGAACAGGAAACCTGCCGGTGGCATCTGTGTGGTGATGCCACAATACGCCACCAGGAGCTCTGGTGGAGAGCATAGGCAGCAAAACTCTCCGTGCGCGAAATCAGTAGCAGAGACATCATGGCACCCTGCGAAGAGAATGTCGGATAACACGAAAAAAATTACAAAGATTGTATCTATTCTTGTCCGATTATACATAAGAAATAGTTTTCGGAAGCACAGCACATTATCCCAACTGAGACGCCTTGTCGAGGCTTTCAGAAGGCGAAGACGCAGGATTCGACACATTTGAGATCGACAGTGCGCAAATGGAGGAGCTGGGGCAGATGGTGGAGCATTTCCCGGGCAACGACCAGGTGCATCGCATCGCACAAGCCACCGACAGGGACAAGGACACGGTGCTTTGCTGGACAAGAGAATATTTCCCAAAAGGCTGGACCATGAAGGGTAAGAACCATTTTTAAGCTAAGCGAGGGAATGACAGAACAAGGGGAAATACTAATCCTGGGCACAGGAGCCAGTGCAGGAATCGTGCCAGGCACCCTCAGGAAAGAAGTATGCGCTACTTTTCACAAAGAGCACTGACGGATAGTATTAACTAAACAATTGTAAAGACAAAATTTTTACTGGCCTAGTATTGACAACGACATCGAGAGAATTGTGAGGGTCTGCGAGATATGTCAGGCATTCCAGAAAAGTCCGTGATAGCAATTGGTATTATGGCGAAAAGCAGAGGTCCCTTGGGATAGAGTACACATTGATTTCGCTGGTCCTTTTCAGGGAGCAACATGGCTGATAGTAACAGACGCACAAACTAATTTCCCATTTGTGATAGAAATGGTAACTCCGACATCGCGAGGCACAGTTAGGGCTTTACAACTTAATTTTAGACTACTTCGGTCACTAGTATCAGACAACATACAGTTTACATTAGATGTTTCCAAAACGTTCTGTGACAGAAATGGCATTCAGCACGTATTGGCACCTCTATATTGCCCCTGCTGTAATGGAGAAGCTGGGCGATTTGTCCAAACTTTAGAAGGGTCTGATCAATTGGGAATGAATAAGAAACATGCGGCATTGTAGTTTCTTACGTCATACAGGGCAATACCGGGATAAGTCGTCAATGTCGGGATGATCTGAGCCCGTCACAGAAATTACGTGGCAGAAAATTTAGATGGCCAGGACATTACTTTCTCTACTACAGCATCCGAAAGGACAAGTTAAGACTCAGCATCAACGCAAGTTTCCAGTAGGTAGCAATTCATTAAAATGTTAAGGGAGAAACCAAAATAGGAAACAGGAAGAGTGATTACTAAGGTAGAAGGAGCAAGGGTTTATACAATATAAAAAAACTCAAGATTACCAGAAGACACCAGGAAGACTTAAAGGATATATTCGGTCCCGAAAGTAGATAATGCAGAAATCCCCAGCTATTCCACAGCAGGATAGAGCAGTGATGAAGTAATTAATTTGCAGGCTCCGCCAGCAGCAAGGGCGTTCCAGCCTCCTTTGCCACCGTCGCGACGGTAGTAGCCAGCCGAGCAACCGGCGAAGCAGACGCCATCACCAGATCCGCAGCACGCGGCGATAGAGTAGATGCCGGAGCTACACGCGCCACTCCGGAGTGCAGACAGCGACGTCGTGATGGGGCAGCCGCCCCAGGGATCAGAGAAACAGCAGCATCGGCAGCAGCAAAACCTACCGCCACTACTGCACAGTGCTTGCTCTCTGAATTTGAATCAGTGAAATTGTGGTGGATTCAATCAGTGAGAGCCGAAGTCACTGATATTTTCAGTCGAAATGTGTAGTTTCGCTGACAATCAGCGAATATGCGAACCTTTTCATGATGAATGCCAACATTCCACTGGTCGTCAGTGGTAAAAGTGCCGCGCCACCATCACTCACTGATCGTTCGGTCGTCACGTTCAACTAGTTGTCACAGATTTCACTGATTCAAACAGAGAAGTTTCACTGATTCAAAAAGTGCGCCAGATTTTCTCTCATTTCAATTCACTGATTGTCAGTGGCAGAGTTATAACTGACACCATCAGTGAATAGTCGCTGTCAACCATCAGTGAGTAGTCACTGATTCAGACTGAGAAAGTGCAGTCCCAGCTGCAGCACTACCAGCGACAACATCCCCAGCAGCAGCAGCAGCCTGGGGCCATCCACGTGCTCGCAGCGAGCGCATACAGAAATAGCACCGCCCCTGCACTCACAATTAGGTGGGAAGGGTGTGGCACCCGTTTGCTGATGCTACAAAACGCCACCATGAGCGCTGCCGGCCAGCGTAGGTAGCACAACCCACAACGCGAATTTGGGAGAATTCCGCGGCCAGCGCTAGCAGCGCGCCGCAAGGTGCAACTCGATGCCCTATGAGATAGTCTAGTCAAATGGTAGAAAATAGGGGAAAGTTTTCGTGTAGTTTTGATTTTGGGGTCCTATATGTTTTTGGGGTCGCTGAACACGAATATCGTATTTGTCAACAAAAATGTTGCCCGGAAACACGTTTTTTCGCAAAAAAACATGTTAAAAATACGACATTTTTCCGTTTTTCAACAGAACTCGAAAACAACCAACTTTTCGTAAATATATGTCATACATGAAATTAAAGAAGATAAAATTGCCTACATTTTATGTCTGAAGGATTTTTTCTCCTTCGTACCATTTACCCGCTAGAGCAACGTGAATTTCGGTGTTTCTCAAAGAATACAAAAAAACTTTAATAATTTCACAAAACTCTTGCATTGCTATGAAAACACAAAATAAAAGGTACACACTGACTAGGCGAGGCTACCTGACTGATACAGTAAGAAAAAGTAATGTAAACATTTCAGAATGTATTGAAGGTTACGAGGCACACATGCCTAGATTTTTTACACCAGACTACTCTCCTAGTACCATAGCACCTCCTATTTACACAGCTGTCTAGTAGAGGGTCTCAATGCACATAGAAAAAATGCCTTTCGCCGACGAGAATGCTTCACGCCAAAGTTTTTGAGCATTCCCGTGTGGAGCGACCAGCTGCCCACCGCACTGCCTGTTCCGTCCTGGCCCAACTCCACCAGCACTCTTCCCCGGCACTCTCCCCCGCTAACCAGGCCAGCTCTGACACAGCCCCGAGAATCGCACCGGGCCCATGCCAGAGGGTGGTTAGCCGGCCGGCCGGGGGAGGGGCGGACGGACGGAGGCGGGGGGAGATACGGGCGGCGACGGTAGTGGTGGTGGCAGCGGCGCCGGCAACGGCGGCGGCGGTGACAGTGACGGTGGTGATGTGGACGTGACGTCATCGATGACGGCGGCGTGGGTGAAGCCGCGCGACGGAATACGATGCCCATGCTTAGAGGCGCGGGGGAACAATGATAAATTAATTTCTTAGTTAATAAATTAATTAATTAATTATTTTTTTAAAGTGGGAGGCGCGAATTTTTGAGTTGGCGCCCCCATAACACATTGGTGCAGCATGCAACTCCCATAATTTGGCGGGAATACCACAAAGAGTGCCCAGGTGAACGGAAGTCACAGGAACTTTTTCCGCGCCGACCGAAATGTGTTAACAGTGTTTTTATGAAGAAAATTGTGAAAATGGGATTCATCCCATTTTATCGCAATGTAGCTCAGAAACTACGCATTTTTCGTAAATATTGGCCTTATATGAAAAGAAAGACAATGCAATTTGGTACATTTTAGGACTTAGCGATTCTTTGTCTGATAAACAGTTGCGCCGCTATCGCGCGTCGAACCCAAAGGCAAAAAATACTGTGTCACCTCACTTACTCTCGCTCACTAACTCTATAATTAAATATTCTATTATTACTACAAAATTAAACATTCCGAGTTGATTCCTGTCAATCCAATCCCTTGCCAATCCAAATCCATGCCCTGTTTCAAAGAATTACCAGCGCTAAGAATACGGATGACCAGCTGTAAGTGTGATTGAGCTACTATTTAGGCCCATATTCCGTCATTATTCGACATTGATTTAAGAAAAGGAACAAAGTCAACTCTCTTTAAAGCATTCAAACCACAGAATCCAAGTTCAATAGAGGCCAACTTGAATGTGTCATCGACGGAGTATTTTTATTGCATAGGCATATTGCATCGTTGGAGTATGAACTAATCATTTTCTTGTGTTTGTGATAATTACATTCATTATGTAATATCAAAATATCAATTGCAAGCCGTGGTTGTTTTTTATGGCTACCTGATGGTGAGAAAGTGTACAGAAAGTGCAGAGCGAATTAAAAGATCTAGAAAACTTGCTTCAGCTGACATTGTTTGACGAAACAAGGGTGACAACGACGTCTGTTACGTGTATCGTCTGCAAAATGTGATTTGGCAGTATAAAAAAAGAAAAGTAGCATATGGAGGAATCTCTGATAGCTTTATATTTATATATTTGGAGGACCAGCAGACTGTAAATTAAATGATACACATAACACATAAAATTAATGGAGCTGTACGGTATTGCATAGATGGATGGAATATGATAGGGCAAAAAAGAACAACATTAGCTGTAATAAAAAATAACAAATATTTAATTACTAAAAAATTTGAGTTAAAGGGTTAGTAAACAAACAAAAAAATATTAAAAAACAGTAAGATAAAAAATTGATGTGAAAAAAAGTAATGAAAAGGAAATGAACAAAAATGATTGAAAACAGTAATCCTGAAGTTAGAAGTTGCCAAAAATTAAAGTCTTTTCTTGCGTTAAATTTAAATAGATTTAAAGAGTGCACTCAAGTAGATTTCTGATGCATCAGAAAGAAGTTTGAAATAAGTAGTCACTTATCCGTTGGAGCTCTGGTGGGTGTTTCTTGCAGCAGATGTCGGTCGAGAGATGTTGCAGCAGCAGGAGATTGTTGACGGGGATGGCGCAGAGTTGCGACCCCAAATTAAAATGTTGTGCAGAGCAGCGTCTTCTAGCAGATTGCAGTAGGCAACTAGGCGTTGCACCGCATATTGTAAGTAAATGCTAGAGAGCCGCTTCTTGCAACAGATTGCGGTAGGCAAAATAGATTTTGCACCGCATACGAAAGTACGTCTGACCTCTGCGGAGGTTGCCACAAGAGTCCTTGATCTCGTCGGATGAAAAGTTTTTGAAAACTGGTCGGTCGAAATGTTGTCCTTTCGTGACACACAGGGGCGCTAGTGTCAATTTGCGTGTGTGTCTGAGGGCTAGCGCTGTTGGGGAGATGGCGAAGCTTGTGCACGCACTCAGCGCGCACGCATGCCCTTGGAGCCGGAGGGACTCGGACAGGAAGTTGCCAAAAAAAATGCGCCTGGAATAACAGCCTCCGGCACGTTCGCAGTCGCCACCCCAATGGGGGCGGGACGCGCGGAGGGTGGTCCAGCAGGGGTGCAGGGGTCCAGCTGGGCGAGGCAAGGACTGCATTCCTCCGAACGACGCCACTCCGACCGATTTCAACTCACATATTTTTCAACACACTACCCTGGTTGTTCAAATAATTGAGTATAAAGAATTGTGCTACAAGAGTCCCCTGGGTGCAAGGAAATAAAAAATTCAATAAATAATATTAAATTGGGACGTAACATACTGCCCGCCCAAATGGCACGACACAGGAGTGTCATTTGTAAAAAAGAAATAAAATAGAGAGTTTTAATAAGAACAATGTGAAGTCCCAATGATAAAGAAAACTATTCTATCTTATGAAGTAGGTAAGAGAGCTGACTTATTAATTGGAAGCGACATATACTACGCGTAATTTCGTGGTTGAACTAGATGGTTTCAAAATTGGATGGTGAGGGATGTAATAGCCGAAATTATCCATGGAGCTGGAGGTCACTTCAACCATGTGGCGCAAGTTTTCATACTCCTTCATGAACTCAACACAGTTGTGTTTGAGTTCCGGATCTTTCTGAAGCCTGGTTTCCAATGACAAGAAACGCCGTTTTGCCTGAGCCTGATTTGCGCCTAAAGTCGGTGCATTTAATTTGCGAGGGAGTTTTATTATATATCTGCCATCGCGATCGCGAGTGGTAGATTCGCGAAAGAAATCTTCGCAATGTTCATTTTCTGGAGAGGATTGTTTAGCCGCGGGCAGTTCCTCTAATTGCCAAAACTTGCTTAATTCAAACTGTGTCGCATCTAAACTTTCGTGATTAGAAGATAGAAATGCCGAGTAATGACTCGTAGATTGTTTTGACTCCTGCAAACACGGTAGACGACCAGCTATTAACCAGCCTAACAAGGTGTTCTGCATGACAGGTTTTTCAGGTCCTAATGAAACATTTCCCGTAGCCAGTATTGAGAAAAATATTTCGGAACCTAACAACAAATCGATGGACTTAGCATTAGCGAAATGCGGGTCCGCCAGAGTCATGTTACTCGGAATATTCCAAGAAGATGGATCTAAATCTACCGTTGGTAGTTGAGAACTAATCTGTGGTATAACGTAAGCACCTAAGTTAGTGCGCCAATTCGTGGCGCTGGCGCCAACTTCAAGTGATACCCCGCGAGTAGCTCGCGTCTGAGAAGCTGCTATGCCGCAGATATTTATAGAGGCATCAAAAGTATTGAGTTGAAGTCGTTCAACTAAAGATTCAGTAATTAAATTACAATTGGATCCGGAGTCCATAATTGCCGTGCACTGCACGTAAGATCCGTCCCTTTTCCTTATCTGCACTGCCGCGGTGGCGAGAAGGCATCGTGACGTATGAACTGCAGGCCAAGTGCAAAACGATATCTTAGACGAATCCTGCGACTTTACCTGAGCTTCAATGTGTTCCGAGATTCCAGCTGAGGGCGCGGAACTCGTGGTGTTCATGTCTGAACACGCGTTAGCATTAGCTGACATCACGTTTGATTGCGTTTGAGGCTTACTGGAAATTTTATCCCCTACATGTAGTAGCGTATGATGACGTTTATCGCACTGACGACACGTTCCCTTTGAACAAGTATGCCCAGGACTAAAATGTTTTAAACAATTTCGACATAACTTCTTGTCATTTACTACGGCTATCCTTTTCTGCGGACTCATTTTATTGAAATCAGCACACAAATAAATTGGATGTGGGCCGGAACAGCAAGCGCAATTATTGGTACCCTGTTTTGAAGTGGGGCGTGATGACGATGACCCTTGCTTTAGACGTACTTCGACATTTACTTTATTAATATTAACTAGATCTAAGATTTTACATCTTTTTTCAAGAAATGTGGTCAGATCGTTAAGGGAGGGCATTTTATCTGTGTTAGATGAACCTTCCCATTCACGCAGAGTTTCCAGGTCTAGAGACTCTAACAACAACTGAGAAATGAGCAATTCATCAAGAGGTAATTCATTTTGAATTACCTTCAGCGCATTGTAATTAGTCACAAAATGATCTAATAAAGCTCTCAAGGACTGAGGCGACCCTGCTTGTAATTCGGGCGGTTTTAGAAGCTTTTTCAGGTAGCTCGATATTATCAAACGGGTGTTATCATATCTAGTACAAAGCAGATTCCATGCTACCTGAAAATTGAGGGCTGATGCCGGTAGACTACGTAGCAATGAAAGAGGTTCCCCTTCAAGAGCAGTATTTAGGTGATGAAACCTTGCGACATCTTCTATAGTGGTATTTTTTATAATCAAGGCCGTAAAGATTTCCTTGAAATTCGTCCAATTCGCAAAATCTCCATTGAATTTAGGAATAGAGATTTCCGGTAACCTGACTGATTGTTGTGTTCGAGAATTTGCAAAAGATGAGCACACATGCTGTTCGTTGTTAACAGAATTCTCCGAAATTTGATCGGAGTGATGATTGTTCTCACTGAGAATAATCTTAATCTGAGCTAAGAGAGTGACGTACTCGTCCTCAATATTTTCGTATTCCCTAAAGTCAGAATCAGAAAATTCAGATTGCATTGATACTTGAGCAAATTGTTCATAAAGATTAGTGAGCCGAGTCTGTTTTTCTATCAACACGTTATAGGATAGCCTATCTTTAATTTCATAACTACGCAATGCGTTCATTGAGGAAATTAATAATTTTTTGAAATTATTTCTTTGATGCTCTTGTTGAGTGGTTTCATAGCCTGCGTGGGGGTCTAACTGCCTATTTTTCTTTGGACCCATTTTGATTTATTAAAGTTTACAAAAAAATAAGAGGTTAAAATAAAACCTTCTATCACCCAAAAAAAAAATAATGTCTTGCCACGATAGCCCTGCACGTCAAGGGGGGACTTGCGGACACAATTCACTGTTACGATGCGTAATAACAATTATGTGAAAATGAACACTTATCACTACACACGAACACAATTTTGTTTGCCCTACCAACACATCCAAATGCAATACAATACAACGTATTGTCTAATAACTGGAAATAAATATCCGCGAACGGAGGACCAAATATGTTACGTGTATCGTCTGCAAAATGTGATTTGGCAGTATAAAAAAAGAAAAGTAGCATATGGAGGAATCTCTGATAGCTTTATATTTATATATTTGGAGGACCAGCAGACTGTAAATTAAATGATACACATAACACATAAAATTAATGGAGCTGTACGGTATTGCATAGATGGATGGAATATGATAGGGCAAAAAAGAACAACATTAGCTGTAATAAAAAATAACAAATATTTAATTACTAAAAAATTTGAGTTAAAGGGTTAGTAAACAAACAAAAAAATATTAAAAAACAGTAAGATAAAAAATTGATGTGAAAAAAAGTAATGAAAAGGAAATGAACAAAAATGATTGAAAACAGTAATCCTGAAGTTAGAAGTTGCCAAAAATTAAAGTCTTTTCTTGCGTTAAATTTAAATAGATTTAAAGAGTGCACTCAAGTAGATTTCTGATGCATCAGAAAGAAGTTTGAAATAAGTAGTCACTTATCCGTTGGAGCTCTGGTGGGTGTTTCTTGCAGCAGATGTCGGTCGAGAGATGTTGCAGCAGCAGGAGATTGTTGACGGGGATGGCGCAGAGTTGCGACCCCAAATTAAAATGTTGTGCAGAGCAGCGTCTTCTAGCAGATTGCAGTAGGCAACTAGGCGTTGCACCGCATATTGTAAGTAAATGCTAGAGAGCCGCTTCTTGCAACAGATTGCGGTAGGCAAAATAGATTTTGCACCGCATACGAAAGTACGTCTGACCTCTGCGGAGGTTGCCACAAGAGTCCTTGATCTCGTCGGATGAAAAGTTTTTGAAAACTGGTCGGTCGAAATGTTGTCCTTTCGTGACACACAGGGGCGCTAGTGTCAATTTGCGTGTGTGTCTGAGGGCTAGCGCTGTTGGGGAGATGGCGAAGCTTGTGCACGCACTCAGCGCGCACGCATGCCCTTGGAGCCGGAGGGACTCGGACAGGAAGTTGCCAAAAAAAATGCGCCTGGAATAACAGCCTCCGGCACGTTCGCAGTCGCCACCCCAATGGGGGCGGGACGCGCGGAGGGTGGTCCAGCAGGGGTGCAGGGGTCCAGCTGGGCGAGGCAAGGACTGCATTCCTCCGAACGACGCCACTCCGACCGATTTCAACTCACATATTTTTCAACACACTACCCTGGTTGTTCAAATAATTGAGTATAAAGAATTGTGCTACAAGAGTCCCCTGGGTGCAAGGAAATAAAAAATTCAATAAATAATATTAAATTGGGACGTAACAACGTCAAAAGAAAATTTTCTGGCTAATCATCACAACAAAAGTCTATTAATAGCAGTGCTGATTGTTTTCTTCAGCGGGAATGACGTGCAAGCAAGACCCAGACACTCTGAAAGTCAACACAGCTTTGTCCTTAGCTGCAACTAATGAGGCTGTGATTGTAGTTGGCGAGGATGTGGATCTATTGGTCATTATTGATACGCCCCAGCAAGCATGAAAACTTGTTCTTTTTGAAACCTGGAAAAGACAGTTTCTACAGCTACGTATTCTCCATTTGATGCTGTAAGTGAACCAATTGCCGAAAACATTCTGTTTTTACAAGCAATCAGTGGTTGCGATATTACCTCGGCGTTATTCCAGCAAGGGAAATTTCTTCAGACTCTGACCAAGAACCTTAATCTTGTTGACACAATAAAAATATTCAAAAACTCCAACGCGACTCAGGAGATGGTTTCTGAGGCTGATGAACGTTTTCGTGTTTCATTATACGGTTGTAGTGGAAAGAAAGTGCCATCAATGAACTAATTGAGATATATTTTTTACATCAATTCTGCCTTCAAGTAAAAGCCAATCATTGCTGCACCACCACCATCTGCAGGTGCAGCACAACACTCTTTAAGAGTTTAAAATCAGGTACAGCAATGGCTTAGCATAGAAAAAAAACCTTAAGAGTGGGGATGGAAAAGAACTAAACATGGCCTTGCGCCTGTGACAACATTGTTACCATCCAAACCTTCAGCTTTATTGAAACTTGATTCATGCAAATGCACCAAGAACTGTCAAAAAAATTGTGGCTGCAGAAGGCAGAGCTTAAATGCTCCAACTTGCGCCTCAATTGCGAGAAGAGTTGTGATAATATGACAGCGGTTTCTGAAGATGACCTAGAGGATGAATTAGAATTGGAGAATGACATTAAGCCAGATTTCCCAAAATATGGAACTGACGAAACAGTGGAAGTGGAGCAGGGCATTACACAAGGTAATAGTTAATACCATACCTTAAGAAATAATACAATACACAATGCCGAGAGTAATAAAATTCCATTTCTCAATTTCTATGTAATAAATGACAAAGGAAAGCCAGGACTGTCAAACAAAAGGATGCGTCGATGAAGGTGAGGTGCACCGGGTTCGAAAATATTTAACTTTCTTTTTACCTTGTTAATTACCAACTTCGCTTTTTTCAGTTGGAGTGATTCAACAGCCGTCATGTTTAGTAGCAGGCGACTCTATTGCTTGCAACTAATTATAATTAAGTGTAGGAGTTATTTAGTGAGCGAGAGTAAGTGAGGTGACACAGTATTTTTTGCCTTTGGATTCGACGCGCGATAGCGGCGCAACTGTTTATCAGACAAAGAATCGCTAAGTCCTAAAATGTACCAAATTGCATTGTCTTTCTTTTCATATAAGGCCAATATTTACGAAAAATACGTAGTTTCTGAGCTACATTGCGATAAAATAGAATGAATCCCATTTTCACAATTTTCTTCATAAAAATACCAAACTTCACGTTGCTCTAGCGGGTAAATGGTATGAAAGAGAAAAAATTCCTTACGACATAGAATATAGGCAATTTTATCTTCTTTAATTTCATGTATGACATATATTTACGAAAAGTGGTTTGTTTTCGAGTTATGTTGAAAAAACTGAAAAATGTCGTATTTTTAACGTTTTTTGCGAAAAAACGTGTTTCCGGGCAAAAGTTTTGTTGACAAATACGATATTCGTGTTCAGCGACCCGAAAAACATATAGGACAGAAAAATCAAAACTACACCAAAACTTTCTGCTATTTGGCATTTTTGAGCACTATTTGACTGGACTAAGACTGGCACTGCCTTTTGGTGTGTGACTTTGTGATTTTGGAAAATAAAATTTTTGCTTTCATAGAATTCGCTATCCTTTTCATATAGCGTACAACACTGCCCTTTTCGCGATCCGAGGGCAAAGATTAATCAAAAAGTTTGAACCATTTTTGAGAAAATATGGAAAATGTTTCTGAGGTTTCAAGTAAAGTACCCCCAAGAATTAATACCCGTTTGAAACTTCCAAATGCCCCGAGTTCGTTCATATCGATCGGGGAATATCAGTTTTTGGAGAACATCACCTGAACTGTTTAATCGCTAGCGTTGACCACAGACGGACGGACTAACGGAAAAGCGTTTTGCCATCAATCGATTTTTAGGTATCAAGGACCCACATAACACTTATTGTGGCTTCACGTATTATAGGATTTTTTCTACATTTATCTAGTGTATTTATTCACTTTTTCGTTTCCAGAGCCTGCATTAAGAGGTTTTACGCCGAAAATTCGTTTTTTTTCCGACGCACAATTACGTAACTTTCTCTTCTTATAAATAGGAGGGAGAAAGTAAAAATAATGCAAAGAAAGTGAAATTGGCGGTTTTAAAAAATTCTAAGACCATGTCTTGCGTTAAAACTTTGATTTCTTTCGCTTTATATCCAGTGTGTCTGCTTTTAAGAAAGGCAATCACTTGTGCGTATTTACTAATGTCTAAATTTTCGTAGACATTCTCTGATACTTTGAACATCCATAGCCCACTAGCATGCCTAACAGCAGCGGTACTTCGCCGATTCTTATGGAAGCTAGCAAACGAACGAATTTTCACGAAGTTTCACATAGTGGCCGATGGATCGCTTAGTTCGCATAGTCGCCGACCATTCGCGAGACCTTCTGGACGCTTTAATACATATGAAAATGTCCGCATTTCGGGGAATTTTGGTCACTTACAGTGATATGAGGCATTGCAAATTCATGTTGGTGGTCTATATAGGTCGTATTTTCACGATTAACTCTGATTTTTCGAAATTTACGAACTTTTGAGTTTTTTCGGCACAACAAGATTTTCTCAAAAACTTGTCCAAATGTTCTTTTTGTTTTGGTAGGGATAGGGCCTAATATACTCTGTGAGATGACATAAGGCAATATTGCTCTATTCCTTTGTTTTTGCAAAAATTACAAAAGTGTAATTTTTTACTTGTCTCGCACGTCGTTAATATATACATTAGCGGCGATTTCTTCACATTATTATATTTACGAGTACATGTTCGTTTAATAATGTCACATCATCTTTCTCGAAAACTCAAACGTTTTCTGTGAAAAAAAACCCTCAAAATTCCGCATTTTCAGAAACACTCAAACGTCATTTTCTCATAAATGGCTCCAAATATTTTCTTCGAACTTTGGAACGGATGGTGCTAATTGCTCTCTTTAATATGACGTAAAGTTCATTTTGGAGTATTATTTTGTTTTTTCAAAAATTACACAAATGTAACTTTTTTGAAAGATTTCTCACACCGTTAATATGCATATTTCCATAAATTTGTAAACACTATCGTATTTGTTAGTTAAAGTTCTTCGAGTGACTTCTAATTCCCACAAGCAGGTATTTCCCATCAGCGAGGTATCGCCCCAGCTGAAACAAGCTGTCCCGATTTATCTCCCGACACGCGTGGTGGTGTAGAGTATGTTAGTATGTGTGTAAGTAAGGGGTGAGGATAGGACAAGGAAGAAAAAAGAAAGATCGCCCGCGTGGTCCGTGGCCCGTTTGTTAAGGTGCCGCTCCGGCATTCGCCTGATGTTGATTGGATGAATCACGGGAAACTACCGATCAGAGCAGCCGGCCGCTATAATTCGCCTCCAAACAGTGACTGAATTGGCCTTGCTACCTAGCTAGTGTCCTGCCACCGTCGGAATTCAAACCCAAGGACGTCCCGGTCAGAAGCACTGCAGTGACATCAGTTGATGCCTTGGCCCACCTCTCCCGGAAAATGATTAAACGATCTAATATCGCGGAATGAAAACCGCTCTTTTTCTTGAAATGTCGGATCGCCCTCTCAGGGGCAGCTGACTGTGCGCCGGCGGGTCAGCAGCGCAAGGGAGGCGGCAGCACGGGGCGGCGCACGGGCCGCGCGCGGCGGCGATCGCATTAGAGCGAAGCCCCGCGCGCCGCACCTTAACGAGATGGCGGCGGCGGGGCGGTCGGCGTCAGCACGTGCCCGCTGCGCGCCCGACGCAACTGGATCGGGGGTGGGCGAGATGCGCTATTTTCCTTTTCCTTCCCCGGAAAGGCCTTCGGGAATGTTTGTTTTAACCCATTAATGCCCAGTGTACGATATATGATACTCTAATTTCTGGTCAACTCAATTTTGCTTCTTTTGCAATACTTTGTGAGTTTTAGTTCTTCAGTAAACGTTGACATCCTAAACGAAACATACAAGCAAGTTTTTTCATTCTTGAATGCCAGATGTTGGTTTAGCCGTGATCGCTAAGTCATTGTATACTCCTGGCCAGAGTGTACACATGACTTGGGTCGGTTCGAATCTTCATCTAAAATCGTGCTTAGCTGCTATAAGCCTATGGTTAAGTCTGAGGGAGAGGCATAAATCACTTGAATATCACTAAAAGTTGCAAAAACATGCTACCAGAGGTCTGCAACGGCTCCTGCGCGCACGAACGCGACAACAATGGGCGAGCGCTATGTGAACAAAATCATTCTGGGGAGTAATGGGTTAAGGTGAAGGTGGAAGAAATTGGTGGAATAGTGGGTGGGTAGATAATTGAGGGGAGAAAGATGGAGTAAGGCAAAACGAGGTAGACAAATGGAGAGAGAAAATTTCTTGTGCTAAAAATGGTTCAAATTACAAACGACAAGCTAAACAGCAGAAAATCTGAAGGCAGAAATTCAGAGGTCACGAAAGCCTAACAATTGATAAATAGCAGGTCAACTTATTTTAATAAAGAAAATAAAATGTGCAGTAACGGCTAATATATATCATTACACTAATGGAAATAGAAAAACCTAGCAATAATAAACAAACATTAATTGAACTGTAAAATCCTCTCAAAAAAGTCGATTAGATTAATTTATTTGGTAAGTTTTCATTCAACATGTAATGCAGTAAATATACCTTGGAAGAAACAAAAAAAATATCCTCTTCTTCTCCTCCCTCTACACCTTTCTATTCATATTTTCTCGTTCGTGCAGTAGACTGAAGATGAAGCAGAAGTAAATGAAATTTTGCAGTTTTTCGGAGAAAAAGTTGTCTCTATTGAACGCTACGTGAACCAGCCAGAGCACGAAAATTGTAGTGTGTTGTTTTACTTGATTGCGCGGAAGCAAGAAAGAGTGATGTGTTTGCACTGTGAATATTCCATGACTGTTCGGTGATGATTTATCCCAAGGTAAACACATGTTAAACAAATTTCGTATAAACTATGAGGATAAACGACAGCAACAAAAGAAAGAAATAGTGGAATTAGTGGGGAATAGAATACCAGATGGACACGTGAGTAATTTGCGTGGGTATTTAGTTAATTAACGAAACTAATCCAAGGATAGACGGTCAAGGAATAAGGAACTAAATAAAATGCTTAGGTAGTATTAGCCAATTAGAAATAAGAATGCGTGCAAGAAAGGGATGACTCTGCGTAATTGAACTAGAGAGAAATGCAATTAGGTAATATTGCGCCTCGTGTAAAACAGAAGAATAGCTCGTGTTATAACTAGACGGGCAGAACGTATTCCGACTCGGTGACGACCGGATGGTAAAAGAAGGTTCTCTGACGTAGTCAACATAGCAATTGGGTGAATTGTTGATGGAAGAAATGTTGTCAGTGTAACAAAGTATAAACCAATTCTGGAAAAGCAGAAGATGCCACGATGAAATAGAACTAGGCGGGAAATGGAAATTCAGGATGGACGCGAAAGCGACCACCCAAGAATGCTGACGACTCGAACAGGAAAGTGATTAAATGGGACATGTAGTAAATCTGCGTAATGTAAGAAGACCAAGCTTTGAAATAGATGAAAATAAATTTTCAATTAGAATAATAATAGCTAATGGCCTTTAAAGTATGCAAGTAGAGTTGGCAGTTAGAGTATGCAAGGGAGGAGTAACGGGAAATATTAAAAGGGTCATTAGTGTTATTCTTCTTGGGAATTGATATACAAAAGTCATGCATGTTTTTTTGTTTGAGTGAAGCAGAAATTACAATGTTACTTGATTTTTGAGCAGGTATTGTTATTTATTGGTAATGGTAAGAAAAAAATTCGGAATCCGAAATACTCTTATGTAAATATTCTTAACCGAAAATCTGTACAGACGGTCTTATCAAACCCACAAATACATTTTATCCGGGTGTAAATAGGGCAACTGCCATGGTAAATAATTAAATATAATATCGAAGAGTAAAGTTAGAATGATAAAATAATTGTTTGTAGTACGAGGGAAATCCGCCAGAGTTCGTAGCTCCCTAGCGTTCAATTTCCTGATAGTACGTAATCGAGTGACGTCAAAATTACTCCATACTGTCCCGGTATTGTCCTAGGTTTGGTATAATTTCTAGGTTAATGTCTAGGTTATAATTTCGAAATAAATTAATTTAGAGAAATTAAAAAAATATGAGTTGCAAATTTTTTACATAGTAGGAAGGTACTTCGTGAACAGACAATGATTCACGTGACTGTAAAGGGTCCATCACTTCCAATTTCGCTCATGTAATAGACTGAGAGTTTGGCAAACGTCTTCTTCTTATTGTTACAATTTGAAGACTTCTAGCAATAGATGTCATTGAACTGCTTCAGGGTTGTTTGCTATTTTCATTTCGCCTTTTTGGAGAATTTTAGCCCTCAATGCCTATTTTTAGCATTTCGCCTATTTTGCACCTCCTCCTTACTTTCTCATTATTTTTCTTGTCCTCCTTACTTTATAAACATTGAAAGAATTGTAATCGTGTGCTGGAAAACTGAGTTTTCACCATAAAACTTATTGATGAGCCGCGACAACGAAAACGTGAATAAATATTGCTTCTGAATGTTGTAAATTACTTCCTCTAACGATGTGTAGTCAGAATCTATGTTTTGTAACCGAAAAATCGATTGACGGCAGAACGTCTGTTGTCTGTCTGTGATTAACGCTAGTGTCTAAGTCGTTCAGTCGATTTTCTCCGATATTCCCGGATCGACGTAAAGGAACTCTAGCCTCTGCGAGTCTGAAACGGATATTTGGGTGGGTGCGGGATGTCAATGAATACAAAAACTTTAACAATTTCACAAAACTCTTGCATTGCAATGATAACACAAAATGAAAGGTACACTGGCTAGGTGAGGCTACCTGACAGATACAGTAAGAAAATTTAATTAATGTAAACATTGCAGAATATATTGAAGCCTACGAGGCACACATGCCTAGATTTTTCAAACCAGACTACTCTCATAGTACCACAGCTCCTCCTTTTTACACAGCTGTCTAGTAGAGGGTCTCAATGCAAACAGAAAAATGCCCTTCGCTGACGGGAATGCTTCACGGCAAAGTTTTTGAGCAGTCCCGTTTCGAGCGATAAGGTGCCCCCTACACTCCCCGATCCGTCCTCGCAGCGCACTCTCCGCCGGCCACGCCTTATCTGTCCACCGCCCCGAGATGTCACCGGGCGCGTGGAAGGGGTGGCTGGCCGGCCGGGGGGTCTGACGGACGGAGGTGGGGGAGAGATAAGGGCGGCGACGGTGGTGGTGTTGATGGTGGTGGCGGCAGCAGCAGCGCCGGCCCCGGTCCCGGCGGCGGCGGGGGCGGTGGCGATGATGATGATGATGATGATGATGATACCCGACGCCGGCGGCGGCGTGGCTGAAGCCGCATGGCGGAAGAGGGCGTTCCATGCGTAGAGACGCGGGGGAGCAATGATTAATTAATTTTCTTAATTAATAAAGTAACTTTTTCTAGTGAGACGCGCGAATTTTGTGTTCGCGCCCCAATAACACACTGGTGCAGCATGGAACTCCCATAATTTGGCGGGAATACCACAAAGAGTGCCCAGGTGGGCGGAAGTCACAGTAACTTTATCCGCGCCGAGAAAATGTGCTAACACGGGGAAGAGAGGTTACTTTACTGATTTTTACATTCAAAAACACTTGTCAAATTAAAAGAAACTCGTTGCTTCTACTTCCTTAACTATTATCTTACAATCAAACGCTTGGATACATGACTGCTTTTAGTAGATCAATCACAACTCTCACAGTTAAATAATGAATAAATGATGGCAGATTAGCGTTCATTCAATTAATTTCAAGATATATTTACAATTTAGTGTTTATTCTATGAAATCAACTAGAAATAACAAGTGGTGATAGATCTATGGACCACTACTATTCATTTAAAGCAACAATCACGAAATTTTATTGAGTATAAATCTCTCGCGAAAATCCTTAGTGTTTCAAATAAAATGATTTGGGAATTTTCAAAATGTCAGAGGTTTTAATACATATTGTAACTATACCGTGCTTACAAGCGCACTGGCTTTCTTTCGAGATAGAAAATAAGGGAAACAATTATGACATTTTCAAAATTTTCTGGAAAATGTCTGCAAGTGCTTGATGTTAAGTACCTCCAAAAATTAAAATAACTTAATACATAACGTAACAGTGTGTTGATCATTCAAACCGTCATTTCCTGTGTTGATGATCATTCAAAAATAACATTAAGGTTTCTTCGTATACTTCTCTGTGCATACGGCCGTAAGCCATTTTCGATACCTCAAGAGGTATCCTGTTATACAATAGCAAGTAATCTCGTTAGTAAAAATAGAACTCCAAACCGACGGTTCAGCAATATTTTGCTACTCCTTGTCGTGGTGGAATAGCATGGAATTTGATTAAAGCACTTAATACTAATTCTTGTTTTTGAATTGTAAATATTTTTGTCAGTTTGAACGACAGAAATATTGAATCTTCTATCAGGTTGTGCATTTTAAACGGTATCAGGAGGTAAAAGAGGGGTTTGTTAACTGGAAGTTTCCTGGGAGTATGCAACAGTACATCTAATGTTTACAGGTACCCAAGGAAACGATGGACGTAGAATCGATGCTCGAATCAAGATGAGAAGGAAGGATGAGGCGGGGCGAGACCGAGCGAGGAAGGGCGCGTGAGGGAAGGCATTGACGGGGTAGTCGGGGTGCGGTCGAGCGAGGCAGGAGGCGGAGCAGGGCGAGACGGGGCCTGGGCGGGGCAAGGTCGAGCAGAATGGGGTAGGCCAGGGCAAGGCAGATGCTAGCAGGACGGGACGGAGCAGGGCTTGGCTAGGATACATTATAAACATTATTCGTTCATTTTTCTGTCTAATAGATGATGGATGTTTGATTAATTAGTGATTCCAGGCGCTTCAACTGGTAAGGTCCTTAACTCCCTGTAACTGTAGTGCATTTTTTATCGCGGGAATTGGCGTTGGCCTTACGGACCAACGCCAACCCGCAATCTACGTCGGCTTGCGGACATTTTCCCCAACCAGGTATCTTCCACCAGCGGGGCACCGCCCCAGCCGAGAAACGTTCTAAGTTCCCGACAAGAGTGATAGTGTTATGCATGTGAAAGTAAGTGTGTGTAAATAAGGGGCAAGGAAAAGGCAAAGAAAGGAAGGAAAGATCGCGCGCAGACCCGTTTGTTATGGTTCTGCTCCGGCATTCGCCTGGTGTTGGTTAGAGAAACCATGCAAACCTACGGATCATTGCTAGAATTCTCACTGAGAGAGCGGCTCAACTGAACCAACCGACCTGGCTAGAGTCAAAAATCCTGTCACCGTCGGGATTCGAACTGTAGAACCTCCCGATCAGAGACACTGCATTGATATCAACGGATACCCTGAGCCACCTAAGTCTGTACAGTTGTGGTAAAGAGTTCCTAAGCAACGGGTGCTTGAGCGAAATGGGCCAGCCGCCCCCTGCTTCCTACGTGAGTCAGGCGAAATCCCACAAAGGCGGCCGCCGCCGGGGGCTCAGAGGGCCGGGCCGTGTCGCGGCCGAAGCCCCTGGCTGGGGGCTTGGGGGGCTTCGGGCCGGCGTCGGCGCGGGCCCCGGGCGACGCTCAGTGCGAGAGGACGGGCAGGGCCAGCAGCAGCAGCGGCGAACGCGGCGCCCGGCAGCCATCGGCGACCTGCTGTCAGCGGAGGCGGAGGCGGAGCGCGCGGCTGCGGCTGGGTGGCGCGGCGGGCCGACGCCATGGCGGCGGACGAGCTCCCGGAGACGCTCCGCATCGAGGCGCTGCCCGACCCGGGCGAGCGCTTCCAGCTGGGCGAGCGCCTCGGCGCGGGCGTCTACAGCGAGGTCTTCCAGGCCACCGACGCCGCGCAGGGCGAGTACCGCTTCAGCCACATTCACCTCTTGTGTACAAACAAGCGCGAGAATGTACACTTTTCCATTACTTCAGAGACTGAACAGAAAAATGAATAATTGTCGGTTTTACTTGGCTAAATCAACGATTTACATCGAACAACTTATTCTGTTCAAGTTCTCAAAACATGGTAAAATGTGTATTCTCGTTTCATAGTGATTAGGTTTTGGGGAACTCCATAACATTTAAACATTGAATATGTAATGGGCGTGTAATGTACCTCAGGGCGAGTACCACTTCAGCTCTTTCGGCTGTGTGTAGAGAGAGAGCCGCGAGTATTAATTTAGTTCTTTTATGTACCTGCATTGTAAACGACCTTTTCTTTTGCAAGAAATCGTTCGTAAATGGACGTTTTACGACACAAATGATGATGTATTAGCATTTTACGGCATGAATGATTGCGTCATCACACAGTCAGCCAATCGCAGTGAGAGAATTGTGGGAAGGTAGCGGTAAATGGAACAGCTGACCAACGTTTTGTCGCACTGATGTCAAATACTCGAGATGTTACAAGAAAGTTGATTCGCAAAATTAAGTTGAAATCTCTTACACTTTTATAATGCTGTTCTGCAAAAATCAGTGTATGCAAATAGTTTATTATGATGCTTTTTTGCATTCGTACAAATTTGAATACTCGCTCCTAACATAACTCGTTTTCAAAAAATGTACTCATGCAATACAGCTTAACATTATAAACTAATTGCATAAACTACTATTTTATATCTTCAGGGATTGAAAAGAAAAGTGAATAAACGTTACTGGAAATTGCCACTTTCACGTGGATAAATAAACGATTTACATCCAACAAGGTATTATATTAAATTCCTCAAAGCATGGTAAAATGTGTATTTTCGTTCATAGGGATCAGGTATTAGTGGAAATATATAATATTTAAATATCGAATATGTAGTTGGTAGGCCATGTAGCTCAGGGCGAGTAACTTGCCACTAATTAAACTCAGTTGGATCTTACGTTGGGTTAACGTCGTGGGAATCCGTATTTTTTCATATCTTGAGAGATTAAGAAAACCTGACACATTTCAATCTAGTGACAATTTCAAATGATTTATTATAATGCTTACATTATTTAATATGGTATTATTTTATACAGAAAATATTCTGTAGAATTACTAGATTAGATTTTACTTTAGTAAAAAACGTATTTTCGTTCCAAGCGCTAAGAGAGTGAACCCAACCATATTCAGACATCCAAAATTTAAATGGAGGTTGGCGCAGACCAAGACGAGTACATCACCCCTCATTAATCCCATTTGTATCATATTTATACTTTGGGGGAATACGTATTTAATCTCCTTGTGAGGGTTTTAAAAGAACAGACAATAATTGTCAAAGTGACAGTTTCAAATGATTGAACAAACAACTTACATCCCAGATGATATTATTTTTAATTCCTTAAAACCTGATAAAACATGATTTCAAATCATAGCTATTGGGTATTGTACTGCGCAATATTGAGACGCCTTTTGCAAAAATATCGTCGAAACTTAACTCACCGACGTGCGTCACAAGAATCGGATTTAAATTCCCTAGGACTGTTTAAATGCATCTTTCAAAGCAAATATTTATTTAAGAAATTTACTTCAGACTATTTTTCTTTCCAACTCTGCATGCTAAGAGCAAATACTGTCTTAAAACAATGTACTTGATATTTGGTTAGCTTGCATTCTACTCCTCGAAACAACTAGGTAAATGCAGTGAAGTACACCATTTCTTAAACTGCCATTTCCTTACGAAGCAACAGATGTTTCGTCGTTCAGTTCATTTCTAGGCTCCCTTGACTATCTTTTAAATGATTATCACTGACAATGTCCTCTCCTAAAGATTAGTGGTTAAACAGCACGTACTTTCCCACCCTTATGTTCACGCAAAATTATGCAGATTAAATAGATTTTATTAAGGGAAAAATCTCTGTCTTCATAATTGCAGTTGTAGGAAGACGTCGGAATCATTTTTAATTTTTGCAATTTAAAAAAATCAGAATTTTCAACGAAAAATAGACCTGCATCATTCTATTATACGTCCGTCGCACTATCCAACAACAGAATTTAATAAAAAAACAATGGAGTCATTTTTTTGAAAATTTGGAAAATGTCCCAGGGGATTCATGTAAAAGCCCCTCAAAGTTAAAATATCGGTTTCAAATGCAAGAAACCGCCACATTATCCAGATCGATAGAGGAATATCAATTTTGGAGAAAATCGGCTGAACGGTTTAGCCGCTAGCGTGGTTCACAAATGAATAGGTGGACAGACGGACAGACGTTTTGCTGTCATTCGATATTTCGGTTTCAAATACCCACAAAACCTGGATTCTGGCTACACCACTTGTTAGAAGATTTTGTTTAAAACTTAGTACCTGGATTTATCCACATTTTCGTGACCAGTGCCCAGAAATATAGAGCTTTTCTGCCGGAAAGTCGCCGTACTTTTGCGCAGCAATACGTAACTTTCTCTCTACTCCGTAATGAGGAAGCAAAATGGGAAGCTATGTGTTATATTGCGTTTACTACTGAACAGAAACTGACATGAGATGCTTCATAAAATAAGGTTCCGTTTCCGGCTAAGCCTGCCCTGCGAACTGAGGTCTCCAGGCTTCATTAAAACCCCCATCGGTCGAGTTCAGTTTCGTTCGGAATACGTAGAAGATTTACCCGTCCGCGTTTCTACTTCTCGTGTTTAACCAGCCTGGAAGGCGCCCATTGATGCCCAATTTAACCGTACGGGTTTAGTACGTCACCTGCTTAACTCCACAGTATGATTGACAATTGGATCTAATACAGATTTACGCACACGGATGTATAGGATACTTTGGCGACTATTGCACTATAACAAGTTAACATTAAAGAGTTGGTTAAAGAGTGGAATTCACAGTCGTTATGCATTTCATAATTGCCTTCAATAGGACAAGTTACATGAAGCGGCCAATGTGGCTGAGGGTGAACACGCTGCTTCAAGCTCAAGGAGTGTATTAATTTGAAACAAAAATAACGCCTATTTATCTAAATGTAGTTCCCTGTTCCAAACGCTTACGCTTATTCCTTACTCGTGGTAAATTAACAGTTACAAATAAAAAACGAAATGTCATTATAAAACTTTGCAAATTCCAAATTTTTACATACACTGTAATCGTATTTGAGAACATCCACTATCATCTACTATCACGTACCCACAACTCAAAAGCCTACGCAGTTTTAAGACCAGCTCACGTACGTTAATGTTTTTAATGTGAAAGAGGTTTAAGATTGTAGAATAAAGCGACGGAACAATCTTTCAAACTCAGAAAAATGTTCTGTTATTACAGTTTCGTGACTTTGTCTCTAATCTATTGGCGCGTCTTTGTATGAAGTTTCACAAATTTTGGTCAATAAATATAAGTGAAAATAATGATTTTGTTTTAAAGTAACGTAACCGGGCAAGCGGTGTCCAAACGACACTGCGTTCTTTCGGTAAGAGGCAACGGTTTCTGATTTACATTTTGGCACAACAGTCGAAATAATATTATTCTTTTGTTTATTAAATCTGTCGGTTTTCATAAACTGGACATTTTGTATTGATAAACGACAAATATATTATTTCGGTAAGAAGGGCTTCATTAACGTCGGTAACTTCGGTAACTTCATTATTTGTGCACTTCTTCTGAATTTCAGTGGGAAATATAGTTTTTCAAATTATCGTTTTTCATATTATCGCGGCAAAAAGTATTATTCTTTCATGAAGAACATGAGGGTTCAGGGCAGGAATTTATAGCTAATTTACCTTTGAAAATATATTTTATTATATAGGAGCGTATATTTTGTCAACAAAACTCGAAAAAAACCTTTCTTTTCTGCATTCAAAATTCGACTAGAATATGGTTTAGGATAGAGACCACAGAATTATGAAAACGTGCACAAAATTCAGTTCTCTCCATAGCTCGTCACACGCAGTTTTAACTGTTTTTGACGTAAATAAATAAATAAATAAATAAATAAAGGAACCTTGGGCGATTTCTATTTTGTCACAACCGCGAGGTCTCTAAGAAGGAGACTTAGCTCCGATGCTGGAGGCATGGTCGGGGTATGTGCGAACAGTATTGTGGAACAGTTTTTATGGTCCACGTGTATAGGCAGCAACAATGGGGCTCAAACGTTTCAAGTGATTATTTTTCTACGATTTGATGACAAAACCACGCGGTCCACAAGACGTCGGAATGATAAATGTGCCGCTTTGAGGGACGTGTGGGAAAAATGCAATGAATATTTGAAAAAGAATTACAGACTTAACAGTCAGAAAACAGACTTAACTGTCAACGAAATGTGAATTCCAATAAAGGACAGATACTCATTCAAACGAGACTAGCATAGTGCACCGTGTTCATCAGGGAAGAAAGAAAAAGATGTCACTTGCGTGGCTACGCGCGAGATAGCACTCAATGTTAAAGCAAACGTCGCCAGTCAGTCTGCAACAAGCAGAGTGATGTAACACATCCTTGCAAGAATTGTAAATAATGAACTACTTTAATCAAAATATCTGAATTTATAGAGAAGAAAAATTTTAACTTGTTCAATGTGCGTTTTATATTATCAGTATACGAAAAACCTTACTCTCCATCATCACTTCCTGTAAGTTTTTCGGATAATAAAGGAATTATTTTCATTAATTATTCATTTTCCGTCATTATACTGAAATTGTAAAACAAAACAATAGGTGTGGAAAAGTTGAAGAAGACAATCTTGGGAAACATTGATTGCACAACAGTGTCTGATGCACACTGCTTGCCGGGATACGTTACAAAAGTACCTTGCCCGGAGAAGGGTTAATAACAGTATTGAGACATCGGGGGGACAACAATGATAAACTACGAATGTTAGAACATTTACTAATGTTAACGCTTCAAACATTTTTCGATATCATCTTAAAATTAATCTTGTAAATTATAAGTAAATGATGCTCGACAAAGCCATAAGAAATAAGATTATCAACTTTGCTGTCAAGTCTTGCAATGTGTGTTGCCTTTGAGCTCTTAACATTTTTCTAAAGGTTATTGAGTATCCTAATTGCGTGCTCTTTTCATGTGAATGTTTCTCTTCTAGACCGCTTTTAAAAAATGTCATATTAATCCACGATCGAAATGTACGAAAATACAACGAAGGCATAAAAATATATGAAGTTGGACGGTTTTCTGTAAAATATGATTGTCCTAGGCAGACTGTTCAATAATTTACATTCGATTTGCGTTGAAACATTTTCAAAACTATCGAAGTATATATTAATGGTATGCAGGAGTAAACATTCTGTAAAAATCCATGCAAAATAATGTGCAGAATGCTTAAGAGGATGACGTCACGTTTTACTTTTAAGACTTTTCTCGATTGTGGTTACAAGTTGTCTTATGGTTAAGGGTAATGTATAAATATTTTCATCGTTTTAATAAATTTTTAAAAACTTTTTATGCACATAACACACAAGTATTTTCCGGTTGTTTATCGTAGGTAATACCACGAATGCTTTCAAATTCTCGATAAAGCAAGGAGTGGATTCTCATTAAGCAAGGAATGGATTTATCTGAGAATTTTCAAAGCACGAATGGTATTTAACAGGACTATTTCGCGAATGAAATTACGCTCAACAGAATTGTAATATGCGCCATATATTGAAAATAACTGAAAGCTATGTTCAAATCAGTGGGGTTATGTCACAGTAAGTACGTAACTTTTTGGATATCGACATAGCGATCGATGTATACCGCCTCCTAAAATAGATGAGACACAGTTTATGATTGGCCAGTAGGGAGAAGCGGTAAGAAAGATCAGGTAGAAAAAGCGATAAAGTTTTTGTGTTACTCCGCCCTGATTGGTGTTTTTTACATGTACTATTTAACACTATCGGTTTTTCTTTCACACGTGGAGTAGTCACCTAGGGGTCCGAGCCCTACTTGTACCATTCGTTTTGAGACTGACACCGTGTGCAGTGGCTGTGAGCGGCGTGCGTGCGTGCAGGGGGGCGGCGCGTGGCCGTCAAGGTGATCACGCTGACGCTGAACGTGGCTGCGGACGTGCGCGAGGAGTACGCCGTGCTGCGCCGCCTGTGCGCGCACCCCAACCTGCCCGACCTGCACGGCGCCTTCCTCAAGCGAGGCGCCACGCGCCGCGAGCCCGACCAGCTCTGGTTCGTCATGGAGGTGAGGCTCAGCCGCCAGGTCCAGTTCACGGCAAAAAAAAGGCGTCCCGGAATTGGACAGTCATCTTGGATGAAAAAAGAAAAGCTAATGTGATGTTCGTAATCACATAGAGTACACACAATCTATAGAGTTGTAAACTTCACTGCCAGAGGGTGGCAGGGGTGAGGGAGATTCCTCATCCATGCGGCCGTGTCCATTTGATGGCAAAATGGCGTCTCGGGTTAGGACGGTGATCTTGAATGAAAAACGAAAAGCTAATGAAATGTTCGTAATCAACCATATAGAGTTGTAAACTTCACTGCCATCTTCATTATAATTATCACTAATCAATAAACAAATTTAATGAACAAAGATTTATCTAAAGTACAATTCAAATTCCTTGAAATGTAGAAACTTTACAATTGTTTTAAAATCCTTATTTTATAAAGGGCAATGTCATATGCTGAGCCTATTTTACACAGACTAAATATATTTTTAATAAATCTTTAGGGTCAGGGAGTGTCGTAGTAGTATTTAAAATATCATAGTACAAAAATAATAGTATGTTCTCTAATCCCAAACAAATCACAAAAATTCAGTCACAAAAAGAATAGTGTGTTCTCCAAATCCTATATGTATGGCTAAGGAAGAAAAATATATTTGGGAGTATTAGTATAATGAAGTTGAGTATGAAATAGGAACAAAAAAATGTACAATATTCTAGCCTGTTCCCATTCTTCCCTCTATTTCCTAATACGAGCATTTAACATGTTACAGCTGTGTGAAGGCGGACCAGTCACTGACTTGGTGTCGTCACTACATCGGCAAGGACGACGAATGTCTGAAGAACATATTGCTTACGTACTGAAGGAAACAGCGAAGGTATCGTAACTGGCGTTCGTGGTTGAATTTAATTTCTTTTAAATTATCAGAAAACGTCTTTGCATTTATGAGAGATTATCTCTCAATACAAGATGCAATGTAACAAAATATGAGTAGTTTTACGTAACATCAAGTAATGAGAAATTTTGATTAATGCTATTCAGTAATATTTGAACACAGTTGTAGAAGCTAGTACGTCTTTTGCGCAGTTTTTCTTCTTGAGATCAGCTATTATGTATATAAACCTTAATTTTAATTAAAAGTTAAATCGAATTAAATCAGTAATGATATCTGTTCTTAAAGCTAATGCGTTGTGTTTAATACAATTTTTATTGTTCAATTTTCTTCCTTTCTGCTTGAATGTTAACAAAATGTAAATTTGCGCAGGGTCTCTGGCACTTACACGAAAACCATGTAGTCCATCGTGATGTGAAGGGCAGTAACATCTTACTGACCAAAGATGGTGAAGTGAAACTTGTTGATTTTGGACTTGCAAGGTGAGATAAATAATTCTTAAAATAAAAGGACAATTGATAGAAACAGATTATTACGCGATTTGTAATATGAGGATGTCTCATTTTTTATTCATTATTATTATTATGAATTGATGGTGTGCAACTTCTGAGTATCTTCTCTTTCGTCCCCAAATTCTCTCATATTAAAGACTGCTCACGAGCGTAAGGTAAGTAATGAAGTAAATGATTAGTGTTGATAACACCGCATGTGCGTATACTATATATTTTTCAAAATACATTTTGTGAGTGTAACCGATATTTGTTATTTGTGTGAATACACCGTCTTTCTCAAGATTGTAATAAATATGCCACCATATGTTTAATTCCTTCTTTCCGTGTGAATTTACTTGCAATTCATACACACAGGCAAGCCGTACTTTAATTTCGGATATAAAGTCAATCCAATATTACTCTTTGACTAATGTGGCTGTCGAAAGGAAATCAAAAATGCAGTAGGGTACCTTGAGTGTCATGGGTAATAAACATATTATGATGTGTGCACGCACGCATCAAAATATGTCATGGCTATCTTCATAAGAAGGAAGCGGAAGCTAGAGAGCCGAGTGTTGAAGCCCCCAGAGAGGAACTGCAAGCTCGGCTGCATTGATCGTAAGTGTCGCAGTGAGAGAGCCACGAGGGCTGAGGCGCGCGTGGGTGCGTTGCGCAGGGAGCTGGCGAGCACGATGGGCAAGAGCGGCACCACGCTGGGCTCCCCGTGCTGGATGGCGCCCGAGGTGGTGGCGGCGCGCGACGCCGACGGCTACGACAACCGCGCCGACGTCTGGGCGCTCGGTGAGCACTCGCCCCTCTCACGTACCTCATCTGCTCGGCTTTCATTCAGAATGCACATACACACTTGTACATATAGAGCAATAGATGGATGGGTAGATTTATTTCAGTTCACTTTGAGCTAATGATCGGTGGCAAACATAATTAGAATTAGAACAATTACAACCTTTAACAATTAGAATTACCATTATAATTAAGAGGATGATATAATAGTTCTAATTAATTTCAAGTTATCTCTAAATTGACGTCTAGTTTAACTAACTCTTCACAACTGCACTCCCCTTCACTACACCACATTCCCTTCCCTTTCACTTTACTACACTTCACTTTACTGTATAACGGACATAATAAATATAACAAAAAATAACAAAAAACTATTTAAGCAATAATAATAACTCAAAAATTACACCAAAGCTAAAACAGTGCGAACAATGATGATATTTATATCAGTAATAATAATAATAACAGTAATAATAATAGTAGTAGTAAAGTAGTAGGTACGTAAATAGTTGTAACAATACGTATTACGAGCCAAGCATTCAAATCCTATTCGTCTCGAAATGGGAAAAAATGTGGATGACGAAATTTTCAATCTTTTCCTTTCACGTCTACCGAATTCTTTGAATGTTGAAAGAGTCTTTGAATCCAATTCTTTTGACGTTTTTTATTTACCTGGAACTACTTAATACTTTCAAGTGTTTTGTAGTTTTCTTATTAATATTAATTTAAACAATAAAATAGAACAAAGAACCAGGTTCACAAGTTTTTGCAGTTGTGAGAAACATTGTTTGCGAACATTTTGAAATATAATATTACTGATGATTGCTTTAAATGTCAAACGAGGTTTTGAGCCCATTAAATAAGTTTTAACACCTTTATTTTGGAAATTGTAGACTTTATTAACTAGGTTTAATTTTATTAAGAAGTATTCTAAAATAATTTCAGAATATATGAAATAATAATTTCAGATGAATTATTTATTTGTTGCTGTACAGTTGTTTCGTCCGAGTGAGTCTCCTCCTCATCTCAATATATTGCTACGAACGTGTTAGGATGTGCTGACTCCGTGCGCTTGCGGTCGCAGGGATCGTGGCGATCGAGCTGGCGGACGGAAAGCCGCCGTTCTACGACATGCACCCCACGCGCGCGCTCTTCCAGATCGTGCGCAACCCGCCGCCCGCGCTCTTCCGCCCCGCCAACTGGACGCAGATGTTCAACGACTTCATCGCCGAGTAAGCCTCGCGCCACCTTACCATGCCTCTTACTAAAGTCAAGCATAACACTCGAATCATTTAATATTTGAAAACATTACAATAAGAACTCTCATAAAATTAGAACTTAAGTATCGGTTGGTCGAGCGTTGGGAACATTTTGCTTGATAGAGTGGGTTACGTCACAGCGAATGTAATGGCATTCATCTCTATTACGACCAAATGTGGACATTATTTAATAAAATAATTTTGTAAGAACGTTTCAATCGCTTATCGATCATCATCTGAGATCGCTAGTAAACCACTGGGCAGCGAATCTTTCTTCTGGCCGAGAAACGATGGAGAACATCGGTTCTCTGCTCAGTGGCTCTGATATTGGCTACGCAATCGAAAAGTGCTTAATATATTAAATTATTTGACCTAATTTACCAAGTTTTGAGCTGTAATGCTTCTATACTGATGAGATAGGGATGAATAGTAACAAATGTGAATGAAGAAGTTCCTGAGTTAAAATTCTGATGGAATAGCACGACCTTGATTTTTATCATATATATACTTAATTTTTGCAAAAACGTAATTGGATATAAATTGTTATTATGATTTTGTAGATGCTTGACAAAGAACCCTGAACATCGCCCGTACATGGTCGAGATTTTGGAGCATCCATTCTTGACAGAGTTGCAGCAAAATGACTATACTGTAAGTAAAGTGTGCATTAGCTGTAGAATGATGAACATGTTAGGAATACACTGGATTATCATTTTCCCCAAAATTGGTTTTCGGCCCTGCACCCCTGTGTATTTAATCTACCTATGTAACTGGTAATTATGTAAAACATTGGTTAAATATTGATTTAATGCAAGATAATGAATTTAATTTTACATAGTTTGCACAAGGAACTATTCTGGAGTTCATCTTTATTACAATTATCATCAATACAGATAGTTCATAATAAAGGTTGAAAACTTGCAGGGCGTGCAGTGTGCCAAAGATGATCACTTTTTGCTAATGAACATGTAGTAAATCTTATAAGAAGGACGTTGCTCCTGGTTGTAAGGCAACTCATCCTACACTACCATGTGACAGGTACCCAAAATCTACTTTTTTCTAGGACTTTCCCCGCCCGACAGCCGGTTACCCTTTACGTTCTGACGGGACGCATATTCGACCATGCACTAGACACCTACACACTAGCTGGCTCCTTTGATCTAGGGTCAGCAGAACGCGGAGCTCTCCGCGACAACAGAGACAAGTGATACAGGTGGGACTCGAACCCGTGACCCTACGGACCGAGGCGCTGAGTCAGTACGGGCTCTTAGCCACCTCACCATCTAGGTCGGCTACAAAATCTACTTGACGTGCAGATACTAATGCAGGATGAATTTTCTACGAATCAGTGACATATATTTCATATCCAATTTCCCACCATATGCTTATTGGCAAAATGTGTTCATCTTCGACCGCCCACCTGCTGAGGTGTCTCAGACCATCAGTTGATGTCATTGCAGTGTCTCTAATTGCAAATACTAGGGTTCGACTCCTGACGATGGCAGCTACTGTAAGTGATAGAGGTCAGACTCTTTCTGGAGAAGATTTCTTGCTACCGACTGCTCTGAACAATAGTTTTCCGCGATTTCTCTGATCAATGCCAGGCGAGCAGTATTCTAACAGAACGAGCCACGGACCGCGCACGATCTTTCCTTCCACTATCTTGTCTTATCCTTATCCCGTACTTACACACACTTACACTTGCAAGCAAACATTTCGGGAGAGCATTCGGGAGCGTAGAGCTTGCTCCGGCTGAGGCAGTGTTACGCTGGTGGGAGATATGTGGTTGAGAAAACCCTGCAAGCCGAGGTGTAGGTCGGTGCCGGATCTCGCCATCCAGCTGGGAAGAACACTTCCATCTCCCGAGGGAGAAACATACACTACACTTACGCGTCTAAGGACGTGAGTAGTTGACCGCACGGAAACACTAATCAGTCAATGAATCAGTCAAGCCCCCCACCAAAGACAAGGTCCCGTCCACCCTAGGAAGGGTTATTGTGAATAACCCCAATGTCCAAACACACGAGTGAGCACGGAGTGCTAACCACATAGTACAATGATCGGAATTTTCCCTCTCTTTTACGCTCACTCTTTCTCTACCATTTCATTATTTATTATATTGAAATAATAACAATATTTGAGGTCGTCCGGTCAATAGAAAAATTTATTTGAGTGGATTTGATAGGCCGTCTTTACAGGCTCTCGGCATGTAATATTTACGCACGTATTTGTTTATGTCGGGATCGGGACTTCTCCTTACTATTACGACTAATAATAACAACAATACTTCTGCAACACTTGCTATTTATATACTGTAAGTACTCATAAACATGCAAATATCCAATTTATGACAAAATTTAAACCCAAAACATTGATCAAATATTATCCTCACTGTCTCATTTTTGTCTTACAACTTATGTTTTGTTTATTCCCTCCCTGAACGCATGCATGGCCAATTTTACGTCCTTCAAATATTAAATTAATTCTTAAAATTTAAACACAACTTGATCTTCCTACATTTATTAATTTTGAGCAATTCCCTATCGTTTACTTCGCCGAAGTAGTCGAACAGCACACTTGACCGACGTTACTCCAAGACGTGAATTCGTTCCACTTCCATTTTCCAATTAGTCCACACCAAAAATGTCCGTGTCTAGACACGCGCTTCAATATTTCCCATCGATACTTCCAAAATTCCCGGAGAGTTCTCTAAACAGTTGTTACTGTTCTACGACACTTCCATTCGCGTTGTGATCGCTAACATTAACAATTCCCCTTAAGGTTTCGAATCGTTTTTAGCACCACCACGAGATCAACATTTTACGTCCTATCGCCTTAGCATCATCTCTCCCTTTGTTTATCTTTCGCGCGCGTCATCTGTCTCAGCTTCATGCGCGAACTGAACCCAAATACGGTCCTTTCTGCTTCCGCCGCCTCTCTCATTCGATTAATCGCACACTGTCCAATTTTCTGATTGGTCAACTTAGTTTACAATTAAATTTTACCCCTCCTACGGTTTGATTGATTGATTGAATCGTGTTTCCGGGCGCGTCAACTACTCAGGTCATTAGTCCCGTAAGTGTAGTGCGTGTTTTGTTTTCTCGTGAGGTGATGATCTTTTTCCCCGCTGGATGGCGAGATCTGGCACCGACCTACCGTCAACTAGCGGGATTTTCCCCTCAACCAGGTATCTCCCACCAGCGGGGCACCGCCCCAGCTGGGACAAGCTGTAAGTTCCCGATCGATCTCCCGGCATGTGTGGTAGTGTAGTGCATGTTAGTATAAGTGTCTGTGTAAGAGGAGAGGATAGGACCAGGAAGAGGAAGGCAAGATCGCGCGCGGTCCGTGGCTCGTTTTTTAGGGTACTGCTCCGGCATTCGCCTGGTGTTGATCGGAGAAACCACGGAAACTACCGATCAGAGCAACCTGCCACTATAATTCTTGTCCAGACAGCGACTGAATTCGATCTAGCTGACAAGCTAGTGTCGAAATCCTGAATCCAGGACCTCCCGGTCAGAGGGACTGCAGTGACATGAGGTTGATGCACTGAGCCATCTCTCCCGGTCCCCCCACGGAATTTACTCGCGTGTCCTTTAATTAACCACATTGTGATAACAAAACGCCACGGTGCAGCTGCAGCAGGAGCTGCGCGTGCTGGGCGCGTCGGCGGCGGGCGCGGGCGCGGCGCGTCGGCGGCCGGCCGAGGTGGCGGTGCGCGGCGCGCTGCTGCAGGCGTCGCACACGGCGCCGCCCGAGCCGCTGCGCGTGGAGGACCTGGCGGCGCTCGAGCCGCTGCAGGACGACGCGCTGCTCGAGGAGCTGCTCGAGCGCTTCCGCCGCGCCGAGCCATACACCTTCGCCGGCGACGTGCTGCTCGCGCTGGGGCCCGCTGGCCGCGACGACGACTGCTCGCCCAGGGTGAATAAGAACAATAACAATAACAATAATAAGTGCAAGGACTTGTATAAACTCCCAGGTCATTCAAAAGACTGGGAGGTGCTTTATTTGGAACAGCTCACATTTTGCACTAAGTATTTGTAGAGGCACTGACAGTCCCTACATCTGTTCCGTAGGTAGTTGGTTGAAACCTGCAGTAGATTTTATATTCAGCCGACACATCTTTAGTCATGATGTAGAATAATAATAATATAAATAATAATAATAATATAAATAATAATAATAATAATATAAATAATAATAATAATGTCTAGTAGTTCTTTAAATAGTAGACCACATGTTGAATAACGCATTTGCGGCTGACTACATAACAAAGAAATAACAGACGAAACTCTATATAATTCGAATTGGATAGAATCGTTGAATATGTAGTAAAATGAAGGCATTAAAATTATCCCCATCTTAAGTCGGAACCAAATTATAAATATCTTACTTCCCGCCAGTTTCATTGTGAATGCAAAACAGATTCTAGCATGCATGAATCAGTATTTTTTATTTGTTTGAAAGTAATATCCCAATGCAAAATAGGAGTACACTGAGGTGACAAAAGTCATGGGATAGCAAATGTACTCATTTAGTCATGGTATTTTTGCCTGCGCCGCTAGCCGAATTCCTTAACTACGCGCTCTCTGGAGTGACGGAGGTTGAGCGAAATCGCGAGTGTCTGGTTGGGTGACCGTCTACGAACCCCGGGATCTAATGACGCCAAGCCTCTGGCCAAGCCACTGGCTAACTGCGATGTAACGATACTTGGCAATGAAAATAAAGGGGGATTACAACAAAGCAGGTGCTCAACGCCCAATAACGGAGCTCAACATCCAATTTAAAGACGCATTGCATCAACTAAGATGCAAAAATTCCAAAAAATCAAAATCGCAGGAGTGTCACCTACAAAAGGTATAAAAAAGCAATGCATTGGCAAATAGCAACTAGGTAGCTCGTTGATTAGCGTCCTCGATTTCCACAGCACAACCCTAGGTTCGATTCCGGGCCGGGTAAATTATAACTGTGCACTTCCCTTACAAATGTTCCAGTATCTATTGCTGTGTGACGATGAGAAAGCCCACTGTAAAGTTAAGAAGACCAGTATATACGGTAAGGGATGGGTTTGTGCTAACCACACGAACCCCTTATCCTATGGCCGAGAGGCTCGATCGGCCAAGGCCCGTAGCGGACTGTTGATCTGTAGGAAAACATTAGCAGAGATTTCATTTGCTCTCAAGTAAATCATGTGAAAAGGTTTCTGATGTGATTATGGCAGCACGACGCGAATTACCAGATTTTGTGCGCGGAATGATGGTTGGTTTTAGATACATGGGGTATTCCCTTTCGGGAATCTTTAGAGAATTCAGTATTCTGAGATCCATGGTGTCAACAGTGTGCCGAGAATGCCTCATTTCAGGAACAACCTCTCCACGGACAACACAGTGGTGCACGGTCTTCACTTAATGACGGAGAGCAGCGGAGAGCTGTTTGCCTACAATTGTCAAGCAACTCTGCATGAAATAAACGCAAAACTGTTATGAGAAGTACGACGAATGTATGAGTAATGGATGCGATGGAATTTGGCTTTATTGGGGTATGTCAGGAGACAAACTCGACCGCCTTTGCTAACAGCACGCCGTCGCCTGAAGCGCCTCTCCTGGGTTCGTGACCTCATCGATTGGACCCTAGACGACTGGAAAACCGTGGCGTAGTCAGTCGAGTCCCAATTTCAGTTGGTAAGCGCTGATGGTAGTGTTCGAGTATGGGGCAGCCCCACGAGGCCATGGACTCACCTTGTAAACAATGCACAATACAAGCTGGTGCTGGCTCCATAATGGTGCGAGCTCTTTTACACGGATTGGACTGGTTCTCTGGTCCAACTGAACCGATCATTGCCAGAAAAAGGTTTCTTAACCTATGGAGACCATTTGCAGCCATGTGTGGGCTTCATGTTTTCTAACCACGATGGAATTTTTATGAATGACAATGTGCCATGTCACCGGACCACAATTGTTCGCATAATCTAGGATATCCAGCGTGAGCTGGATCCCAGGTAGCCTAGATAATACAAACCCCGGCCGCGGAAGCTTACGCAATCAAAACTGTTTGCGATTAGTTTGAAAATAATTCTGGATAATTAGAGGAATGATTTGGCCACCTAGGTCGAGCGACATGAATCCCTTCGAAAATTTATGGTATATAATCGAGAGGTTAGTTCGTGCACAAAATCCTGTAACGCAATTATGGACGACAGTAGAGGTAGCATGGCTCAATATTTCTGCGGGGAACTTCCATCTTGTTGAGTCCATGCCGCGTCGAGTTGCTGCACTTCGCCGAGGAAAGGAGGTCTGACACAATATTAGCAGGTATCCCATGACTTGTGTCACATCAGTTTTGACTGTTCTCGTAATGCAGGGACGCAGACAAATTATCGAAGAGATATAACATTTGATAAAAAATCAATAGAAAAACATGGTCTCTCCATGTATTCGACAAGCTGAGCGACACCTTAATATTATAAGTGAATATATGATGAATATCTGTAGGAAAAATCAGTACGAGTGTTTAAAAGATTGTTTCAAAGATTGTTAAAAATTTGATTAAAAATCTACATTTCATTTTTAATAGATGCATGAATGGAGTAAAAATACTCTATCACAAATCTCACATTTTAGAAAAAGCAACATGTTACATTTACTTCTTAACACTTCTTGAGTTCTTTGGTTGTTTCCCATGTACGAACATATCAAACTAACAACTGCTTAAATTTTTTTGAAGTCTTGTCTTACAGGTTGATGGAGACAAAGGAGAGAATAGTTGAATCGTCACCCTCTATCGTTCATGTAGTGCGATCGCAAACACGAAAATGGCATCTGATGTTTACACTATGCTAAGAATTAGTACCATACATTATCCACAGGCAAAAATATGATTATATGTTGTCATCAAACCATTTTGTCCATAAATTAAATGCTGTAAGATTGTTGGGAGCCGGTAAAATGTGACCAATGATGGTTTTGTGAGAGGGCGTGCTTTGGCGTGTTCGGCAGTACCACGCCAAGTACCAGTTCAAGTCGCGCTCGGACAACGCGCCGCACCCGTTCGCCGTGGCGGACCGCGCGCTGCAGGACGCGCTGCACCACGAGGAGGCGCAGCACGTGGTGCTGGCGGGCGAGGCGTGCTCCGGCAAGAGCGCGCAGCTGCGCCGCCTGCTCGCCCACTTCGCCTTCCTCGGAAAGGTACGTCCGCGCTCCACGCAAACCTCCCCACACTTTCAGATGCATTGCCCTAGCATCTGCGTTGCCTGCTCGCCCACTTCGCCTTCCTCGGAAAGGTACGCCCGCGTTCCACGCACACCTCCCCACACTTTCAGATGGACTGTCCTAGCATCTGCGATGCCCGCTCGCCCATTTCGCCTTCCTTGGAATGGTACGCCCGCGCCCCAGCCCGCCACATGACAGTCCTAGCATCTGCACCGCCCGCTCGCTTATCCTGTCTTCCTCAGAAGGTAGAAGTCGCGCTTCAAGCACACCACTCCACACTTTCTGATGAATTGCCCTAGCATCTGCGTTGCCCGCTCGCCCATTTCGCCTTCCTTGGAATGGTACGCCCGCGCCCCAGCCCGCCACATTACAGTCCTAACATCTGCACTGCCCGCTCGCCCATCCTGTCTTCCTCAGAAGGTACAAGTCACGCTTCAAGCACACCACTCCACACTTTCAGATGAATTGCCCTAGCATCTGCGTTGCCCGCTCGCCCACTGCGCCTTCCTTGGAATGGTACGCCCGCGTTCCACGCACACCTCTCCACACATTCAGATGCATTGCCCTAGCATCAGCGTTGCCCGCTCGCCCACTGCGCCTTCCTTGGAATAGTACGCCCGCGCCCCAGCCCGCCACATGGCAGTCCTAACATCTGCACCGCCCGCTCGCCCATCCTGTCTTCCTCAGAAGGCACAAGTCGCGCTTCAAGCACACCACTCCACACTTTGAGATGCATTGCTCTAGCATCTGCGTTGCCCGCTCGCCCATTTCGCCTTCCTTGGAATGGTACGCCCGCGCCCCAGCCCGCCACATGACAGTCCTAACATCTGCACTGCCCCCTCGCCCATCCTGTCTTCCTCAGAAGGTACAAGTCACGCTTCAAGCACACCACTCCATACTTTCAGATGAGTTGTCCTAGCATCTGTCCTAGCATCTGCGTTGCCTGATCGCCCACTTGCCTTCCTCACCACGCCCCACGCGCATCACTCCAACCTTCCAAGGTGATTATCTTGCGTGTCTGTAGAGTAGTCCTGAAATCATCGTCTCTTGATCCCCCACTTCTTCTTCGGAATGATATCAGCTACGCTCCACTCCAGAATTTCAGATTATTATCTTATGTGCCTCTAGAATAGTCCTAACATTTTCCTATCCTGATTGGCCACTTCACCTTCCTCGGAATGATATCAACCACGCTCCACACACACTTCTCCGGACATTCAGATGAGTTGTCCTAGCATCTACGCTGCGTGTTCGCCCACTGCACCTTCCTCGGAAGGTATAAGTAACGCTCCAAGCACACCACTCCAGCCTTCCAGATTGTTGTCCTACATGTCTAGGGTAGTCCTAACATTTTCTTCTACTGATCGCCCACTTTGCCTTCCTCGAAAGGTACTACTCGGAAGGAAGTACAAGAGATTTATGACGCAATGAAATATAATGCATACATTTTATAAAGTTACGACGCTACAAATTGCACATTATTAGACTTCTCATCAACGGGATTCCACCCGAGCCTAGGGGTGTCTAAAGTATAATTTATAAACCATAGACAGCTTTATTGAATCGTTGCCCTCACTACACCCATTACGGGCGAAGAAACGTGGGGAATTCACAGTACGCCTTCCATGCGCCTGTTTAGAACAGAGGATCCAAAATACATGTGTCCTGTGGACTCCTTTAGCAATTTTATTTCTTGTAGACCTCTTTTATAGAAATCTTTCAAAAACGAACCCCCGGGAGGTTCACATGAAGCGCATACAGAACTCCTTGAGGACCTGTGAGTGCTTGGGAGCGCATTTTTTGTGGGAGCGCATTTATGTTGCGGTGTGCTGCAGCCGACGCAGTGTTTTGCAGTCGGGGAAGCGCGTGGAACGGTCTGCACCTTCAGGCTATTTACGTGAGTGTCCCCAGAGGCTAGGTAATATTGTTTTCGATTATTACAATTGTTTATTCAAAAAATAAAATCTGTTACATGAAACGCTACAAGCGGCATCGTGGCAAAGATGAGAGTGGAAGGCACTTGAGGTATTGCGTATATACTCCTTCCCCCACCTTAACAGCCGCTAGATGTAGAATGTGTTTTGGAACGCGTGGGTTGCAAAGCGTTGCAGTTGGCGCACAACGTGGGGGAGCGCGTGGAGCGGTCTCCACTTTGAGGCTATTGACGTGAGTGCCGCTAGAACCCAGGGAGTGTTTTGGAGCGCGTGGGTTGCAATGCGTTGCAGTCGGCGCACAACATGGGGGAGCGCGTGTAGCGGTCTCCACTTTGAGGCTATTGACGTGAGTGCCGCTAGAACCCAGGGAGTGTTTTGGAGCGCGTGGGTTGCAATGCGTTGCAGTCGGCGCACAACATGGGGGAGCGCGTGTAGCGGTCTCCACTTTGAGGCTATTGACGTGAGTGCCGCTAGAACCCAGGGAGTGTTTTGTATCGTGTGGGTTGCAGTCGGCGCACAACGTGGGGGAGCGCGTGGAGCGGTCCCTGGCGGCGCTGACGGCGTTCGCCAACGCGGCCACGCCCGTGCACGCAGACAGCACGCGCCACCTGCTGCAGCTGCAGCTCACCTTCACGCGCACGGGCAAGCTCAGCGGCGCCATTTTCTGGATCTCCATGCTCGAGAAGTGGCGTATCTACACCGACGACTGGTCAGTATTCAAGGGACAAACGAAATGCATTTGGCTTTCCGGCCGAGGAGACGTCGTAAGAACGTTTATCAACTTTTTTTTCTTCACTTATCATTCCGAGACCTTCTTCGTAGTGAAATGCGGAAATTCACGGAATATGGCTCTGAAGTATGCCTTAGTTTGACGGCCAAAAGGTTGGTAACCACGCGTACAACGTGACGTCTCCCGCTCAACCAAAGTCATTGACACCTTTTTCTGCGGAAGCACACATCTTCATTTAATTTGTTATACTTAACTATTTAATTAGACTTCAATTAAAGGTGTTGATCTGATGGTTTGCTAAGTAATAATTTGCGTTTTAAAACCAAAATAATGGTCAAAAGCGGGATGACAATAAGAATATAATGTATTCCTTCTCTTTCGCACGTATAGCTAGAATTCATTGCAATGATCGCGTATTTCAAGATAAACATCGAGGCACATCTGAAAGTCACAACATTTTCCTTTTTGTTATAGCCTAAAAGTCATGATGCTGTTTTGTTCTTATTGTTCTTACACTCCACAATCCACGCGATAATGAAGACCAATCACATATACTCTGAACTTTCCTCGAAACCATAAATGTTAATTTGAATTTTTATGGATTCAGACTCGTTTGTCTTGGTACACAGTGTCCACTGAATAAAAATAGTAATTCTGTACGCGGAATGACAATAGAGTTTCGTCGTTACGTCGCAGTGTACCACGTTGACGTGAACGCTAATGCCCGTGTGTGGGTGTGCAGCCGCCAGGCCAACTTCCACGTGCTGTACTACCTGGTGGACTCGCTGGAGGAGGACGGCACTATGCGCAAGTTCGGACTGGAGCCCGGGCGCAGCTACCGCTACCTGCGGCGCGGGGGCGGCGCGGGCGACAACGGGGGCGAGTCGGTGGGTGGCGGCGGGCCCCGCGCGGCGGCCCGCGCCGACAACGCCGCGGCCTTCCGACGCCTCGAGGTAGGGCGGCACACACGCCGACGCGTCGGTGCATCAGAAAAGCGGGGGATCTCAAAAGAGTCACCGGGAGAGATGGCTCAGTGCATCGACCTGATGTCACTGCAGTCCCTCTGACCGGGAGGTCCTAGCTTCCACTCCCGACGGCGGCAGAATTTTCGACACTAGCTTGTCAGCTAGGTCGAATTCAGTCGCTATCTGGAGGAGAATTCTAGCGGCCGGCTGCTCTGATCGGTAGTTTTCCGTGGTTTCTCCGATCAACACCAGGCGAATGCCGGAGCAGTACCCTAACAAACGGGTCACGGACCGCGCGCGATCTTTCCTTCTTCATCCTTGTCCTATCCTCTCCCTCTTACACACACACTTACACTAACATGCACTACACTACCACACATACCGGGAGACCGGTCGGGAGCTTACAACTTGTCCCGGCTGGGGGGGTGCCCCGCTGGTGGGAGATACTTGGTTGGGGGGAAACCATGCTAGTCGACGGTAGGTCGGCGCCAGATCTCGCCATCCAGCGGGGAAAAGATCATCGCCACCTCCCGGGGAAAACACGCACTACACTTACGGGTCTAATGACCTGAGCAGTTGACGCGCCCGGAAACACGAATCAATCAATCAATCAATCAAAAGAGTCACTTTGCATAACGCAGAGACATAAATTGTAAGATAAGTGATAGACTGAAGTATTCACAATGTCTAACATCAGCGCATGCAAAGATTTTCTATTGTCTGAGGGTCTTTCTAGTTACTATTGGTTGGATGAGAGAATCGATGTATATAAAACAGCTGAGGCCTACGAAGTGCGTTCCGGCCGTTTATTTCCAATGTCTTTGGTACCGGCCTTGCGGCCATGGGTTAGATATTTTAAATTCCATAAAAATTAAAACTAAATGATACTACTATGAATACTACAACAAAACTAATTTTAAAAAATCGTACGCAACAAAACAACGCAGAAAGTGCCGAAAATCAACCATGCAATTTGGAAAAATCAGTCTTTGGTTCGACCTATCGACTTCGACCTTATGTCGATAATCGATTTTGAGTTATCGCACTGTGATTGGTTCATTTCTTGTTTCTTACATAAGCGTAAGTATAGAAGACTGAAGCTTGCAAGCTTTTAAGTTAACGTCTTGTGCGTAGGCATTATGAATGAGTCCGCTTAAGTACGTAGTTCTAACTTTTATGTTAACGCCATGCATTTGTTTATGTTTGCATTGTGAATGGGCCTTTATCCTGAATACAGACTTTTTTATCGACCAATAACTGTAATTTACTCTAAATTCCGAGCGTCTGGAGAACGACATTTTTGTTAATGGTATCACTGAAAAATTCAGTGAACAACTGTTAATAAATTATGCAGACACAGACCTTGTGAATTAAATTAGATTAAAACTTTAAAATGATTTAATTCTGGTACATATTTCATTTAAGAAAATAATGTTAGAGCTGGAAACTTATGTAGGCCACAAGGCCTACATAATACATTATAAACTTTCATGATTTTTTTAAAAAAAAGTATATTTTGTAAACATATTTCTTTAGTAAAGTAGATTTTCGAAATATATCACTGTTGTTTTTTACCGACGATATAGTGTACTTTATTTCATAGATTTCTATTGTTTATATCGACATACGGCAGTAGTCATTTCAGGTGAAAACAAAACACACCATAATCTACTCGATTAGATGAACAAATGTTTCTTACGCCTGTTGATGAGAAACGCTTCGTTTCTGCTCAGCAGATTCTTCGTAATAACGCTTCTTTTATAAATCCAGGAGGTTGTGCCTATGGTGAGTGAAAGTGCTGAGGATATTTCTAAGCATTGTCGATTAAAAGCTCAAATTTGTGAATTGTCGGATTGATGTGCAAATTACGTTAGTCTTGTATCACAAGCGGAACAGTAATTGCGCCGAACCTCACTAGCCGGCCATCAGAATTTCAGTGCCCTCGCTACTCGCAAGTAATTTCACGAGTCTTGGAAACGCGCGCATAGTTCCGGTGACGTACGGATTGTGACCAACTTGGAGAATTATAAAAAAAAACACTTTCTGCGATAATCTATGTTTGTGTTTTCAACCTGAAATGACTTATACTGTAATTCTACTAAATGTGTGTTTTAGTATATTGCAAAACATGACGCTATTTAATTAAATTTACTGGATTTGGATTAATAAATGTGTTTTGTTTCTAATCGCTTTACCTATGTTTTACCAAGTCATTAATAATACTTTTTATTACTCATATAAGTATTATTTGTACAAAAACAAGATAGACCGATATCTTCAGAAAAGTCTGAATAATGTATGATGGTTTAAATTTGTGAGGTCTAATAAATTCTCTCAATCAACATTATTTACTTGTGAGATTTTTGGAAGCAACAGTGGATAATACAAATGTATACATTTTGTAGAAAATATCTACAAAATTACTTCAGTTTCCGTTAAGTGATAAAGATATTTAAGTAACGCAATAAAAATAATTCACCTGACGTGCACATAAACCTCCTGCCCGTAGCCTTCTGTGACGCTACAACAGGGATTAGCTTGCCTTTTGTGAAGTAGCCTTCTGTGTAGACTTCTGTTCTGTTGTAGCTTCTGTGTAGCCTTCTGTGACAGTATCGATTAGCTTGGGCATAGCATTCTGTACGTAGCCTCCTGTGACGCTACAACATCGATTAGACTGGATGTAGCCTTCTGCAGGTAGCCTTCTGTGAGCCTTCTTTGTAGCTTCAGTGTATCCTTCTCTTGTCACCTCTGTTACAACTTCGTGTATACTACTGTGAGAACATCAATTACCTTTGGACGTAGCCTTCAGCACGAGCCTTCTGTGACGCTACAACATGGATTAGCTTGGACATAGCCTTTGACGCCTTCTGTGTTGCTTCTGTATAGCCTTCTGTTGTAGCTTCTGCGTATCCTATTGTGACAACATAGATTAGGTTGAACGTATCCTTGTGTGAGAAGTGTGACTAGCGCGTGCGTGTGGGTGCGCGCAGGGGGAGCTGCGCGAGGCGCTGGGGCTGGAGGCGGCGGCGCTGGAGGCGCTGTGGGCGGCGCTGGCCGCCGTGCTGCTGCTGGGCGAGCTGCGCTTCGAGCCAGACCCCGGCGACCGTGACGCCGCCGCGCTGCGCAACCCCGACGTCGCCAGGGAGGGTGAGCCCCCCACACCCCCTACACACACACATTCACACTCACACTCACACACACACTCCCAAACAAACACACACCCACACTCACATTCACGCTTACACACTAACACACACTCACATTCACACATAAACTCACACACTCACATTCACTCACATATTCACACACTCACACACACACACACACACACTCCCAAACAAACACACACCCACACTCACATTCACGCTTACACACTAACACACACTCACATTCACACATAAACTCACACACTCACACTCACTCACATATTCACACACTCACACACACACACACACTCCCAAACAAACACACACCCACACTCACATTCACGCTTACACACTAACACACACTCACATTCACACATAAACTCACACACACTCACTCACATATTCACACACTCACACACACACACACTCTCCCACACACACACACACTCCCAAACAAACACACACCCACACTCACATTCACGCTTACACACTAACACACACTCATATTCACACATAATCTCACACACTCACACTCACTCACATATTCACACACTCACATATTCACACACTCACACACACACACACTCCCACACACACACACTCCCAAACAAACACACACCCACACTCACATTCACGCTTACACACTAACACACATTCACATTCACATATAAACTCACACACTCACTCATATTCACACACTCACACACACACAGAGTTTATGGTATGAATTTAGTAACTAGAGAAGTTGTTTCTCTTACGTTAGCTAATGACATGATCACTTCCCAGAAGGAAATGAAGTTGATGACGATGAAGCTACATCGTTACGTCGTATACTACTCGCACAATAGTAATATCTGCACAACAATGTATAAGTAGTAGAGTTCATATTATGCTTTTTTAATATTACTCTTTTTATCTTTTTCATTTCTAGACGTTTACAGATCAGTAAATACAAACATTCTCCCGGAAGTTATTCGGTTATTTGACTTTATCAGATGATCGCTCCAATCTCGCCATTATTTTACCCTGCATGTGAGAATTGAAAATATTTTCTCACATACAAGTGCAAATAAAGTGTAAGACATTTCCCAATTACTACAAAAATAATTTTTTAGTCCTTAATTATCGATGATTGTTTTGGTAAAGTAACCCGAGGGGTAAAACGAACGCTAGCAACAGTGGAGATAATCAACTAATGAAAATGTAATTTTTAATTATTAATTCCATTATTTTAAAAGAATATTTTGCCTGAATGATCGGCTAAAGATTCTATTATGTTTACTCGTATAAGCAGATTGTTACCATGAATTGTTTCCATCGTTTCATTCATTTTATCCATTGTATTGGTTAATCGAATTGTGACGTAGTGACATTCGTCAAATAAACAACGCGTCGTCTGTCTGAGAGTGAGGCGCGTGTGCGCAGTGGCGCGCCTGCTGGCGGTGGACGAGAAGAAGCTGTGCTGGGCGCTGCTCAACTACTGCGTGGTGGCGGACGACCGCACGGCGGTGCGGCGCCGCCACAGCGCCGCCGAGGCCAGCGAGGCGCGCCACGTGCTGGCCTCCACGCTGTACGCGCGCCTCGTCGACTGGCTCGTCAACGTCGCCAACTGGCGCCTCTCCTTCACGCGGGCCGTCTAGTAAGCAAACCCTTCAACACAAAGCCATTAGGCGAGCCTGGGGCTCGAGCCCCGACGATGGCCGGATTTCCGACACTCGCTGGTCACCTACTTCGAGTTCAGCCGCTGTCTGGAGGAGAATTCACGCGGTCGGTTGCTCCGATCGGTGGTTCACAGTTACGCTCTTTTCCGTTGTTTCTGTGATTAACATCAGGCAAATACTGGAGCATTCGCTTGTTATAGCGCGGTCCATGGCTTTAACAAAGGAGCCACAGACTGCGCGCGATCTTTCCTTCTTACTCCTTGTCCTGTCGTCACCCATTACTTACACATAATTTACACGCACTTCACTACTACATACGTCGGGAGACCATCTGGGAGCGTAGTGCTTGCCTCGGTTGGGGTGGTGACCCGCAGGTGGGAGATACCTGGTGGGGAAAAACTTTCTCAAGGCGACGTAGATCGTTGCCGAATCTCGCCAGCCAGCGGGAGATCACCTCCAGCAACAAAGCATGCATTACACTTACGGGACAAATGACCTTACCCGTTGACGTGCCCGGAATTAACTAATCAATCAATCCTCTCCTCAAACCCTGCAAGTTTACAGACACTAATCACCTCCTAAGACGGCTCCATACATTCGGTATTCGGCGAGTAGAGTGACCGCTCGCCGAATCCCGAGTAGTATGGATGGGTTGCTCGCCATTTGCCGAGCGAAGAACATTCGCCAAGCGTATCAGCTGCTGGGAATTGGGCGAGCAGTTAGTTGTTCCCTGCTCGACAAATTCCCAATGTGTGGAGCTGTCTTAATGTAGTGGAATATCGATAACTCGCATACATTAATATTATCTGGAATTCTTTCATATCTCAAATTCCTTGTTTTATTGAACTCTAACTAAAAAAATGTTTATCTAAAATCTTTTGGTATATCGAATTCACTGATATCTCGGATTCTATGAAGTCGAATTTTATTAATGCTCATTCATTGTTCGTACACTCTTGTTCAGTAACACAAACAACAAAAATCGAAAGATATAATGTAATATTTTGCAATGAATAGCGTACGTGTCGTATGTAAAATTACGTACCATACATTCAAGTTAAATAGCATCGATGAAATGGGTTTTGCTTGATTGTTACTCAAAAAAGTTTTCTTATAAGGAAATGTCTAAATACTATGCCACTCTGGGTTCAGTCATGTGAATGGGGTTTAATGCTTAATAATGAGTACATAGCACTGATTATCTAGTAGTTTGTTGCCTTTAAACATTTATCTTATTATTTTTTCGTAACCAAATTATTTTTCCTCACTAATCCATTCATTCTTTTATATTTATCTTAGACATTTTAATTGTGTAAAGAGAAAGTTGTAATATATTTTTTCAGAACCGAATATATTTAACCGTCAGAAAATTTTCTTGAATCTTCTTTAAATTCCAATTTAATTTTTCTTAAAGCTCTAAAGCAGTAACAGCCTCTTTATTCACTTACTTCTAAATATATGCCATGTTTTTTTCATAATTACAGCGGCGATCAGCACGTAATAAATATCGTGGATATGTTTGGCTTTGAATGCCATCGAGTCAACGGCTTGGAACAACTGTTCGTCAATACAATGAACGAGCAACTGCAGTATTACTACAACCAACGTGTTTTCGCCTGGGAGCTGGTGAGTCTCAAGGTTTTGCAGCTCCACGAGAAGTAAGACTTCTCAAACACAGCGACAGAAATCCCTTTCAAGGGAAATGCCACATGTAGAATATATCAGCAAGTAAAATAACTTGTGAATGAAAATAAATATTTTTCCAATTCTCGCACATTTTTAGGGCATAGACACATTTCAGTTTTCTTAATGAATTTCCTTTTATCTATTAGTATTATATTATCTATCTTACAATTGTACTAAAAAAGTGAAATGAGAAACATGCATGAAATTTCTCACTTTTGTTATATTATGTTATTGAAGTTCTATTTATGTTACCATACATGAATCAGAAATTAAATTTATTATATACAAAACATAAAACGATTTTATATTAGTGAATTTGGACTTTATAAAACATATTTTGGACTTTATAAAACATATTTTAGAATTTCAGTTGTTAAAAAGCAATGGTTGAACAACAGTAAAGGCAAACTAAAATAATGTACATCATCATTTTTTTATTGAATCTATGAGTTTGTGAAGAAAATATTCAGAAGTGACGTGTGCACTGCTTGTCGTCTATTTTCTCTCCTATTCGTCCTTCCTTTACTCACAACTTGTTCCAATCATATAGTTAGGTGCAGTTAGAATCGCCAACTAATTTGTAATTTAATGATCATTATTTTTACGAGTAATATACATCGCAAGTGAAATGAATACAAATTGTTTAGATTGTGCTATAATTTATTTTCGCTTCGTGCATTTACAAGAGGGAGGTGTTGTCGCAAGCGTTACGTATTTATTTAGGGGGTTGAAGCGCGCTTTACGGTAGCGTTACAGAGGGGAAAAGTGGTATTAAAAATGCTCCAAATTTGCGTTGCGTTCTTTATCTTGAGCAAAGTGCAAAGTTGTGGCGTGGTGCGTGCGCAGCAAGAGCACCGCGAGGAGGGGCTGCCGGCGCCGCCGCTGCGCTACGCAGACAACAAGGCGACGCTGGACGCGCTGCTGGCGCGCCCCACGGGCCTGCTGCACCTGCTCGACGACCCCTCGCTGCGCGACCCCGCCCACCTCCTCGGTAACGCACTTTTGCTTTCAATTGAAGGTCGCGTCCACTACTAAGTCATTGGATTCTTAATGTAATTCAATGTAGTTTCATGAATCAGTCACTTTTTATATTACTATCGTTTCATTATTTTATTATTATTATTATTACTATAATTATTATATAATTTGTTAATTATATTACCTTATTATTATTATTATTATTATTATTATTGGTATTAGCAATCTATGTTACAGAGAGACTGTGTATTTTTACGTTTTTGTAATTAGCTGCCACCGGGTTTAACTTAATTTCAGTTTGCATAAATTTATCTTATCTTAACGTTATAGTATGAGGATGAAACGATATGGTGACGATAGGGACGAATACAAATATAACCACGTCCGAGGCGAGACTCGAGTCCGCGACCCCTCATTCCAAGAACACTACAACACTACTGCTTTAGGGATCTCGGCCACGGGGCCGACAATGCATACATCTCTGTACGTTATCGAATGCAGTAATGAGGGAGATCGCACAATCACATTCGGCTTAGTTCATTATACACAACAGTGGGTTCTCGCGGTCGCCTTCACAGGCGCTGTGTGCTCTGCCGCGACAGGTTGCAACTGTCGTAAGACAGGTGAACCACGAAACAGGATGCGAGTTGGTGTTTGTGAGGGTCAGAGAAAATTGAGTGTTCTGTAGCCGTTCTCTAAGGTTAAAGCGCCCATTTAGTATTTTTAAAATATCAATTTCAAATTCGTAGAGAGAGTAGTCTACTACTCGCGTAGAATGGCTATTATTCACTCGTAGAAATTCGGATACTCGCTCCTATATTGCTCGTGTCGGAAATATCAGCTATTGAATAATTGCTATCATTCTACGCTCGTTGAAGAATATACTATTCTACTTCCATCGCATAATTCCGTCATTTGATGGCTGCAACCCGTTGCAAAATGATAGTCATTATGATACAGGTTCTTGACCAATCACAAAGAAGCTTACAAATCAAGCATTGGCACTCCGTTAATCATTGAGAAGCGTTGTAGTAAATGTTTCTTTCGAGTGTGTATATTAAATTTGCATTTAATATTATACTATGCTTCCCAGTTTTAATTGTTTTGTTATTAATGATTTCTTACGTGAAATATTATTTATAATAAATTGAATAGTAATTTCAATTTGATCCTATTTGACTAGTGGTAGTTATTGGTGGGACCCGGAGAGAACGTACTTAGACAACTTAAAACCAAGATTACCGTTGTGTATGAAACGTCCCGTATATTGAATAGAACGTCTTCCTCAATTTTAATACTGTAATAATATTCTTTCAAATAAAGTTCTGATTATTATCATCCATGCCAAAGTTCTGAAGAATTTGATATTTATATTATATTATTATATTATTTATATTATTTGAATTTAGACTAATTGTGTAAGTATTGCCAAATATATATTTCTCATCGTTCATTTAATGAGATTGTTCTATCTAATTATGAAAAAAAAAATCCACTTGCGTAGCGTCGAATATCAGCAATTTATTCCCCTCTATCGAATTCTATATGATGGGTAGATTTTCTATGCTATACTTGGGTTTTTATTTCTTGGCGCGTGGGGGCTTGTCTTCACGATGGAACATCTCACAATATTTTGCGTCCTTCTGGTCGTTCCGCTAGGATTTGCATGATCGCCAGCACGGCTTAATACAGTCGAGATCATGCGACTCCTAGCGGCACGACCGAGAACGACGCCAAATACCGTGAGATGTTCCATCGTGAAGACAAGCCCCCACGCACGAAGAAATAGAAACTCAAGTGTAGTGTATTACTCGTTCACTTTACATTTGTAGACGGAGCGCTGTGATCTGTTTACATCAAGTCACCGCCGAGTGAATGAAAAACGCACGTCTGCAGTATATACTGACCGTTTAATATGATATAGATGGCGGTGAGCAGCAAACAAAACCCCAGTAGAGCCAGAACATAACCATTAAGCTGTAGATAAGTGCAAAGAAGAAATAAAAATATTGTATGTGAATGTTGTGAATAGCGTGTGGTGTGATCTATTTTATTGTATATTATCTTTATCATTTGAGAGCGCCACTCCAGCTCACTGTCAGAAAGGCGTAATTCGTCAGCTGTGTCCGTACTACGGACTCCGTAGCGCTTGTGCTGCCTTCGGAGACAGCTATTGGTCAGATGTTGATTGACATCGGGGCCATTCGTGTATTCTCGGTTGTGTGTTCGGGCCTTCACTTTCAAAACAACATTAGTTCCTAATTCTGCCGTCTGCAAATGTAAAGTGAACGAGTAATACGTGGAGCGTGAGCGTGAGCGTGAGCGTGTCGTGCGTGCGTGCCGCAGGGGCGTTGCGGCGTGCCGGGCATTCGCCGCACCTGAGCGTGCCGTCGGCCGGCGCCGTGAGCGGCGGCGCCCTCGAGTTCTCCGTGGCGCACTACACGGGCACCGTCACCTACCGCGCCGCCGGCCTCTACGACAAGAACCGCGACTTCCTGCCGCCGGACCTCATCGAGGTACCTACGACATCACTGCGCCAAATGCTTCTAACATATGCTAAACAAAAAGGTTGGAAAAAGTAGATTCAGACGACTTGCTATAACACGGTATCGGTTGTGCTTCGCCTGCCACTCAGTTTTGTTTTTTTTGATGTTGCGAAGAGAAGGGAGTCACTAGACGCCAAACATTGGCTGAAGTGAAGGTTTAATACGTTTTTTGTAGGTTACTAGTCCATTCACCACAGACATGTGCATGAGAGTTCTAGATTCCTCCTTATTTTAATCGTCCGCGAAGGAATCCCCTCTAAGAATGTAAATTGAATATTAAGATGTTTATGAATTGACATCAATCGAATTGTTTTGCAATAAAAATACTCTTGAATTACGTTCCTTCAAATAAGAATCAAATGCTTTGTTGTCTAGCGAGATTTTGTCAAATAATATCAAAACTTTGAAGCCATGTCAACATTTGCATAAACATTTTATGTTGCAGTTATGATATAAATCCGGAATCTATACAGCAAGTTTTAAATTTTGCATGGTTTCCCTAGAAGAGGAAAATTACAAGTGTAATAAAAAAATACTTTAAATCTTGAAATGGTTAATATGTTTTATTGTCGTTCATTATACTTTCCAAATTAATGCATTTAAATTAAATCTCTTTATCTTCAGCTTTATATTTTCTGAAGCAAAAACTGATAAAAAGTAACGTGTTGCCAGGTTGGAGGTTCACAATCTGCATTGAAGTAAATTGGGCTTCTGACCTGAACTAAACAATGCTTATCCGAAGGATTCTTCGCGCAATGATTCAAATAATTCAAAAAAGGAAGAAAAAGCATGAATGAAGTTCCTATCTCCTAAACTACGTAGCAATTCATGCGAATCTTTGAAAACAAAGTAGGAGCCTCTTCGTGGAAGATGATGTACAGCCAAAACCGACGTTCAGCAAGTCACATGTCGACAGGATTTTCATTTTTTTAGGATGATATCATTAGAACAAATATTTGTGTATCATTTAAACTATTTTTCGACACACTCTTGGTACATTATGTTTGGAATGATCCTTGTCCAATGCCGATGAAGGATGCGACTTGACGCTGTCCGCTGTGGCAGGTGCTGCGCCAGTCGACGGAGCCCGTGGTGCAGCAGCTGTTCAGCGGCCGCCTCACCAAGGCCGGCAACCTGGCCCTGACGGAGGAGCTGCCTGCGGGGGTGGCGCCGCTGGCGAAGGAGGGCGGCGCGGGGGCGGGGGCGGGGGCGGGGGCGGGCGGGAAGGCGGCCGGCGCGGGCCGGCGGCGCTGGGGCGCGGCGCTCGCCGCGGGCGCCGGCAGCGACCGCGTCGCCAGGGTGAGTGCACGACCCGCTCACACCCCCTGCCAATGCGACGTTTCCAATCCACACTAGCCGGTCCAGACTTGCCGATCCAGACTTTTGGATCCAGACTTTCCAATCCAGACTTGCCGATCCAGACTTGCCGATCCAGACTTGCCGATCCAGACTTGCCGATCCAGACTTGCCGATCCAGACTTGCCGATCCAGACTTGCCGATCCAGACTTGCCGATCCAGACTAGCCGATCCAGACTAGCCGATCCAGACTTGCTGATCCAGACTTGCCGAACCAGACTTTCCAATCCAGACTTACCCGCATCAGATTGAAACCACAATTTGGGATGACAGCAAAAAACTACGTTACCAAATATTTCAAAATTGTGCTCTTCGCTCTTCGTGTAGCAATCGGAGTGAACAGAGAGAAATTGCTTAGATTCTGTGCTTTACAGTCTTCCTGCATTATTCTACCATTCTCATTGACTCAAGAAATTGTTCACCACCCCTTGTGGAAGTAAATGTTGAAGATCAGGAAGGAAACGTTTTGTGAACTTTTCCAATTAGGTAAATTAATAGTGTTGCTTACATTTCATCAAAAAATTTTGAGATTCAGGTTGACTCGCTTTATTCGTTCCATTCCAAGTAGTTAGTTAGGCTGCGCCATTTGGTCTGCGTCTTAGTTTGCGCAACGTCTCATTTCCATCGCATTTTAAGCCATGATATTTCAGGAACCAGTTAACTTGCTTTGCTCGCGCCTTTAGAAGTTAGGGACGAGGCTCAGGTTTTTGGTGTACATCCGAACGACTAAAAGAATGACTGAACGCAAGAATTCGTGCTAGAGCGCACGCATTGGCCCGCTGTGGTTATCCACGTGTCACCCGTGTTTCACTAGACTAGAGGCGAGCGCCCGATCGTCTCCCTTCACTTCCTTCATCCCGCCGCACTTCTCAAGGGCCTCAGAGGTTGCCTGCCGAGAAGCTCTTGTTACCCATACCGGTTGCCCTGTTATGCAGCTCGGATCTATACGCTATGGATACAGAAATTACTAGTCTATTAAGTGAAGGGGAAACGTTTCTCATTGCAGGAATTTACTTATCGAATTATAAGAATTCATATATAAAACGGTAGAATCGCAATTTTTCGAATTCCACTTAACAGAGGCTCCAGGTTACCTGAAGTAGTAAACATAAAAATCAATGAAAACAATTCATTTAAAAAGTGAGCCAGGCCCGCATAAATTAGTTGCTGAAGTAGCTATGAGACGCGTGCCCTGGAAAATGCCGTCCCCAATTCTAGGAATATTGAAATTCTATCGATCATCGGATACGCTCTTCAAGTATTGTATTTGTCTTCTGCCGTTGCCACCCCCAGTGCCAGCGATGCTCGGTAAACGTGTTCGTTAATTTATACAGAATTCTGTAATATGCATTTTTAGTGCCCTTACGATTTTAAGGAAACAAACTGTACGCAATCCTTTACCAAATTAATATCGGAATGCTTTGTTTCTTCTTATCCGAAAAAGTCTCTCTCCCTATCGAGATAGTCTCTTTCCTTATTTTCTCTCCTTGTAGAAAGGGAGAACTGAAAGCCCAAATCGCCTTTTTCTCCTTCCATAAAATGACGGCCTCCCGGCTGTTCCCAGCACATTGTCTAACTGTTTTTTTAGTGTGATATAGGGTATTTGGGCAACCTACTGAAGGTGGAAAAAATAAGACTAAGAGAACCTTACGCACAATATTGGTGGTTGCCAGCAGCACGGCCTTCTGCATGGTTCTGAAGTGCCACTCATTTAGATGGAGTTTCTCTTTCACAATCCTCCAATCTTCAGCAACAAGCCCATTAGATGAAATAACTACGGGCACAATATCTACCTCTTTTAGTTTGTAGAGGTTTTTCAGTTCTTCTGAGAGTGGCTGGTATTTTCTTTTCTTTTCTTTTCTGCAATTGTTGGCAGCAGATTATGATCTAATGGGACTGCAATATCAATTATTATTGCCCTGCTAGTGGTTTTGTCGAACACGACAATACCAGGCTTATTTGCTTCCATTGTTTTATCTGCAACAATGGCAGATTATTATTATTATTATTATTATTATTATTATTATTATTATTATTATTATTATTTTATTTAGCCTACAAAGATCCCTTATTTGGGGCAAAGGCGTTATGCCTGAGGAAGGGTAATAAAGCTCAGCTAGGTTGGGGCGCCGCCTGTCTTCCGTTGGTCCCTAAGATTCTCCATGTCGTCCTAATTTTTCTGGTCCAGGTCCCGCCCACTGCTTCACAGAAGAAGTCCGCCCATCTCTTCATTTGTCGTGCTGGGTGTCTCCAGCCTTGCCTTGGGTCCCACATAGTAACTGTTATAGCTCTACAAACCCCAACTTCTTAGGAATTCATCTACCCCGAAGAAACGATTGTAAGGCTAGTCGCAAAATGAGACGTAGGTGCGTGACGTGACGCAGGGTGACTCATGGTGACTTTCTGATTACGACTGCTTACTGGACCCGCGCTCATGCACAGGTTCTATAAGCAGTGATAATCAAAAACTCACCCTGCGTCACATCACGGACCACTGATTACCACTGCTTATTGATTACTATTGATTACCACTGCTTATTACTACTTGCTGTTTCTGATTACCACTGCTTATTGTACCTGCTTATGAGCGCGGGCCCAATAAGCAGTGGTAGTCAGAAACTCACCATGAGTCACGTCACGGACCCGCGTCTCATTTTGCGACTAGCTAGAGTCCCACAGAGAGTAGCGCAACCTCCGCCATTTAATATCCTCTCGCCCAATAGCCTCATCAAGCAGAATTCAGACGTTGAACTGAAATAATAACAATTGGTGACGTAATGCAGATTTTTAAGAATATTAATATTGGATTGTGGTGGATTCATGGTTCTCAACAAACAGAATATCTTACAGGTTATAATTCTCCTGGCAACTGGACCTAAAATGGCGGGGGGGGGAATGCGCTACTCTCTGCATCCAGGGCCTCTACGAGTAGCCTAACGGGTGCGCGCGCGCGGGCGGGCGCTTGCAGAAGTACAACACGGCGTCGCGCGGACGCTTCTCGCAGTCGCGCGGGCTGCGCACGGCCAGCGCGGTGTTCCGCGCCGCGGGGTTGGAGGCGCTGCGCGCGCTGGCCGGCGGCGGCGTGCACCCGGTGCGCTGCCTGCGCGCGTCGCTGGCCGGCGCGCCGCGCGCCGCGCAGCCCGAGCTGCTGCGCCAGCAGCTGCGCGCGCTCGCCGTGCTCGACACGGCCCGCGCGCGCCGCGACGGCTACCCCTGCCGCGTGCCCTTCGCCGAGTTCATCCGCAGGTCTGTTGCTCGCTCGCTTTGTGCGTTTCGCGGTCGTATGTTCGCTCTAGTATTATTTCTGCGATACAGATGTGAGTCGCAATAGGAACGCAACAGTAGGATGTTGTAACCAAATAATAATTCGCAAGATATGTAATTACGGTACGGTACATAAACCTCGTGATGTAATAATTTCACTCGTTTCAGATATAAGTTCTTGGCTTTCGAGTTTGACGAGAACGTGGAAGAGACTCGTGACAACTGTCGCTTGTTGCTGGTGCGCTTGAAGATGGAAGGCTGGCTCATGGGCAACAAGAAAGTGTTCCTAACGTACTACAATGAGGAATATCTCGCCAGGTAAGATTACTTAAAAAGAAATGTAATTCATACGCGTTCTTAATAATGATTAGTGTTACTAATTGTTTATATTTTCAATAGTTATGAGAACAACGCTTAATAAGTTCCCGATAATAAAGAAAACGTTCGTGCAGAATACAAGCGTGTCATTTAAAAATGTAATTTATAATTGTGTCAAAATATTAAATTGTCAGTTACAATCAAGTCTAGAAAATTCAAATAATAAAATCCGTAAACATAAGCAAATTATAAAATTAAAAAAATAACAAACAAATTATGACACACCTAGGGCTGAGAATTGTAAATAACTTCGTTAAAAATGTTTAACTTAAACTTAAAAATACCTTTTATAGAAAATTTACCGATATTAAAAGTCATTAGACATAAACTATGGGCCTATGGAGGTAACATGTTGAAATCACCTATCCAACTTCTACAAAAATCGTTTCTTCTTAATTGGCCCCAGCTTCACTATGGGTACATATTGTATATTTTAATATTATTATATTTAATCACAATATAACAGTTACAAATTATTTACAATAATTTATAAGGAAAACTCAAGCACATCAACAAGACAGTCCACTACCACCAGCCAGATATACAGTCCGCCACGACCATCAGACAGTTATACAGTACACCACCGTCACCACCACCAGGCAGTTATAGAGTCCATCACCACCATCACCAGACGGTTTTAGAGTCCATCACCATCACCACCACCAGATTGTTGTACAGTCTATCACCATCACCACCAGACTGATAAACACTCCACCACTACCACCACCACCATCACCAGACAGTAATACAGTCCATCACCAACAGTTATACAGTCCACTGCCACCACCACCAGATTGTTGTACAGTCCACCGCCACCACCACTAGGCTGTTATACAGTCCACCATCACCAGATAGTTATACAGTTCACTACCACTACCAGACTGTAATATAGTCCACCACCACCACCAGTCATTAATACAGTCAGTCCATCACCACCACCAGATGGTAATACAGCCCACCACCACCAAATTGTTATACCACCACGAGACTGTTAGTCCACCAACCATCACCAGACTGTTATACCGTCCACCATCACCACCAGACGGTAACACAGTCCACCACCCCCACCCCAGTCGCCGCGCCCGCTGTGATTCGCCTGCCGTTGTCCGCGCGTGCGCAGGCTGTACGAGACGCAGGTGAAGAAGATCGTGCGCGTGCAGACGATGCTGCGCGCCTTCCTGGCGCGGCGCGTGGTGCAGAAGAAGACCAAGGAGCAGCTGGCCGGTACGCCCCCGGCCACTTACAAGGCCCCGCCGGCCGCCGCCGCCGCCGCCGCTTCGCCCGCCGCCGCCGCCGCCGCTGGCGCCTCTCCAGCTTCGACGCCCTCGGCCGCCGGTTCGCCCGCCGCCTCTCCCGCCGCCTCCGCTTCGCCGGCCGACACCCCCGCGGCTTCGCCCCAGGCCTCGCCCAAAGCTTCGCCCAAAAGCTCGCCCGCGGCGTCGCCCGAGGCCTCGCCGCAAGGCTCGCCCGCGGCGACGCCCAAAGCTTCGCCCGAAGGCTCGCCCGCGGCGTCCCCCAAGGGCTCGCCGCAAGGCTCGCCCAAAGCTTCGCCCGGCCACTCGCCCGCCGCCTCAGACGAGGACGAAGCGGAGTAGCTAAGCTGGCGCCTCGTTTAGATCGTTTGGCTTTGAAGCCGCCTGGGCTGTGCTTGGATGGGGCCAGGGGATGCTATAAGGGCTGTCAAGGCGCTGGCAAGCTATGAAGTTGTTGTAGAAAGAACGTAGCTCTTAGAGATCACACCTTTTGGAAGGTAGATTTGCTCTAATAAGCACTATGATTCAAGGGGTATTTGAATGACCTGAAAGTTTTCCGTTCTCGTTTTTTGACATTTAGTTCAGTGGTTTCCCTTTTTAATATTTGGTTGAGTGGTTTCCGTGCACTCCCAAATATTGTAGTTATGAAAACTCCCAAACATAGTGGTAGTATAATAACTAATGTAGACTAGTTTGTAGAATTATTTTCTTCAATGTATCAATATTATCTCCCATTCTAAATAGTATTTATATTTATTATGTTTTCCCTTTGTGTTAGTACCATAATAGTTTGTAACTCATGACGGAAATGAACAATTGGAAATCAGCTAGTATTAATGGATTACCAGCTCATAATTATATCATTTTGGCACTGTTGTTAACAAATTTCAAATAGTTTCCCTGCAGCTTCTCCACAGTTCCTTTGTATCAAGCCCGTGAGTCTGTATTGCATTGCCTGAAGTTTATGACTAAAGTTACAGAAATATTGGTTTAAGTTGTACGGTGTTTCAATTTCCAGCTTCTAAGTAGATATTTTGCCATGAAGCGCTAGACAAAATATGAAGTCGCAACAGCGTATTTGTAGATTACGAGTTGTAGGTAATTGTGAATAAAAATAATGCGTTTTACAAGAGCGTTCTTTTCTCCACGTATTCTTTTAGCTCTTGCCAATACTGACTTTTATTCATTAAGTAAGTAATTTTACAATAACATTTCTCCATTATAGCGCGGAATTGCATGTTTGCGATGTGTTCATGCGCATAACGATAAAGGCAACCTGTGTGATAGAGTAATAACTGTAAACTATTTTTAAGAGGCTACGTACATTTTCCTGAATCTTAGATTAAAATCTTAAATAAATATAGCACATTATTATATGCTAACCTAGCGCTTTTAGTAAAACGTCATTTGTAAGAAATAACGCTAACTTCGCTTTACTCGTTCAGTCTTTGGAGTGTCGTGAATACTGTTTGCTGTTATAATTTGGTGGTTTACGCCTTCGTCTTGGCATCTGTATTCGAGTTAAGCAAGATAACGCAATAAAATGTGCAGCAGCTGTAGCGTGCTAATTCCTAGAACTGTAGAGAAGCCTAATAATTCACTTACTCGTCCCAATATATTACTATTGTCGTAGAAAGCATTAAAGTATATTCTATTAGATATCTAGATTATGGGAACGAGATATATGAACAACATAATATCTGAAGGTAAAATTTTTTCATTACAAATCAAAATTTGACAAGTCCAAGTTTCTAATTATTTATGTGAAAAGTACTCTTACTATTCTCTATTTCATCCAAAGTAGTTTACTATTTTGCATGTTGTCTTTTCTCATTGCATTATCCTATTATGTTGCACACACGTCTGGTACCAACTCAATTCTCGCAGTACGTGCATGTGAAATATGTAGTTAACCAATGTCGTACAATAAAAGAAATGCGACGTACAAAAGTGTAAATTGTATTGTTGTGATTATATAACAAGTAACGTTCCTAACATATACTTTTCCATCTCATTAGGCATGTGCATGTTTCAGCTGGATGTTTTGTGTACGAGTAGAAAATAGAAACTAAAGTTCCGGAATGTACACAAAATTAAAATTAAGTTTATATTATTTATTCTTTTGTAAATATTTATATGTAAAACAAACCTATTTATTGGTTCTCGTAATGTTCTATTTTGTGTAATATATGACAATTCAAGTCGATGTGACAATTCTAGAATCCTAAATTTCACAAAAATTATAATTCATGCGATATTAAGAATTAGATTCGTGTATTTAATAACCTGTAGGAATTAAATGTCGGATTAGTATTTGTTGACTATATTATACGCACCGGAGCATGATTGTTGTTTACACTGATGTATAGTTTATTCACGTTGTTGTTATTCGTTTAGTTAAATACACGCACTATCATTCGGGTAATAAAACCTACTGCGCAATTTAAAATATTTTTGTAACGATAACAGTGAATGTACCAGACGTGTAGCAACAATAAAGTTAAATTTAAATTACACTCTGTATTCGTTTTTCTTCTCTTTTCCTTTCTTTCCTTCATCCGCTAACTCATTCTTAATTATATTACGAAACCAATTTCTGAGTCTTGTAGAATGGGGAATATTCACATAGTAAATGTTTTAATCACAAATATAAACGCACGACCAAATAGTAGATATTGACTTTTGTCAGATATACAATAAATGATTTGGTATATTTTCCTATCATTTCATTGTAGTGTTGGTTTATATTTTACCGGCGCCTTGAAGTGAAACTATCAAAATAAAATGTATTAATTATATATATATATTGTAATATAAGATTTTGTATAAAAATGCATTTGTCTTTATTTACGTGAGTAAACTACAAACTTACATGGGAATGATTAGTTACTGACAAGAGCAAGATACTAAAGTAACCTTTATTTCACGTTTTTTTTTTGTGGAAACAAAAGTCCGTAAATCATCCCAGAATATTGTTCAAAATTTTCCATTAATTTTGTTCGTGTAGGCAAAGGAAAGTATATTCAAAATGTATTACATTATGTTTAGAATAACGCGGGGGTCTTCACTAGTAAAAGAAACTTTAGCTTCCAAGTAATGAATGAGAAAATTATTAAGGGATAAAAAGCGTAACGTAAAATTACACGTGTTATTTTAAAAGATTTAACGTGAGATATGTTTTAAATTTTTAATATCATATTAGACCATTCCATTAAGTATCCTTTCCTAAAAGTTTGGACCAAAACAAGTGAATGTTCAATACTGATTTACAGAGAAAAAGAAATCTGAAGCAAAGAAGGAAAAGAAAGAAGTAAAAATAAAAGAAGAGGAGGAAGATAAAGAGGAAGTAGAAGGTAAAGAGGAACCAATGGATGAAGAATCAGCTGCTCTCATTATCCAGAAACGTAAGTATTGCATTGTGTAACATTCTTAATAGTAAAAATCTACAAACACTATTTGGCCAAAGATCTAATAGAAATGGAAAATTAAAGTAATCATTTTGAGAAACCGAAAAATATTTTTCGGCATATTCAGTAATATTTTATGTTAGCATTTCTTCAATCTATCATTATTGGAACTTTGGGTCTTTTGATAATTTTATCTGCTATTCAAACAAAGAAACACTGCCTTCAGAGAGTTTAGAGAGCGTACACAATTTGTTACATGTTCCTCCACGAAATTTAATCTTAGGTATCCATATGAAAGATTTTTTCAATGTTTTTGCCGTTTCATCATAAAAAAGAGTTACTATTTTTTTCACCGATTCTCCCCAGACACAGTAGAATATTTTTAAAACTATTTGTTAAACTACTAGTGTCATACAATGATGCTAATTCTTATTGTTCAAGACCAAAAGAGAATTCCAGTCATGTGACACCTGCATGTCTTGGCGTCAAAAATAGTTAAAAATTGTGTGACTTACTGCAGAGAGAAGTGTATTATGTGCAGGTTTTTTTAAATTTTGGATTCTTTCTTCTCCTACCTTAACCCATATAGAAGTTGAATTCTGAATACAGATGGAAATGAGCTTTTGTAGCAAAAATTGATAAGAAAAATTCGCTCCGGTGTAATAACTAATTGCAAAGGCAAATAAACTCTAGATTTTGGCTGTTTTCTCGTGCCCTCCTCGTGCCCTTAGTGAAGGAATGGACTTCCTGCCGTAAGAAGGGGGAGAACGATAATGTGAATAAGTATATATTTCCCGCAGAACTCTAGAGGACGTGCATGGTTAGTGAAGTTACGTTTATGTCCAGGAGCAAAGCAAGCAGCTATCTCAGCATTCGCTCAAAGAATCAGGGAAACTGGACAAAAAAATTGAAATGGTGATCAGTGACCCAGCAGCTGAGATACAATACTTGTTACAGATTGTTTAGAATTAAACTGTCCAAATGGTAATTTATTTATTCAAAATCATTTTTAAAAGCATTATTTCTTTTCTTTTTGATACCCGGTATAGACTTTAATGCAGAGACAGATACGAAGCAGAAAAGATTTTACGTGGCATTTGTATATATATGTGTATAATGTCCTATCATTCCAGTACGTAAATTATATTTTCTGAGATAGTTATTTGAGAAACGGACATAATCAATCTTAAGTAAAACGACAGATTCCATACAAAAGTAATTTTGATTGTAAAATGTTATGATCAATTCTTTTGAAAGCTCTAAAAATATTCCAATAGGTGCTTCAATTTGATTCAGGGATGAAGCGACATCTTTAAGACAATAAAATATGACTCCGTAGATTTAAATTTTTTAACTCCATGTTGGCAATCCGATAACACTTCGCGTGTCCTGAGAAAGGTTTCCATTCGTACGTAAAAAAAGACTCTCTAATATTTCTGAAAAAACTGACGAAAGAGAAATTGACTTATAGTTTTGAATTTTTTTGTCAGCTGTTTTGAAAACATCTGTTAAATTTCTGGTGCATAAGGATGTATTAAATATGAGAGTTGACGGATTTATAATGGCAGACACACTAGTCTTTAACAAACAATCCAGATTCAGGAAATTCACCTAAACCTGTTGAATACTTCTTTTTAGGTTAACCGATTATTTTGAAAATTGCATATAAAGAGGTTTCGGAAACAAATATCGCGTCTAAACTTTTTTTTGTGAAAAAGTCTGATTTTGAATAGTAGTGGTATCGGCAGCAATTCTCAAAAAATATGGATTGAAGAGACTAGGCGCTGTTGCCGAATCTTTCGCTTCTCTATCATTATCTTTAAAAACAACGTTCTCTACAAGATTTCTTCTTCATGAGTAGTTTTTACTATATTCCAACCTTCACAAAAGACTGCAATGGGAAAGGTGGGAATTAATTTCAGAACATTTTATTATCATGAAAGAATCTTCTATGATTCAGGAAACGAAGTTTTCAATAATAGGAAAAGGAAGTTTTTAATCGTTTCCTGAACGATTATTCCAGAGCATTTCGCCCTGAGGAAGGCCGCAGAAAGGCGGCAGAAACGTTGGTACCTGTGGAAATGAAATCATTGAAATTTTCTAGATTAAACATTGTGTCTTAATACTTCTCCAAAGACCTTAATTTTTTTGTTATTTTGCTTCAGAGTATAGAGGTTACCGTGTAAGAAAGCAGACAGGTCCTGCATTGCAGAAGGCAGCTTCACGTAAGTAACAGTACAGTGTAAACAATGTCGTAAGCATGAATTAATACTATAAAATTATGATATTTAACTACTGAGTAAAAATTCGTGCTTAGTTTGTGCACTTAAAATTGCTTGACATAAAATAAAATCGTTGAGAGAATAGCAAGAATATTTCTGTAACTAGAATAAAATACTATTTTTCTTACAATCTCGTTTCTCTTGGAACAGTTAGAAAATTTACGTAATGTTTACTCGTTATATTTTGGGAGAGTGAAAATATAATAATATGCATTATATTCAGAATTATACTTCCAAGCATTTTTTTTAAACATAAATAGAATTGAAACCTATAATTTGTACAAATCTGAAATGATACTTATTGTAGGTATGCCAAACCACGTTCCAATTTTATTCATATTAATTTGTATGAATACTTAAACGTAGACAACAGCAATACTCTTCAACAAAAGGCGAAACCAAGTTTATTATATTTTTAGTTTATGAAGTTACTTGCGCACAACCTTGTGGTGAAATATATCAAGGATTGAACAATTTATAAAATAAAATACGAAATACCCTTATTGCAGGACCTTTAGACGAAGAAACTCTGGACTTCATCCGCAGCTACTGCCAGCGCTGGCGCGCACGAACCATCTTCCAAGTGCTCATGTTGTACCGCGCCGCGCGCCGCCAGGACCTCGTCTACTTCTGCCAGCAGGTGCCTACTTGGACATTCCCCCTCTCCTCTTCCCCATCTCTCCCCTCCTCCCTCTCTCCTTTCTTCCTCTCTCCCTTTCTCCGTCTTTCCCTTTTCCATCCTACTCTCTTCCCCTCTTTCCTTTCTCCCTCTCTCTCTCCCTTTCTTCCTCTCTCTTCCTTTCTCCCTCTATTCCTTTCTCCCTCTCTCTCCCTTTCTCCCTATATCCCGTTCTCCCTCTCTCCCTTTCCTCTTCTTTCCCTTTCTCCATGCTACTCTCTTCCCATCGTTCCTTTCTCCCTTTCTCTTCCTTTCTCCCTCTATCCCTTTCTCCCTCTATCCCCTTATTCCTCTTTCCCTTTCCTCTTCTTTCCCTTTCTCCATCCTACTCTCTTCCCATCGTTCCTTTCTCCCTTTCTCTCTCTCTTCATTCCTCCCTCTCTCTCTTTTTTTCCCTCTTCCCCTTTCTGTCTCTCTCCCTTTTTCCCTCTTTCTCCATCTCTATCTTTCTCCCTCTCCCTTTTCCCTTCCTTGCCCTCTCTCTGTCTCTCGCTCCTTATCTCTCTTTCTCTACCTCTCTTCTTTCTCTCTCTGATGTTCTACCACTGAATCATAGAGGAAGAACTATGAATATTGCCGCCGAAAAATGAATCATCTCCCTCTCAACTATTAATTTAGAAATGCTCCTTTCGAAGCCAACAGCCTGATTGAGAGGGCCAACGTTTGTCGTCGGAATGTCACATGATGCGAACTGAGGTTTCGTAAGAGAGAAAAGTGTTCGTAAACTTTAGGTAAAAGGAGTCATTTAGGTTTGAGGATTTATTTACATGCCGCAGCGACACGGACGACATGGCCGAACAAATATTATTTTTTTAACCCACGCCGAATAAATATTATTTTAAAACCCACGTCTTTGGGGATGACTGTGCTTTAACCATTACATCGTGCCTCATAAACTGTGCATCAGCTTAAATCTCCGCAGCTCTCTTGAGCTTGCCTAACAACAACCGGTTACCACAAAATAAATACGATACTACGAGTATCGTATTTAAATCGATTTAATTGCTAGTTATCTGCGCAAAAATTAATTTAATTGCTCTTCAACCTTTTGTGTAATTAATGGTTAACAGGTTTAAGATTTAAGGTAACTTAACCCCAACCGGTCTCCACTAAAGCAAACATGCCCTATTTGAGAACCATTTAATTGTTGATTAATTGCTCTTGTGTTGTGTTGTGTGCGCAGGTGCACCTGTACAACCAGCAGGCGGTGGGCGCGCTGCGGCGCAGCGAGGCGCCGGCGCCCGTTGACCTGGTGGACCCCGCGGTGCGCGCCAGCACGTGGCTGGGCCGGCCGCGCCCCGCCGTGCGCAAGCTGCCCTTCCGCATGGGCGACGTGCCCTTCTTCGACACCGCGCCCTTCTGCGAGCCAGGGTGAGCCACGCCCACCACCCTCCGCTCCCTTCGCTCGCTTGGTTTTACTTGGTCACTGCACCCCCCCGATCAGCGAATTCAATAAAAATAGAAGTTGGAAAGTGGAAGGTGTTGAATACGAATTTTTCTAAGAAGAAATGTTCTTAACTATTCCATTCCATTAATTCGCTTTGTGATGTTTTACTTGCTGAGCACTGCACGCCTTTTTCTCTGAGATCAGCGAATTCATATGTCAGTGTATTCAATATACGTCAGAAAGAGGTAGGTGTTCAATCCAAATTTTTCTGAGAAGAAATGTTCATAACTATTTTGTTCCTTGTGATCTGTTTTTTTTGAAGGATTCCATTTGACTATTTTTCAACATGTGCAGTCATATTAGAAATACAGTCTACAAAGAAATACTTGAACTTCTGAATAGACTGTTCATAACTACAGAATTTCCTGAAATCTACATTTTAAGTTGATCTTATTTTACAAATTGATTTTATTCTGTTTTATTTATATCCAAACCTGAGTGCCCCTTACAGAAAGTCCTAAAGCAGACGTGTTCGTTGTGGACTCTCTCTTGATTATCTTTGCACTTTGATAGCCATCCATGAAAGTGATCGTTTCCTAAGCTGGACCATAACTGTCACGTCTGAAGAAATATTAAAATTGGTTGAGACGTATGTGAGAACTTACACGTCCAACATATCTTCTTTCGTTTTATGAATTCAATTTTATCAGTTATGTATTACGTAAGACGGTAGGTTCCATGGCGCTGTGATCCTAATATCTTGCCTTTCACACCACATACGAGTTGTCTGACCACTTTGTGTAGCAACGCTCAGTAGAAGTGTTCACTTTTTAAGGGCTTTGTCCCTTTTCTTCTATTTCCGGTTCGATTCCTGCGCAGATTCGATCCATCCAGCCTAGACATGGACGCAGAATTCGATTCAGAGTCCTGGGATGCACCGATGAGAAGAACGGAATCGGAGGAGCTGAACTGGCCTGGCACCCGCAGCGTCAGCGTGCGAGGTAAGGAGGCAACCTATGCATCTTCTTTCCCCCTCGCAATACTGTGGAAGATCGATTCTCTGTGGGAAATTTGATTCTTGCCTAAATGTAGGGGGAACTATTTTTGTAAAAGAAACTTACATGAGTTATGTATGAATAACGAATCCATTTTCGTGTAAAACAAGTGTAATTACAAGTTTTTTGTCATTTTAATTGTCATTTTACTATTTCAATACTAAACCGAGTCAAGTTAACATTTAGATAATTATTAAATAAGTTAATTCAATCAATAAAATTACGTAAAAACTAAAATTATGTTCGTATTTCGAGCGTTAACTGGTTCTAATGCTCTCAAGCGACCAAAAGCCCTCGCCGCTCGATCATCAGAACCCTCCAATGCCCTCGGTGCATAAACAACAATTGTTTACATTAGTTCCCAAAAATTGTTTTGTGGAGCGAAATATTTACCTAAACATTTATAAGCACTGGTAAAATCTAAACCGGAAAATCCACAAGAATGTTTAATGGGCTCTCGAACATTTTAACTGCCGTTGCTATGGACGCGCTCTTAATGCGTTGTTTACATGGTTGGTTGCTAAGGAACTGAGCGCATGTGTACCGACAAATAAATAAATTAACAGATAATAGAAAACAAAAATTAACAAGATATAATTCTTTAACCTAAAGACTGTCAGTTTTCTTGTATTATTATTATTATTGGTAACAGTTCATCTTCATTATATTATCATTATAGACAGCCACTTTTGTCCATAATGTCCACTTTTGGCCGAAACGTCGCAAAGAGTACATTGTTAGATAATGTAATAAACGTGTTTGAATAAAAAGTGGCTGTATGTAATGAAGATATGGAACTGTTACCAATAATAATAATAGTAATAATAATAATACAAAAATTAACAAACAATACGAAGCGTATTCGGAGAGCACGTACCGTTTCACCGTAGCGCCGCATCCGCGCTGTGGTGGGCGCCCCGCTCATGCGCACTAATCGCTTTTGTTCACTGGCATTAAAGTTTCACCATTTTGGTTGCTCTATGTGTACAGCAAACTGAAACCATTCAGTTTGTTGTGCACATTTAAAATGTTTACGGTAATTAGTTCTCCAGCCGACTGTGGGATTCGTGCCGGGATTAATTTTTTGAACGCAAGGAATGTTAAACCTTATACTGACAAGGAATGTTAAAACTTATACTGAGTCGTAGGTCCTATACCAGCATAATCTCTTCGTTAATGCCTTGCACATTGCTTTTCGTTCGCCATCCACAAAATAAATCATAAGCTTTCTCATAAGAGATAACACATTTAGAAAGCTAAAACTAGAACTTGCATCTTTTGCTTCCTCCAGAATATCAACTAGCATGAAAATATCTTCTGATGCTTGGAAATTTTCTGATATTTTTTCTCAATCACCTTGCATTAGCAGAAAAAGCATTCAACTGTTGGATCATCAACAAAGCATCCAGTACCACCAATTCTTGCTACAGAAAATCGAGAGAAATGACCATTCTTAGCTCATGAAGTATTAAAATTGTATTTTGAATAAGCGATAAACTAGAAATAACAAAAAACATTGTGAGTAATTCGTCTTCTATTAGTCTTTAAGGACTCAGCCGGAAGGTTAACTACTCATCTTTGCTATCGCTCCACCTCACAGCTCACCTTCGTCCTTAAAGACTCATTTAGAGGTCTCGTGTGATAATATCGTATATTTGTTAGTCTAAATTATCTGTACAGGACCGCCATAAATGTAGAATTAACGTGGTTATTGTTATTAATGCCTTTATTATTATCATATTATTATTATTGTCGTAAAATAATTTTAAGTTACATTGTACTTAATTCCTAATTATAATATGTAAATTTTAGTGTTCCGCCACCAGTTTGCATAAACCTACCTGCGGAAATTAGTTTTTTTTTTTTTTTTGTATTCCGGCATTATAAACGATCTTTTCTGTTGCAAGAAATCGTTCATAATCAGGCATTTTATGGCACAAATGATGACGTATTCGATTTTACGGCTCGAATGATTGCATCACACTTTCGGTCAATCGCAGCGAGAGAATTAGGGGGAGGTAGAGGTAAACAGAACAGCCGACCACAGTTTTCTCGCACATATGTCACGTACCCGAGATATCACAGGAAAGTTCTTCGCAAATATAAGTTTCATTCCCTTTAAAATTTATAGTGCTGTCATACAAAAAATAACGTATGCAACTCGTTTATAATGTTGCTGTATTGCATTCGTACAAATTTGAAAACTCGCTCCTAACGTCGCTCGTTTTCAAAACATGTACTCCTGCAATAAAGTCTAACATTATAAACTAATTGCATGAACTACTGTTTGGAATGTAACGCAGACCAGGAGGTGCAGACGGGCGCGCAGGGGGAGTCGTCGGCGGGCGCGGGGCCCGGCGCCGGCAGCGGGTCCGACCCGCGCCTCAACACGCTCAAGCGCGCGCCCTTCCGCCGCGACCCCGAGAGCCTCGAGGAGTTCCAGCGCCGCCGCCAGCAGCGCGTCGCCGCCGCCGCCGCCGCCTCCAGCCCCGCGCCCTCCGCCCACCACAACACGCCCGCCGTCTACAAGGCGCCCAAGGTGAGCGCCTACTCAAAAATCGGTGGTCACAAGGAAAAAAGTTCTTAAGTCAATTTTACCGGGAGACATGGCTCAGTGCATCAACCTCATGTCAGTGCAGTCCCTCTGGCTGGGAGGTCCTAAGTTCGAGTCCCGACGGCGGCAGGATTTTCAACACTAGCTTGTCAGCTAGGTCGAATTCAGTCGCTGTCTGGAGGAGAATTCTAGCGGCCTGCTGCTCTCATCGGTAGTTGTCCGTGGTTTCTCCGATCAACACCAGGCGAATGCTGGAGCAGTACTCTAACAAACGTTCCATGTACCTTCCTTTCTCTTCCTTGTCCTATCATCATCCCTTACACCCGCACATACACTAATATGCTCTACACTACCACACATGCCGGGAGACCGGTCAGGAGCTTACAGCTTGACCCGGCTGAGGCGGTGTCCCGCTGTTGGGAGATACCTGGTTGAGGGGAGGGGAAAACCCCGCTAGTCGACGGTAGGTCGGCGCCAGATCTCACCATCCAGCGGGGTAAAGATCATCGCCACCTCCCGAGAAAAAACACGCACTACATTAACGGGAATAATGACCTTGACGCGCCCGGTAACACGAATCAAACAATGAATTAAGTCGATTTTTGGACGAAATTGAATTAAGAATGGAAACTTCAAGTTAAGTATGTATGTTTTATTTTAGTAAAACGACCTAATTCAAACGTAAGGCTCCTATACGACAAAAATGCCTTTGGGAAATAGTGTTGAGCATAAGAAAAAGCATTGACCCAATAATATAACTTTTTTTGTTATTTAAAGTCGCATTAACGTCTAGGTCATTAGCGACCACTATTGGTTTTAACGTTATGGTAACTGTGAAGATGGCATGATATGGTGAAGATTGGGGGTGAAAGGACGAACACAAATACAACCATGCCCGAGGCGGGACTCGAACCCACGACCCTTCGGTCCGAGATCGCTACACCACAACTGCCTTAGCGATTTCGGCCACTGGGGATCGGTAATCTAACCCTTGTTTTCTCTAAACCAAGATTTTTGACTTAAGAACTTTTACCCGCGGCGCCTCAGATTTTACTGCGATTTTTGTAACCTTGCCCCTCAAGGCCGTCGTGCCGACAGTCGTCGCCTGCCGGCCATCGTGCCGTCTCAGTCGTGCCACCAGATATCGCATGATCGCAACCGTGTCAAGCAGTGCTTGCGATCATGCGTCTTATATCCGCATGACGGAGAAAGACGCGAAATGCCGCGTGATATTCCATCGCGGCCCTAGGGGCTTGAGGGGCACAGTTAGAAAACTCGCACTCTACAAAGGCGTCGTCAGCGTTGTCAGATGATTAATGTATAACCTGGTACCAGTCATCAAAAATTCTGGTACTTTCAAAAAAATTTCTGGTACCAGTGTCAATTTATTTAAATTCTGAAATTGTGCATATTACAACCATTATGATTTTAACGCGTACAGGATGTTCCTTGAACTTAACTCGATATCGATTCATTTTACATCGATAAACTAAATGAAAAAATTGAACATTATATTCTTTTATACTCTGGCATGTGCTAGAAAAAGGCCATCGTATGCCACTCTAATGTTTTTACGACAGTGTTTTCACCAATATTCTAATTATTTGAAATATTGGTGTAAGATTTAAACTATTGAATAAAGAACATTAATCAAATCCTAAATTGTACATCATCAATTAACGTAGACTTAAAATGCTGGTATTTAAACGTACCAAGATGTCTTCAACCTGGTACATGGTATCTTCATTAAAATTCTGGTAAAAATACCAGGATTCTGATACCTGGCAACACTGGTCACGTCTGTCAGACTGTCGTCTGTTGGACTACACAATGACATACTCGCATTGTTGTGCTTGTGCTTATTTCCGGTATACGCGATTCTTATCTTTCGTCGTCCAGTAGGTTACATCTTTGTAATTATGCCAGTTTGTTTGGTGTTATATTGCCTAATATTGTGAATAATGTAACGAGTCAATATGGCATGAAGAATGAATATTCAGACGGTATTCATGTGTGCGCACGGCCGCCTATGACTGCTGTGTTGAACACCAAGGCAACAGACATTCTGCTAAATGAGTAAATAATCAACAAGTAGACGAAAGTTGGTCGTCCCGGAGGACTGAAAGTGAGCGCGCGCGTTGTTTCAGAAGGGGTCGCGGGTGAACAGCCCCGTGGTGGGCAGCTCGCCCGCGCACCGCAAGCAGCCCGCGCCGCCGCCGCCCGTCTTCGACTCCCCGCAGCCCTTCCGGCCCTCGCACGGCGCCGCCCCCGCCCCCGGCGGCTTCAACAACGCAGCCGGCAACCTGTAAGACACAGATCTCGGCTGGCTGGGTGACGCCGCGTACAAGGCTGTGTAGCCTACTGAAATGTACCAACAATGTCTCGTCATAAATTATTACTAGATCGTGCCGTTTTAAATGTCAAAGAATACAAAAAAAACTTTAACGATTTCACAAAACTCTTGCAATGTTGTGAAAACACATAATTAAAGGCACACACTGACCAAGCGATGCTACCTGACTAACACAGCAAGAAAAACCAAATTAATGTAACATTGCAGAATGTATTGAAAGGTTACGAAGCACACATGGTTGGATTTTCCGACCCAGACCACTCTCACAGCACCACAGCTCCTCCAAATTACACAGCTGTCTAGTAGAGGGTCTCAAATGCAGATAGCAAGAAAATGCCTTTCACCACCGTGGATGCTTCACGCTCACGATCCACCATAGCCCCTTCCGCTTGCCCACACTCCACCAGCGATCTCGCCCGCTGACCACCGGGCACTGGCCCCGCCCCGGGTTCAGACCCCGGGCAGGGCGCAGGGGGGGGGGGCGGCCAGCCGGCTAGCCGGCGGAGGGGCGGACGTAGGCGGGGGGAGACACGGGCGGCGACGGCGTGATGGTGGTGGTAGCGGCGGTGACGGTGGTGATGTCGACGTGACGTCATCGGTGTCAGCGCCGAGGGTAGCTGGTTGCAACCCGGCCGGGCGGCGGAAGAACCGCCACATGCATCGAGGCGCGGGGAAATAATGATCAATTAATGTCTTAATTCATTAATTGATTGATTGATTGTTGATTGATTTTTTTAAGTGGGACGCGCGAACTTTGGAGTTGCCGCCCCCATAACACACTGGTGTAGCATGGAACTCCCATAATTTAGCGGGAGTATCACAAAGAGTGCCCAGGTGGGCGGAAGTCGCAGGAACTTGTCCGCGCCGACCAAAATGTGCTAACATTAAATGACATCATTTACCTTAGGACTGTTATATTCGTGACCCGTTCCGAATTTATAGAAAACTATGGGCGCCAGGAACAGGTTACGATAATTGATAACTACAACCACTGCCTCCACAGCTAATCTTAACGAATGGATAAATGTCCGGCTAGCTGGGTCAATGGGTCACGTAATGGATAATCGCTATCACCTAGATTGCAGATTATTTGATCTGCCAACTATACAGTATGGCGAGGAATCTGAAAGGAAATATATATATATATATATATATATATATATATATATATATATAATCAGTTGTGATTGACTAAATGAAAATCATCTTTCCAAACGAAAATTTAACAATTTATTGATTTCTGCCTTTAGGTCATGACCTCGTTTAAAAGAAAACCTTTGCACTGCAGTACTTATCTAAATGTAATCTTGACCGACGGCGCCCCGCAGTATCTTCTCACTTGAGTGATGATAATCCGAAATCCAGCTTATCTCTTGTAATCTTGAGACGCTGCCGACGAATCCAGCCCTCACTGCCTCGAATATCTACCGGTTCTTACTTAATATTCACAGGTCCTAGTTCTCCCCAACTGCGTGGTAAAACATTAAAGTTCAAAGTTCAAAATAAACACACCGCAATATAAAAAAGTTTCAAAGTCCCAAGCGAATTTAAATGCTGCACATCAACTTTCAGAGTCCGAAAACCATTGATTCTGACGACAAACTTACAAGTCCCACTCCCCTAATATTAAACTCGCGAGCGATCCGTACCACTCGACGGTCTCTATCAGAATGAATTTACTCCTCCGTTTTTATCCCTCCAAGCCTCGGTATCCATCCTTCATTCTTATTTTTTTAAACAAAACGGCAAACTTCCGTCAGGAGTCGACAGTCTATTCTCCCTTAGCCAATCCATCCATTTCTTACCAAATCAAGTAGCTACGCTCTCGATAGTCATTCCTTTCTAAACCAATCCCAAATTATCTTATATTTCTGTCTAGCCAGCGCCCCCACGTATTCGAGGCCTGAATGCAGTGTATTGATCTTGCCAACCGCTACGCCGGCGTTGCTAAGGCTGTATATTCCCATTTGCAGAATCCAACCTATTTACAGCAAATGTTACTGTCTAAATATATGATATATTGGTATATCACACTACATTCCGACCATATTTTTCGAGGTCTGCATTAGATAAAGATGGTCGAAAAAGAGAAAAATATGGTCGAAACATCGGCTACACAGCCTTGTACGTGGCGTCACCCCGACAGCCGAGATCTCAACTCTGGCCGCGGAAGCCTCACACTTCACTTAAACTGTAATAATCTGCACCACATTGACGCTGCTGCTTTTTCAGATAGACATTCCGCTCTTGGCCACTTTGAGCATCGTTCCCTTAAGCTGCAAAATTCATCAAAGTGTTAATTACAGTCTACATTAACACTAAAATGTATATTGTTCTGTAATATATATCCCACTGCTTTCCCCTCCACTGCGAGCTCTATCCCTCCCTCCCTTCACCGTTTTACCCTACCCTACCCTGAAGTTATAGGAGTTATAAATATTTTCATTTAAACCTAAACATGTTTATTACTAGGAAGCGGATTTCTATGATTTTGGAAATTTTTGTCCGTTGTTTCAGGGAAAAGCTAAGTGAAATTTCTTGATGTTTGGTTAGAATATGATGCTATGAAATGTTAATATTTTAATGCATATTTGGTCGACTGTTCATGTTGAGCACATTCGTTTAATTATAGGTGCATATTTCGTTAAAATAAAGAATTAGACTTGCATGTTTGAAATGTTTCATCTTTTCATAGAATATTTATTTGTGAGCGTTTTTTGATTAGAAAGAGCTCCACATAATTTACTTCATTTTTGCTATAGATGATAAAATACTTGTGCAAATGTAGGATATATCTTGATATATTTTTTAAACCAGACACAACAAATGCAACAATACATACAATGTAGTTCATTACTTAATGATTAAGGTGAATATTTAAGGTGAATATTTTTTTCAATTATTTATCCCGTAAAGTAAGCTAGGTTATATTCAATTTGCACAAAAGTATATCTCATCTTTCTAAGCATGCTTCTCCTGAATTGTATCAAGAAAAGTTTGTAGAGGAAACGAAATATTGTTCATTTTAATTGCATATTCAAGGGCATATTTTAGACTTGTTAGGTCATTTATGCATTTTTTAAAGACAAATTTCAATGTTTTTAGGGTATAAAAGTCCTCTCCCAGTTTATTACTCCTTGAAAATAATGGAAAATTAAATTTACTATTCAACTACATCTCTTATACTTCGGTTTTTCTTTCTTGACCCACGAGGGTGTGTCAATACAATGGAATATCTCACGGTATTTCGCGTCGTTCTCGGTTGTGCCGCTAGGAGTCGCATGATCGCCAGCACTGCTCGATACAGTCGCTATCATGTGTCTCCTAGCGGCACGACCGAGAACGACGCGAAATACCGTGAGATATTCCATTGTATTGGCACTCCCCGTGCGCCAAGAAAGAAAGACCGAAGTGTAATGTTTAGTGTAGTGTGTATTTTGACGTGTGGTGCGTGGGTGTGGCAGGCGCGGCGGGGGCGGCGGGGCGCGCGCGCGCGAGCGCGGAGGCGTGGGCGCGGGCGCGGGCCGGTCCGACCACATCGCGGAGCTGCAGCAGCTGGGGCGGCGCGCCGGCGACGCCTACGGCGACGACAGCGACGACGAGCCGCCCTTCAACTTCAAGGTACACGCCCACGCCCCCTCCACGCCCCCTAGCCCTCATTCGCAATGAAACATTAAACGTAACGTAGCCGCAAATCCTAGAAATGTGATTTAAGCGAGACCATTCACAATGCCTTGACGTAACCATTGACTTAAGAACGTAAACTTAAAGATTTCGCAAGCTCCAAGCTTTTACGTTAAGTTTACGTGGGAATTCCACCAAAGACCCAATCAGAGAGCAGCATGGAAGTTCAATTTTAGATTGTGTTCAGGTAGTTTGTAGTTATGTCATTGTTACTGTAATGTAGAGAACTAGTTTATGAACGCTTTTGATGCGAGTAGTGAATTCATTGTAAGAATTTGGATAATTTTTATTGTGATTTTAATGTGAGATGGCGAAATAAACTATTTATGTCCTACGCATCACTCGTGAATTTAGTTCATGAGAATCCTTGTTTATAAGATGAAAGAAATGTGAGCACTACTACAACATCTACTCGCATGTATATAAAGACAAATCGATAGGAATCTCGAAGAAAAAGCTAGAAACCATGGTGGGAAGATCTTTTCACCATGTTAGAGACGAATCGATCTAGTTTCAGTACGTTGAATTCTGATTGGTTCAAGCGAAACTTACGTTCGTCATTGTGAACGCTTCTTTTTACGTGTACATTTTGCGGCTAAGTTTACAGCATTACGTTACGTTTAAGTTTGCATTGTGAATGAGACGTCACGCTGCCTGCGGCGATGGCCCAGTGACAATAGGGAGTTTTAGCGCCGCGCGTCGGGTAGCGGCGGTATACGCAGTCACGTGACGGACTTTGAAGTCATAACGTCTTACCTTAGGTCTAAGGTACGACCTTGTACCTTCATAAATAGTGCATGCCTGTAGGTGTCTCTATGGTCACCTTACAGGTGGCCAAATGGCCGCTTAAAAACAGGAAAGGTTGCATTTTTCCCACTCTAATAAACTGATGTGAGGCAGTTACAATTATTCCTTACCAACTCCACAACGCAGGCAAGAATTAGCAGGAATTATTGGAGAGGTGACAGGAACGAAATTAGTGAAAAAAGAAGTTGAAAACATTTCTTAGAGTTAGGTTATGTATTATGCTCATAATAATACATCCTGTATTCTTAAGAAAAACCTAATCAAAATTCCAGACTGCATATTCATCGCGGAGGGCCACAACATCTAAAATTTCGTGCACAACGTAGATTTTTTATATTCTTGACTTGTATCGTGGTTGAAATGTCTCACCATTACCCTATATTCTTTGATATATTGTGCAACTTCTTTGTTCAACGCTTGAAATTCTTCTTTTGTCATAATGCATAACTAAATGACGCTATTGTTCAAACTCTTCTGAACATTGTTCATTACGAACGTATAAAGCCGTTAGTCCACGTGAATGATATTGTTTAAGGATATCTCCTTACTTATGGGGCTAAAACATCCTAATAACCGTTGTAGGGCTTTGCAACTCTCCATCAAAACCGGAGACAAAGCTCGTGGAGGCTACTGTGGAGGGGCTAGTGACGCTGCAGGTTAGGCTAGACAACTTCCGCACATAAAAATTGGCTAAATTCTGACAAATACGAAAAGTGTCTTCTAAATGTTCAATTTTCCATAATACATACGTATAACAAACCACTGGAGAAAGCGGGAACATCCACGCTGTCTTTTGAAACATTACGCACCACCTTACGTCTCGCGAACCTACGCAGCGAAGAATCGTTTGGCAGCAGTTCGTATTTTAGTTCCTGTAAGAAGGTGCTGCAGGAGAGTGCGCCACTGTAATGGTCTCCACCACGTTGTATGGGAGTTGAAAGGCCCTGGTCCGTTGCCTCTCAAGCGTCGCTGGATCCGATTCAAGTCCCGACGTCGGAGATTATAGATACTAGCGACAAATATAAGACGATTTCAGTCACTGTTAGATCTCTAACGGCAGGCTGCCATAGGTAGTTTCCGTGTAATCTTCCACCAATAAAGAGCCAAAGCCGAAGCAATGTTTTAACAAACGTGTCACGGACTGCGCGCGATCTCTCCATCTTTATCATTTTCACACCCTGCCGCCTTATTTATTAGCTAACACACATCACGTATCACACACGACGTGGGAACGGGCGCTTAGAACTTGTCCCGTCCACGGCGGTGACTCACTGGTTTAAATACCTTGGGGAGGATGTCTTCCATAAGCCGTTGTGTAACTTGGTGCCAATCACACGTTCCAGTGGGTGAGGAACACTGCTACCTCACGGAGTAGCGTCGTGGCGCGCTAAAATATTGCTGGTTTAATTATCACGGCCCAAGCCAATGCCTACCGGGTTCTCTTAATCCGCTGCCACCATTTTAATCACTCCTTCATCTGTGGCGTCATACGGGTGTAATCAGAACACAGACGAGTGTGGGTTGTAAGAACAGTAAGTTTATTCATAAACTAGGTCGGAGTCACAAATAACAATCCACAAAAAGACGAATTTCCCCTCTTACAAATAAAACAAAACTATAAGGTGTTTATTTTATTACAAAATAAAAATGCAACTTTATTTCATAAATTTTTATACTACAAGAAATAATTTACAATAACAGGAATTAAGATTTTCATTAAAATATTTGTCTATGTCTCTCATCGCCAGTTTATAGCTCCATGTGTATATTGTTTTGAAGATTTAAATTTTCACTCCCGTAAATACTGAATCGATTGAGTAGTTGGGTGCAGTGATCCACACCCGAACATATATATACTTCTCGCCTAGAATCTGGCCAATTTGCCCGCGATTTTGGATACTCGGGTACTTGTGCCAATCCATTCACCATCTAATCGAATATCTGCACAGACAACTCGACTAGATTTTCACTTTTCAATTATATTCTAATTTAATAAAATATAAACTGCGATAATAGAAGAAGAGTGTTACAATTCTGCAACGATTCAGAGGGAGATTGTGGATGAATAAGCGTGAGGTTAGAGCCCCTACCCATTCTTTTTAAACAAAATGTTATATTAGCAAGTAAATATTTAAATATTCATTTTTAAAATTGCAGAAAGTAAAAGATAATGTTCTTGTTAACTTTTATACATATGTATAGTATTGCAATATTATTAGGAGGTTGCCATAGTTTACTCAAGCTTAGGGTTCCTCAAGATATTTCCGCTTTCCGACGATTAAACAAATGTGTATGAAACTACGGTTTCGTTGTTTGAACTAACACTGTAGTGTCTCACTCAAAGTCCAAGTTAGTTTTGGATTTATTGTAGCTGAAAGGTAATGCAAAAGAATTGGTGCGCAAAATAATTTGCCTAAAGAAAGTAGGCCTCATCAATATTATATCTTACAAAATCGGCAACGATAATTCATTTTCATAAATGAAGGGATGGGTCGTGTCCGTAAACCAATTGCATTCGCAATTGCGTCACTTTGAAGATGAAAGAAGAAGGACTTAAAAGTACGTTCTTTAACTCTTTTTTTTCCTTTCAGGGCATGCTTCGTAAAACCAATTGCAACAGAGCTTCGCTGAAGAGAGTAACAGACAGGGAAAGGGATTCGCCGAGTGGACAGGCGAATTACGGGGTCAGCCAAGTGTATGGAGCAGACAGGAACTTCAACCGAAAAGACAGCCCTTCGTACAACAACAACCCCTACTCTGGCTCTGACTTACCAGAGCTCGTAAGCTCTCCAGTCTCCAAGTACGACGCAGTTCCTTCGTTTACGAGGTCCTCTCCTCCTGCCGTCAATGCACGTCGAGACAGCCCCGTCATCAACGACAACTGGAGGTCGGACGACACTGGATTCGATAGGAAAGCAAGCCTGAGAGATCAAAGAGGCTACGCAACACCACCCAGTAATTCTATCTACGACCAGAGCAGAGACCAAATGACATCTTATAACAACCGAGATGCTTATAAGAGCAGGCAAGATGATTTTTCAGTAACCAACAATAGAGATGCTTATAAGAGCAGGCAAGATGATTTTTCAGTAACCAATAATAGAGATGCTTATAAGAGCAGGCAAGATGATTTTTCAGTAACCAACAATAGAGATGCTTATAAAAGCAGACAAGATGATTTCTCAGTTATCAATAATAGGAAAGAAAGTCATGATGACAAGACCAACTGGACCAATGACATAAATCGAAATATGTCTGAAAATGTCAGTGAAGATGCTGGAGAAACTGAGTTGGTTCCAGGCATACGCATCCAAGGCCAGGTGGCGGATTTGTAGAAAAATGTATAACAGAATGAAAACAATGCATCAGCCTATTAAACATTCCTACACATGGATTCCAACTAATTTCTGTATGCCAATGCCTTTCCTAAGAAAAAAAACAATTGAAACACGTAACTCTGAAACAATAATTCTTAATCCATTTGTATAATGTATACAAGTAATATCAAAATGGAAAATATTGCAAAACAAAATTTAAAAAAAATACTTTTACAGCCTCATTATCTGACACTCAGTCATTAATAAATAAACGACGTTTGAAAACTCAATCTTTGTGCTCTAAAGTAATATAAAATTTAAAACTTGCATTAATCCCTTATAGAAAGCACATTTAAGTATCAAAAGAAATATACATTTATTAGGTTTGCAATGAGTCGTTTGTTGTCAAAACCAGCAGATTCCATTTGCAAAAATTGTACAAGGAAAACAAAAATCTCATCGGGCCCACACACTGTTATGAAGAGCATATGTTCCCGCCATGTTTGGAGTTTTAATAAGTTATATTTAAACGTTTTCGTAAGATTATAAAAGACTTCCTAAACTTATCTAAAATGTTCATTTTGGTAAATTATGTAAATGAGCTAGTTTTGATGGCAATCTTCTCAAACGTAATATTTGAATAATTTCCTTCCTGTTGTATTGTAAAATAATTAATGAATAAAGAATCCATTCAGAGTTTATATATTCAAATTGTGTTCAATATTTCCCTGTGATTTGTACAACTTTCAGTAGCTGATCAATTCAAATACCTTCATATAATCCTAACTTTGTTCTTCTCAAATACTAAGTTTCTTTAACATTTCACAATATTTGAGACATATTAAAGGCAAATCTCACAGGGCTACTCAAATGGTCTTTAATTTGATCTATCGTTTTCCTAATTTCTAGTTTTATTTGAAAACGAATCTAAATTCCAAAATAATAATATAAGATCAATCACCTACTTCCACCAGTTTAATTCAAATGAAGAGGAAATTATTTTCCTTTCAGTGAATTTTCTGAAAATATTGATGGAATTACTTGGTAACTGGAGAAAATAAAAATTGAAATGGATACTTATAGGCCTTTAAAATTTTCAATTAAAATCAATGTCTATTTTTTGAAATCATAAGACACACATAGTCTTTGCCACTGTATTCCAGAAATATTTAAGATAAATTATATACTTATAGGCGTTTTTTATGAAACTGATAATATCCACATACATTGTCCTATTTCTTTAACGCAACGTAACACCACTGGGTAATATTCTGCATTAGTGAGTTTTTCTATTATTTGGCCAAAAACTTGTCTGAATATAGGAAGTTCATGAACGAACGTAAGGTAATGTGAAAAAGTGCCTTTTGGTGGTAAGCGCGTAGTCACTTCATTAAATCCAAACCATGAATAGATAAGATCTGCCCTTAATGAAGCGTAAATTATGAAAACTGATCTTACATAAATCAACCTCAGGTGTTCACTAACATGAAACAAAACCGTTTAAGAATGTGTTAGTTTTAACATGATTAAACTGCATTTTAAAAGTTTTCTGTCCTGGTAATCATATATCACCAGGTCTGCCATTTTAAGCACAGCCATACAGCAGCTAAGCATGGTTTTAGATGAACCCATGCATGTCATGAATACATAGTAGCCAGGTGCTCTCGCAACCTCGACTAAATCGACGTTCAGAGACGTCAAAACTCGTTGATTTGTTTCTTTTAGGAATGTCTACATCTATTGAAATAAAATTTGCAAATTGCAAATGAAGCAAATTTGAGTTGACCAGATATATGCCTACTCAAATGAGGACGCCTCGCGTTAGTAGTTTAAGAACATAAGAGCAGATTCTTCTTATGACAATATTTTTTTAATTCGGAGGGAAAGACCCGTGTAAAGCAAACGGTAGTTGGTCCGCACCGAAGCTGACGGGGCATGTGCAGCTAAGATCTAATGATTTTGTTACTTTTACTATAAAATTTTCTAATAATCATCTGTTGATTTTGGAGTTCTCTAGTAGTATAATTTAGCAACATAACAATGATTAGCACCACTAGTTGCAAAAAACAAAGGGTCTTAACAATGATTCTTAGCTTACGAACGTGTTGGCAATGGGCGACTGCTATGAGCACAAAATTAATTTGAGCGTTAATGTGTTAAATAATTATTTTGTAAAAACTGTTTTGATGAAATCAAAACAATTGCCTCAATAACTGACTTTATTCTTTAAGTTTCCCACACACTTTCATAATTTCTGCTTCTAAAGGTACAAAAAGTTGCCAATTTTTAACTTTTATTGAGTGAAATAATCATCTGAAAACTACCTACTTTACACATGCCCTGTTAGTGTTACTGCGTGAATCATGACATTGAGAAACATCTTACGCACTTACCGCTTCAAGTAGGGGCAAGTGCAAACAAGGGACTGTCGAACTGAAGTATTAATCTAAAAAAAATGAATGAGTATAGCATACTTTTGAATGTGTGTTTCGCAACAAAACTGTCAGAAAAGTTAGTAAAAGTAGCAAATAAGAAAATTGTGACTTCAAAAATTAAGATTTTGCCTTTACTTAAAGTCAAACTTGGCATAAACTAATGCGCACTTACCTCCCATTTCCTTACTTCATCAAATGGCGCTTCAAACCGTTACAACAGGGAACCCCTTTTGTCATATTTTTGTCATTAAGAGTAGAAACGTGGAACCTGTTTGTATCGGTTCCGTAGGTCGTGGAAGTTCAAAACAAGATATCATTTTTAACTATTAAACATTTATAATTTTTTCAAGTAAATTAGAACTTACATTAAAACCATATCCATATACATATTACAGAAGCATGCTAATGTTTATACTACGAATGTATGCAGATTTTTTAATGATATGAATTGGAAAGTAAAATTTGATACTGAATTTTACTGTTGCATGTCCTTCACATAATACGTTTTTTGTGTTCATAATAGTTTTAAGATCAAGGAAAAAAATTTATAAACTAATATGACGTATTATTAACAATGAAGAACAATTTAAAAACTGTGATAAATAATATAAATTCCAATAATTGGTTGTAATTAAAATTTTGATAAATAACATTTTAAACGTTTAAACGCATGAATCTAAACTCACTTTTCTAATTTCAGATGAAATATGATAGTCAATATTAACTTTAAGAGTCTTAAATTGTCACATTGGAACGTCCAAAAATTACTTTAAAATCTCGAATTCAGTCTTTGAATATCGCAACTATAATGGACAAACTTTCATAAGTAACAAAAAACTAGTGGTGCTACAGAATGGCACAGACTTTCCCGTAGTAGTTTTCTATTTCCTTGGGTCTTCGCTAGCTATTCGGAATTGCCACAAATTCTTTCTTGTCAGCTGTCATCTATCACCGCCAAAAGTACATTTTTTTGTCATTTTCTTAATTCTTCGGTTTCCTATTGGTAGAACGGAAACATTAATTTTAGAATATTAAAGAACACCAAAACCTAGCCATAAATGGCAATTTTCTTTCAAAATTATGTGCCGTTTAAGAGAAAATGGCGTTTTAGCGTTACTAAAAATGCGAAATTTGAAGCTCATTTTCACAGAAAATGTTTGAGTTTTCAAAATACTTTGTTTGAAGTTATTTCAAGCACGTACACTCACAAATATGATAATGTTTACAAATTGCTGGTAATGTGCATATTAAAATTGTGAGAGATCTTTCAACAAAATTACAATTATATATTTTTTTAAAGAACAAAAAAAACTCAAAATAAACTTTACGCTATACTAAAGAGTGTAATTCGCACTATCCGTTACAAAAGTTTCAAGAAAAAATTTGCAGCCATATACGAGAAAATGGCGTTTGAGCATTTCTGAAAATGCGAAATTTTGAGCTACTTTTCACAGAAAACGGTTGTGGTTTCGAGAAACTTTACTTGACATTATTAGGAGAACATGTACTCGTAAATATAATAATGTGAAAAAAATCGACGCTAATGTAAATGTTATCGACGTGAGAAACATGTGAAAAAATTTACAATTTTGTAATTTTTGAAAAAAAAACAACCTATAGAGCAATATGGCTTTTATGTCATCTGATAGAGTACATTTACCACTATCCCTACCAAAAGTTTAAAGAAAAAATGTGGAGCCGTTTTTGAGAAAATCGAGTTTTTGTAATTTTTTAAAATTGCACATATTGCACAAAAGCTACTAAAAGTTTGATAAACATTTACACGACCTTTATGAAAGAACTCAATAAGCAGAGCAAATTTATTTGAAGAAAAAATCTCTATCTTCAATTTTGTAGATGGAGAAAGACGCCGAAAAAAATTCAAACTTTCGCAATTTTCGAAAATTCAGAGTTATTCGTGAAAATCGGATCTATGTCATGTTAATAAATGTGTTTTACTCTATTCATACAAGAAATTTAAAGAAAAATTTTGGAGCCGTTTTTGAGAAAATTTTGAAAATCCCCGGGAGGCTTCATATAAAGTACTCACAAATTTTGAAGAATCTTTTTCAAAATCTCAAAGCTTCCATTAGAAGCAGATCGACTAGGGAATATCCATTTTGGAAGAAATCGTAAGAAAAATTACACGCTAATTGCACTCTTTAGAATAGCGTAAAGTTTATTTTGAGTTATTTTTTTGTTTTTTCAAAAATTACATAATTGTAATTTCGTTGAAAGATATCTCACAATTTTAATATGCACATTACCAGCAATTTGTAAACATTATCATATTTGTGAGTGTACGTGCTTGAAATAACTTCAAACAAAGTATTTTGAAAACTCAAAAATTTTCTGTGAAAATGAGCTTCAAATTTCGCATTTTTAGTAACGCTAAAACGCCATTTTCTCTTAAACGGCACATAATTTTTAAAAGAAAATTGCCATTTACGGCTAGGTTTTTGTGTTCTTTAATATTCTAAAATTAATGTTTCCGTTCTACCAATAGGAAACCGAAGAAGTAAGAAAATGACAAAAAAAATGTACTTTTGGCGGTGATAGATGACAGCTGACAAGAAGGAGTTTGTGGTAATTCCGAATAGCTAGCGAAGACTCAAGGAAATAGAAAACTACTACGGGAATGTCTGTGCCATTCTGTAGCACCACTAGTTTTAAACTTTCCTCCTGAAATATATCAAAGAGGTGAAAAAAAAGTTGCTTTTCTGACAAAGTAATAATAAAACTGATCTATAATAACCTACGACTCTTTAAAGCATTATTTCAACCCAGTACCCACTGAACCTCTTCCTAAAATCTCCGAAAATAAAAGTCTTACGCAGCTAAATACAAATGTGTGTATAACCTGCTCTAATTTTTCTAATTTTCAGTAGCAGAGGAAGGAGCTGAAAATGCATGTTTCAAGTTTTTCTTACATTTTATTCACTTCTATTAGCGGAAGATTGTTTTCCCCGATTATCATTACCTGAGGATAACCAAGTATCATTAACCGTATGTTTATGTTAATGAGAGAATAAGCTTAAAATATGTATAGCTCGACCTAGTTGAGAATGATGTTTACAGGAGCGCGCCACCGTCTGTGTTCACAACCGAAACGACAGAGACAGAGATATATGGATACTCAATTCAAAATTAAAATAGGACCGTGCCAAACGATTGCGAAAGAAAGCGCGATTTATTTCGTTTCAAATCTAGCATCTTCCCAATTAATATTTTAATTATGTTTGGACATGTCTGCACCTCATATTGGAAGATATAAAAGTATACTTTTCTTTGTGAAACGATTCAAAATTTTGAAACTAATTCTTTCGATGAGCAGTAACATTCATATAAATCGTTTATTTTAACTTAAGTAGTTTCTCAGAATATATACCAAATAAGATTCTTTTTATGTAAGAAGTAACTACCACCATAATGAAGAATATTATAGATACTTATGACAGTAAAGTTAATGTTTTGGCACTTTATTGCATTCCTAACAAACCGTCCACAGCCTATGGAAAAAAGATGAATGAAGGAGAATACAAAATGTTTAAATTCAATGAATAAGTATTAAAAATTCAATATAAACACAACTTTTTATTATAGCCTTGAACTAGAATGGTGAAAAGTAAAACAAGCAACTTAAAGGGACAAAAATAAAACAGTGCAAATCTTGCATGATGTGTCTGAAGTTATATTTTATCAGCTGATTCACAACCTCTGTGAAGGAGGCCATTGTGATTCCGTAGAAGCTGTCTCTGAACTCGCTTCCCGCTCCTGGCGACTTTTGTTAGCGAAAAGTGTTTTCACTGTTAGTTCCACGACGCGCCGCAGTCGCAGCCTTCATTCTTCACTTGATCGAGTTATAAGAACTTATATATTATTGTATATGCGAATCACGACTTATTTCTATCTTAATACGAAGTCCATTGATAGATTTAAGATTTATTCTAGAAATTAAAACTCTACTTGGTGGATTTCTTACATAGTATCTTGTAATTACCATTTCGAGATGTTTCATTCAATATTTTAGTTGCGTATTGCACCACAGCTGTGCTCTGAGAAGGGCCAATCAGCGTGGACGCGGTGTGTTCCGGTGGGAGGGGGAGGTCAGATGGGGCAGTTGCAGGCGTTCGCTGGCGGAGGAAGGTTTCTGCGGCGTTGCACGTGGCAGCAGATCTTCCGCGAGGTACTGTCTTATTTTCTGAATCGGGTTTATTAAGTAGATTAAGAGTTCAACTTACCCGCAGTGCGTGGTATCCCTCGGTGCCGCCGGCCGTCGCTGACACGGCCTGCATGATACGTTCGTAGGTATCGTTCACTTCTGATTCTCAAGTCGTCAACGATAGATTAATCATTTATGTAGTACATTTAAACAACAGTTTTCCGTAAATATTGGTTTTTCATGCTAGAAATGTAATTTTATAACGAACACTGTTCCCTCTAAAATTAATTCTCTTAAAAATAGACACTATTCCCTTTAAAAGAAATTATATTAAAGGTGAGTGTCCCGTTTAAAAGAAGTTTTCTGAAAAATGATGGAACATAAAAGAACATTATTTTACTAACCGGCGTTTCGCGCATCTTCACGTGTTTGCGACTGCGATGTTTGAATACTAGAGCCTTTCCTAGAAAGTGCTTACTGAGGTGATTTCTTATAAAAGTGAATTGGTAATTACGCGGCGGATAGACTCAAGGTTGTTTATAGAGAAAGCGAGGGCTAAAGGCCCGAGCCTCGCCGTGACTTGGATCCAGGCGAGCGAAGAGAGAAAACTTGCCTTTGAAAGTAATTTGCCTTTTTTATAAAGTACTTTCTGAAGTGATTTCGCACCGCACCGATTGGAAGAGAATCGAATCACGTCGTGGCATAGCAATCGAGGAAGCGTAGTGCTCAAGGACCGTACAATGCGGTTCAACCTAGAGTTCATTTCGTTTTGCGCGAGATTTTTCTTTCAATTTAATATTTTGGTTTCCGATGGCTTCTGCCCCAGCATTGAATTGCCCTAATGTGACATTTAAGATCGTTTTGTATTGTTTTGTCGTTTAGGCCAACGTTTTGCAAACAGCACACTCTTGAGTTTTTAAAACTATTTGTTTTATATTTTAAACAGTCCCAAAGGGAATGCTCGAGTTCTCATTCGGCTTTAATGGCCCGTTTGACTCCAGAATTCACCTCAATAACCGTTGAAGTATTCAAGCTTGACAAATATTAAATATCTATTGAAGGGACGATTTTTCTCTATAGTTTGTATAACTTTATAAGTTGGTCTCCTATACTAAGAATTCTCATTTTAGTGTTTAATTTATTAAGCGTTTGGCTAATCGTTAGTATTACTGACCCCCTTGCCTATACAATCTATCAAGGCCATGTAAATACGTGAACGTAAAGATCTGAGGAGGCGTTCCTCTAGCAGTGCTATTTCCTTTAAAAGAAATTTCCTTAAAAGTGAGGGAGGTTTATTAAACGAAGTTGACGACGCAGCAAGAGCGGAGGCGTGGACCGTCGTGAGAGACAGGCCCGAAAGCGCCTCGCGAACGGAACAAGGGAACAACAGGCGTCTGTGCGTCGCGGACCAAGTGTTGTGAAAATGCGTTGATTATAAAAGTGCTCTGAACTCTAAAGAAGCAGTCGTCAGGAAACGATCAATATTCCTGAAGTTATAGGAAGTAATATGCCACTTAATGAATTTGTAACCATTAAGATTTATACCTGAGGGCCGTTGACAGGGGAGTCAGCATGTCCCGATGTATCAGCATTCAAATGTTAATCACGAGTATCGAAAGTGAAATAAATTAGGAGTGTCAAACGTAAGTGGACAAACCTTTAGTAATCGGGTGTCAAGAACAAAATATGCATAGAAAGAGCAATAATAATAATAATGATAATGATAATAATAATGATAAAAAACTGCAGTATTTTCGTGTTCTGTATCTGCAATTCTTTCTAAGACTTATATTGTGTTATGGCACCAGATTCTTAAGCAAAATACGTTGGTTACACTACTTTCTTCGGTGCAAATAACCAAAATCTCTAATAATAGTGAAACTATAAAACAAATCTCTTCAATTCAACAGTGATGAAAAATTTACGTACGTCAAAAGCTACTGGTGTTTCATCACATCATAATAAAAAATTGTGATAATTGTTTACTGAATTCTGAAGAATACAATTAAAATGTATTTTAGGTGCAAATGCCCGGAGAATCATGATTACTTGGAGAATTGAGTTTGAAGAAAGCTCATCACCTAGCTCTTTCAAGAGTTCAAAGGCAAGTTTGCATGTGATTATGCGAATAAAAGGCTGAAGTACTAGTTTTCTCTCAATGGAATTCCGCCCAACTTTTGTATTTCAGGTCGTGACAGTCATATAGTGAAATACTTCAAAACTGCTAGTTATTGGATAGCAAATGATTGAATGGTATATACTCCTGATTTATCAATTAAAATCGCAAAGGAGTAAAGACATGAATTCGTTAATTGAATTGGGAAGATTTAAAAATGGGTACTCTTATTGTATAGAAGATGGTCACATATTATAAAATTTTTGTTAAATAATTCGGAGACAATGTTGAATCATAATGAATGTTCAAACTCGTTTTGGCTTTCAAAATGTAGAAGTAAAATTTAAAAAATTCTAATCTTATTTAGATTTTGAAGCAACATCTGAATTGGACAAAGTAACTTTCATGGAGAAAAATTGAGTAGTAGTAATGTATTCAGTCTTGGACATTTTTGAAACATTTCTTCAAGGCATATGAACGCATTGAAATCGCACGACCAATTTATAATCCCGTTATGCTTACTTTCGTGCGACGTCTCCTCTTGTGCCCACCTCCAACGCCAGATAACAATAATTTGAAATTCTGACCGTGAAAATAAGAGTTCAGAACCTTACCACACTCGCGGAACAAAGGATCAATGTTCACGGTTGTTTCTCTAGTACTACAGTCAGTCTTCACCTTGTATTGCAGAACATCGTCATTGGGCGAAGGTGTTGGATAATTTCCGCTATCACACGTCTCTAGCCAAACAGGTTTTTGGACGTTACAAAAAACTGAATAATAACACGGTTTACCCAATTAATAATACGTATTTATTAAGTGTACTAACGAATCATAGATAAATTATTCTGTGCTATTTATTAGAATTTTTTGTTCTGAAGATGCCTGGTTTCCACTTCATAGTATGCAAAAACTTTCGTAATTTCGATTGAGAATTCATATATGTCAATACAATTAAAAAAAATGCATGTTAATAATACAGTTTAAGAATAAAAATTACGTTAACATAATATAACACAACACAAATATGGCCAATACGTGTTGATTACTAGCGGTAAGGAATGGTGGCAAATTTGCGATGGAAGACCAGATGTGCTGAGTTTGAGCGAAGGTTGTTTTTCTTGCAATGACAAAAGTATCCCAGACAACGATGACACGATTTCAAGTATTAAAAATTTTGAAACGAGTTACAAAAGTAGTGTCAAATTATTTATAAATACGTGTGTGTTCAGCCAATTACCTGTAAAAATAACTGTAAATAAGCGATAATAAAACACGTAGACGAAACCGCTGTTACTAATTTCCCCTGGGCGATTAGTTCCATACCTTGACGTATGGTGTATAAAAGAAGGTAACTCGTATATACCTCGTAGACTGCAGCGCCCCCCAGATTTTCTTCCAAATAAAAATAAGTTATCTATGGGCATCCTGAGACGCGAGATATTTCTTTAACATCACGGCTAATGTTCATGCTTTTTAAAGAAGTTTTCCAAACCATTTAAAACAATTTCGCATTCTCACCATCTGTCTATTCTTGCTCTTTTGTCTCCATCACGCAAAAATATCGTTTCAATAAGCAACAATCGGTAGATTTTTAATTAATTTAATAGTTTATAACATAACGATCATGTTAAGTTAAACATATTTTGTTGGGCACATCTCGACCACAATTATTCCGCGATTGCACATAAAGCAACTTCAACCATTAGACTTCGTGTAAACGGACTCAAGCCTCAAAATTTTAGTTTTTAAGGGCCTAGAATGCTTCGTTAAGGAGTTATTTAACAATATAGATTCAAAATCCTACCGAATTTGTTGCGGGTTGCATTGGACATAAATATTTACTTTTGTTCTAAACCGCCATGTATAGCGGAATTACAGCAGATTTAGCAGCACCTAAACCTTCTCGGTGAAAAACACACAGAAGTGACAACTTTCATGGAGATTGGTCTCACGGTGTAGGAATATCTCTCTCTCTCTCTCTATCTATCTATCTATCTATCTATCTATCTATCTCTCTCTCTCTCTCTCTTATCTCATATACAGGTGTCCGGGGGAGGAAACGTCGAAACTTCGAAAATAAGCTCTTAAGACAATTCTAAGAATATTTTGTTTAATAAACTACGTGGATATTCCGAATGATTTAGCCGCAGTGAGCAATCGAAAGTTGGTTCGGAAAAATGATTTCTAGGACAAAATTTGAATTATAGAAGCATAGAAACACTTCACAAACATATAAATTGTTTATTATTTACTAAAGAAATTACTATATTTGCTCAGACAGAAAAATTAAGCGAGAAATAAAAAGGCAGTCGAATTGTGTAAATTGGATGCTTTATATTTCTCGCTTAATTTTCTTTCCGAACAAATATATTCATTTCTTTTGTAAATAATAAACAATTTATGTTTTTGAAGTGTTTCTGTGCTTCTATGATGCAAATTTACGCTCACTCAAAAGTCACGCCTATCTAATTATAATTGTTAGGTACATGGCTCACTACCCCTACCCCTGGAAAACTTCCTCTCATACCCCCTAACTAGCGCTCTCCTCCGTCGTGGCTACTCCCCTCCCCTCCCCTCTCCACCCCGCCTGAACAGCGTGAAGTGGCGGTTTACAACTTTTGTTAAATTGTATTGTGGTCTCGTCTTCCCATTAATTTCTCAAACTCGCTGTTATTGATTACAAAACAAATTTTTCTCAAAGAAATATTTATTCTGAGAATCAGAATAGACAAGAAAACTGAATGAATTCTGATCTGATCAAATTGTATTATAGAATATTTTAGCATTCCTTAAAAATCTTGCAAATGTTTGAATCTCGATAAAAAGGGGAAATTTGAGGGACAAGATTCCAAATTTTTAATTTTAAAATGCCAACAAGAATTTGGTTACCCTAGAAAGGTAACCATAATTTGTAAACGCTAATGATAACGATGAGTAAAATTTACTCACTTAATACATTTTGGACTAGTGAAGGCGAATGGTATAAGTAATATTAAATTCCTAATGCACACCTTTTTTAATGCAAAACTATACATTATATTATATTTTGAAAAATAAATGACATAAATAACAAATGTGTTTATTTAAATGGCTACCGATATAAAAAAGACGTAATATTTCTCTATATATCTAAGAAGTGAAGGTAGCGAACTACCTTTATTTAATACTCAGAAGTGTATCGACGCCAATAGGCTTCATTTACAGCATCTGTAGTAACGGTTGTACCTGAAAAAGTCTAAGATAAATATTCATAATTTTCTGAGTGTGTAAATTCAGCTTTGTTACAATAAAGAAGTTTATTTGTCTGAAATCTGAATATATTTTGGTACCCTCTGTATATTGCGTATACATTTTAACTGAGCTGAAACCTTGCTGGACAGAATGCACTTCTCTCTTAGTCCCACTTTATGGAATCGGTCTCTACAGCAAAAACATGAACGCGAATCAAATAGTCCCATAACCTATTAACTTTAAAACCATTAGAGCCCAACTGAAGCCAGAGTATAGTTGATGTCGCATTTCAAGTCGGTGATGTTTCAGCATTCGGTCTCAGACTTGTATACACAATCTTGAGACTGCGCATCGCATCATTTGCAATGCATTTTAGGCGAAAATATTTTCCCGACAAGAATTTTAGGTAAACATTCAGTGAAATCAGTTCAATGCAGAAAGTGACTTACAATGGAGTTGTAAGAAAAATGGTTCGATATATTCTTCTTCTATAATTCGAATTTCACCTAAATTTATTTACATTCAAACTAATACTAGAAACATTATTTTCTCTCTTTTCTTCATTTGAAAGACTGTCCACGAAACAATTTTAATTCTTTCTCCACACTGAAACATTGCACAGACGCACAAGTAACATCATGCAGACAACCGCGCACATTCAAACTACAAAAAAGGAATGCATTCTGCTCCCAAATCACTCTTCTAAGGTTTTATTCAGATTTATTTAAATCGGGAGTAGATTCGTGATCTGGGGCAGATTAAGGGACAAAATCCAAAGCATGTTACGTACTCGAAGTACATTTCTCGTTAAGATCGAATATTTCTTCGCAACTTACATCAATCAAATACTACAGCGATAATGTAGGACTGTTCCCCGTTCTTCCACACTGTCAGAAATTACATTAAATTTAATGCAGTTTAATGCATTTTTCACATTAAATTTAATGCACCGTATACATTAAAACGATATTAATGCACATGTACATTAAATATAATGTGTAAATTAAAATCAAAGTAGATTTAATGTACTGCAGTACATTAAATTTAATGTACCGTGTACGTTACAGCGATTTTAATGTATTTGTGCATTAAATTTAATGTTAAAATTAAAATCAATGTAGATTACATTGATTTTAATTGTAGGACCACATTAAACGTTATGTACCTTGTAAATTATACCGATATTAATGTGTTATACATTAAAATTAATGTTTAAATTAAAATCAGTGTAGGTTTTAGAAATATTTTCTTCCGCTATTTGAACTTACGTATAATAAATTTAAAATATATTTTCAACATGTATATTTTCAACGAAAAATATAAATGTTTAAAATTCGTATTTACATTCAAATTGGTAACAAATAAAATTGTAAAAATCTTTATAATAAAATTGTAGCGATGTAGATAGTACGCTAATTCTTTAGTTAACAATTTTTTCAAATTCTCCGGAAATATTTAAATTTTTTCAAAGAATTGTCACTGTAACGATGTTAGAATTTAGTACTCTTTACGGCTACGAAACATATTTCCGAGCGTAAACGCGTCCAAAACAGGTGAAGTAGTGACAATTATAAATAATATACATAATTTTGTAGAGTTAATACATATTTAATATATATTACGTCTAAATAAATATATTCCGTGGACGTAAAGAATATATTATACATATCATAACAGGCAAAACATCAAGCCTAAAAACCCGCTGAAGCTGTTGCATGTCGCAATACCTCAGTGGTTAGAGTACCTGCGCGTGAACCAGAGGTCCCGGGTTCGAATCTCGGTCGGGGTGACTATTCGTTGAACAAATTTAAATATTAAAATACATTTGTTACTCAGTACCAAGATCACAACTTAGTATTCTTTACATCTGCGGGACATATTTCTGAGCGTAAACGCGTCCAAAAATGTGACACTTTCATAAATCTCAACGGGAGATTCATCAGGCCTAAGAACATGTTCAAAGGATTGACTGTCTCGATAGGATAGTGGTTAGAGTAAGTGGGCGTAAACAAGGAGAGACGGGTTTGAATCCCGGTCGGGGTGACAGTTATTTGAAAAATTTTAAATATTGAAGTTAGTACAGGTACAGTAAATTTCATGCACACGTACAGTAATTTCAATGTAAAAGTACATTAAAGTAAGTATCATGTACGTAAATTAAATTTAATTTACACGTACAGTAAATTTAATGTACAGGCATACAGTAAATTTAATTTACACGTACAGTAAATTTAATGTACACGCATACAGTAAATTTAATTGTACACGTACATTACATTTAATGCATACGTACTTTAAAGTTACTGTACGTGTACATTAAATTTCATTTACGTACATGATACTTACTTTAATGTACTTTTACATTAAAAGTAATGCGGAAATTTCTGACAGTGCACGCAACAGACGGAAACAAGTTCCCACTAGCGATCCTAGTGTCAGAACCTGGTAATGTAGCGCCAAATAGAAATGTCAATGAGATTCTTACGGAAGAAACAAATATTTTTAAATCTACCTAACGAAATAACTTATTTTTACCTACTCTCGCTGTGATTTAATTATATTGAAGGGCTCAAATTACGGAAAATTATAATGTACAATGTGTTATAATAGACATGAGAACATTGAACATTTAATGGACATATAATGAACATTATTTTCACGAATAAAGTTGTTACAAATGCAAGGTTTTTCTTGCCATAACGCTTCCACTGATACATTTGACCTTTTTTCACTTACTTCCTTTAAAAAGCAATATTCTGCAAGTGAATATGAATGATTTGCATTAATTGTTTTTTACATCAAGTGTACTTTGACGTAAATAATTTTAAGTGTTTATTGAAAACATATTCAGTCTTAGAAAACTAATAGCGAATTTGTTTGGGTAGAGAAGCGTGGCATTCACATACTGTTTACTCAGAATATGAGAATTTCTTAATTTATACTTTTCATCCAAATTCTGTTAAGCATTTCTACAACCATCATATGGCACGGTCCTACACAACCAGCCACATACATAGGACTCAGCATTTTTCTGTACTAAACTTGTAGGAATATCTTCAGTGTTATCCATTTCTGCAATGTTCGTTACACATGATTCAATTGGGAATGGCAATGTGCAAGTAGTGTCACATTTAAGTTGTGTTGTAGTTTTTAAAGCATTTTATTACAAAGAGAAGTCAAATTGTATTAAACTAGTTTCATTCATGTTCAAGATTCTTTCAATTTTTACCTGGTTTTATCACAAGGGAATGTGAAGAACGAACGCGAGTTCTGCTGTATTTTATAATAAAGCCAATAAGTACAGATTTTTTTCCTGCCATACGTAGAATGAATAGTGCTGTAAAATGTTTTCCAGAAATCGACCAGAAAGGCAATAAAATATAAAGAAATCAAGCAGACAACGAACACCAACAGAGCACTTAGCTTAGGGTGTACTAGGCTCTGCCACCAGATGGAGCGTGCATCAGTGTTTCTCGATATATCGCGAAGTGTCCTGTAGTGTCTTTATAGTATTTGCATCAATGTTTTATACATAACATTTCGATTAAATACCCAGGATATTAATGTTGCGATAACCATGGTAACTATTGTTTTAGATATAAAGCATCACTTCAAGGGACATCGGCTGCAATGGATGACAAAAAGAAGGCAAAGGAGGAAAATTATGTTCACCCTCATCAACCATCTACAGAGAACGGCCGAAACGATAATCCAGAGACTCCAGGAATAGTATGCAACATTCCTAAAACATCCTATCCGTCCCCTTGCTCCCTGCCTCTCCCTCCTTCTCCTTGCACCCCTTCATCGGACGCGGACTTGCAAGAACGCGATATCGATCTCAAGGAGAAAGACGGTATGCTTGTTAAACCTTGCCCACCATCTGCGAACAACGATAAAAAAGATAATCCAGGGACTCCAGGAATAGTATTCCACTTCCCTAAACCGCCCTATCCGTCGCCTTGCTCCCTGCCTCTCCCTCCTTCTCCTTGCACCCCTTCATCGGACGCGGACTTGCAAGAACGCGATATCGATCTCAAGGAGAAAGACGGTATGCTTGTTAAACCTTGCCCACCATCTGCGAACAACGATAAAAAAGATAATCCAGGGACTCCAGGAATAGTATTCCACTTCCCTAAACCGCCCTATCCGTCGCCTTGCTCCCTGCCTCTCCCTCCTTCTCCTTGCACCCCTTCATCGGACGCCGACTTGCAAGAACGCGATATCGATCTCAAGGAGAAAGACGGTATGCTTGTTAAACCTCGCCCATCTGCGAACAACGATCAAAATGATAATCCAGGGACTCCAGGAATAGTATTCCACTTCCCTAAACCACCCTATCCGTCGCCTTGCTCCCTGCCTCTCCCTCCTTCTCCTTGCACCCCTTCATCGGACGCTGACTTGCAAGAATGCGATATCGATCTCAAGGAGAAAGACGGTGTGCATGTTAAACCTACCTCACCATCCCCGGCCAACGATCTACATGATAACCCTGCAACTCCAGGAATTGTTTGTAACTTTCCTAAACCGCCTTATCCGTCTCTTTCCTCCCTTCGTTTTCCTCCTCCTCAGAGTACTTCTTGCTCGCCTCCGTCAGGTGCAGACTCGCAATGACCCCATGTCGGTTTTGAGGAAAAATACGTTGCAAATGTTGATCCACTGCCACCATCCACTGACAGCAAGCCAAAAGCTTCCTCAGTCAATTCAGAAGAACCTTGAAACTCGCGTGTCTGGCCACCACCGCCCCCATTGCCTTCGTCCATCGCCCTCGCTTCGCCCTCGCTTCGCCCTCGCACAGGCGCGGGCGCCGACCGCCTCCCACCTGGGCCACGGACTACAGCAGAGCGAAGGCTGAAGAAACAGCCGGCAGCGTGTGGGATAACAGACTCGCGAAGAACGCGAGCGTTACACAGGCTCTGTTCTGCCCCGGCCGCCTCCGGCAGACGCAGGGAACGCACCCGGCACGAACAAGAAGGAAGGAAGGAGGCGAAGGAACTTCCATGCCAAACGGAGCTCGCCCTCAGCGCGTTCGCCGTGGAGCACGAAGCGATGGTGCAGCAGGTTAGTTGGAATGTGGAGCCATGGGCCTCCAAATTCAATATTTTGTTTAATTAAATTTATTTAAAAGAATTACATTACTAACATAACAATATAAGCATTTTCTCATTGTGAATTAGTATTATTTAACTTCTAGTTAAATAATACTAAGAAGTTTTGGAAAACCTATTTACTAAAAATATTTATTTTTCACTGCTACGTTATTGTTTATTTGCCTTCAATATGGAGTTCAATGTAGACTGCTTAACTTACCTGGATCGAGAGGTTCGTGGTTACGGGAGAAATATGAAAACAGTTGAATGATGCTACATGTTCTATTATGAAGATAATTATGGTAAGGGAAATGCGAAAAGACAGTAAAGTTAACAACTAGTTAATGTTTCAATCTGAATCATTAAAATTACGTACAAACTAAATCAATTGTGTTCACTGGTTCTAATGATCTCTTTTTGTCGCCGCTCGATCTTTAGAGCCCTTACAACGCCCTTGGAGCCTAAATAACTATGGAGATGGGGCAATATTCCCCCTTGGAATTCTTTTTCTGGCGCAGATGGTTCTCAGTGCCGCTAGCGGCGATAGACTACTCCTGCGTGACAACTACCAAGTCTTGTTCAACATGCTCCGGTTGTCTCCTGTGGAGCACATGCTGCCATTTCTTTGGTTCCGGTTCTCGGACCAGGGTTCGCGCCTGATTTCTGACGAGTTTATTACAATAGAATGCTCAGACGTAGTCATAATTTCTTATTGGCCAAATAAACATGTAGCTAAGAAAAGTTTTTTTTTCTAGCTTCTTGCAACGTTTCATTCCCATCTCGTTCGAGATGCTCCTCCGGCAGGCTATATTACAATTATTTTTTCTTTGCAGAGAGTAATGTCAGTTTTATTTTTCAAAAACGGCTTTTTTAATGATTTTAAGTTCTTTATAGGTCCAATAATTTTCAGGCAAGCACAATAACAATTTTTATTAAACAATTTTTATCAATGTTTCGAAGGACATTGGCCTTCATCTTCAGGGTCTAGGAAATAAATATAACAATTTCAGTACAATATTTCTTTTGATCATATGTAGAGACTATTTACAAAATATATTAAATACGACTTAAAAGATATACTGCATCAATTAATTTTTGAATAAATGTTTAGCTGAATAATTTTTCGTAATATGTTTCTTTCAATTATTTATTGTGAAAACAATTTATAATATATTTTTCAGAGCCACCTATTTAATGTAAATATTTTGAAAACAATTAGCAGTTTCATGTAATTTTTCCAGAGCCACCTATTTTAATGTAAATATTTTGAAAACGATTTGCAGTGTTCAATTGAATGCTTTTTCAACAGGTGATTTTTATGTTAACGAAAATTGATACAGTGCTGTTATTTTTTAAATGCATTAACATACATTACATACTATGACAGAGCGGAATACTTTTACGAAACGTTGACCCCTTAATTAATGTATTCGTTGGTAAAACGTGTTTAATAAAAATTGTCTGCCTAAAAATTATTGGACCTACAAAGAACTTAATATATTATAATTATACTGTTAAACATTTCGTCATTTTACGTGGGTACTTAGATGACACATCCAGGGTGATTCAAAAAGGGGAAGATTTAAAATATCCGCCACTAATGAGCGACAATGAATGGAGATACATACGGCATATCACTGGATAGAGAAAAATCCGAGTTTTAAGCAGTTTGCAACATCCATTTCGTGGCAAATTCAACAAAGAAACCCCTCTTCATAAACAGATTTATAAGTCGTATAAGAAGTTTGTGGAATGTTGCATATGCAAAGAGAAAAGTACTGGTCAACAAACTTTATGGATCTTTCTGTTTTATTGAGAGAACTGTTACTGGAAGTACGTATCTAGACGTGCTTACGTATCTAGACGTGCTTACGTATCTAGACATGCTTACGTATCTAGACGTGCTTACGTATCTAGACGTGCTTACGTATCTAGACGTGCTTACGTATCTAGAGGTGCTTACGTATCTAGAGGTGCTTACGTATCTAGACGTGCTTACGTATCTAGACGTGCTTACGTATCTAGACGTGCTTACGTATCTATCCATGACGTATCAGGATGATTTTATCTTCGTGCAAGACGTCACTCCACCACACTTTCACTTCGTCGTACGGCAGTGCCTGAACGGCACAATCCCAGAACGATGCATTCGAAGAAGTGAGGAACATGATCTAGTTCATCTTAAGTGGCCTTCCACATCACCACATCTGACGTCGTGCGATTTTTATCGACGGGGGTTCATAAAAGAAGGGTGTATGTACCACCTAAACCTGCTGCTCTTAAAGATAATAGAGATCGAATTCAATAACCAGGTACCAGTTAATTCGTGCGTGGCAAGAAATGGATTATAGATTCTAGATTTGTCGCACAACAGATGATGCTCATGTTGAATGTACTAAATAAAACATTAGATCTTCCTATATTCAATTATGTTCCGAATGCGTCTCTATTGTGGTTCATTGGTGGTGGATATTTAAATCTGATCCTTCTTTTTGAATCGCCCTGTATTATAATCAGAGTTAGACTGGGCATATTGAACTGCGCTCATACGAGCTACTTGCCCGTCTGGGAAGGTCGGCGATCTTGCGAGCACGGGCAACTGTCCTTCACTCTGTTCAGTTTTCTCTCCAAAACCAGAAAGGGGTGTTCACATGCAAGCTCTCGTGGGGAAGGTAAGCAGATGGCTAGCTCAAAATATTACAACGCATTGTGGCTTAATACGAAAATGAGTTGACCTGATTTGTATCAAAAAAGGACTTAAATTATGTTTATATGCTTTTCTACTTATTACTTAATTTCAGGTTTAGTTTCTTTTTAAATTCTGCCTTCTATAAATATTGCCAAAAGACAGGAATATTTTAATGGCGAATTATTTGCTCATTTTAGTTTTGTTAGGACTTACAAAATCACCTTTTTATTGAACGTTTTTGCTCTAAACAACAAAGTCAATAAACTAATGTTCCTTTGAGTGAATAGTTTCAACACATAAGAATCTTCGTTAAACCACCTTAGTATTGCACTCCTGTGTAAACGAGATTACGAAATACTTATATCTCGCGCTCGTCTCTCTGAACAGTGTGTCCGCGAACTCGACTAAGCCAGTTACCTATCCCGCGATCATCAGGTACCTGATTTTGATCCTATTCGGAGAATAATGTAGATAAAAATATTTTCCCGAGTGCCTAGAGGAACATATTTTTAAGACTGGTGTAGTTTGTACGAAATATCAAACACACTTGCATCACTAAAACGTAGATTCGTTCCGGAGTCAGTTGGACCATCCACTAGTAGAGACTCGTATTCAAATGAATGTGACTTGTTTCTGAAAACATTAATAGGTTCCAAGAAAAGTTGGCCACTATTTGATGATCGCTTAATGGAGGTTGACATTTCTCCAAGTTTCGTAACACATAATAAATTGTCTCTGTCGTACGAGAGGTTTCAGTACGTGGTGACTATAGGAACGAAGTCAGTAATTTTGAAAAATGTGTGCCTTTGTCGAAGCCCGTACTTATTTTCTTAACGAATCTTTGCAAACTTAAAACGTAATTAATCTTTAGATCATACAAAATACATGCTAGACGGCAGCTATGTCCCTACAGATCACAGGACTACATGCGGCCATCACCATTTTGCTCTGTACATTGTGCAAAGTTCAATTTAGTCACACGCGTAGCGGAAAGGGAACTTTACGATAAATAAACAGTAATCAGGCGAGAAGGTTTCAATAGCGTAGTGCCAAAATTTGTTTGAAGGTTTTCACTTCACTTGTACAATACAGTATCTGTCTTAATCGTAAACATTGCTTTTCCAAAGTAATATCCAATTATTTAGGTCAAAGTAAGTGTTTTTTTCAAAAACACTCGTTATATAATGGAAAACAATGTCATTACAAACTGAAAAACAGGTTTTGTATTAGAACCTGTTAGTACATTAATGTAAAAAATTAAAACAGAGTAATGTTCAGTTTTGTACAACTTTGGTATTCGTACACTAAAACACAAAATAAAAACTAATGAAAGAAAGTGAACTATGCTCTTATTTTGTTGCAAATCCCTTGGCTTTTATCACAGCTAGGCATCGCCTCTTCCTGGAAAGAACAAGGTTCTTGCAAGTTGAGAGGTTTATTTTATTCCATTCTGCTTCCACAAGACGTTTCAGTTCTTGTTCGTTTTTCACGTCAGTTTTGTGAACTTTTCTTTAAAACTGGCCAGAAATGATCTATGGGATTTAAGCCCGAGCTTTGAGATGGTGTTTGGGGTAAATTTGGCTCGTTCTATATTAACCATGACATTGAGCCGGGTCTTGTGCTGCTGAAAACGATAATTATTTTTTTGCAATCCCATTTTCTCAGCACTTTGTTTTATATTGTTTTTCAAAATGTCGAGATATATATTGGTATCCATAATTAAATCAAATAATTAGATCGTACCGACCCCTTTAGAGGACATACAACCCCACAACATAACTGATCCACCACCATACTTCACAGTGGCAATCGTATGCATGAAACAATCGCCAGTATTTGGGGAGAGCGTAGGCTTCCGCGGCCGGAGTCAATGTTAAGTTGGCTGTCCGGGTGACGCCGCGTCCATGGCAAAGGTGCCGACGTTTCGGTCGCCATTCTGCGACCTTCCTCATTACGCATTACGCCCTGAGGAAGGTCGCAGAATGGCGACCGAAACGTCGGCACCTTTGCCATGGACGCGGCGTCACCCGGACAGCCAACTTAACGCCAGTATTTGGCTTCCTCCTGATCTAACGTTCCCATCTGACCTAGAGAGGTTTATTTTACATTCGTCAGACATTATTTTACAATATTTTACGACGAGATATAACTTTTTGTTGCTAAATCTGAGTGTACGATTAAGAATGTTAGATACTGTATTACTACCGAATCAAATAATAAATCTACTGCGAAAAACATGAGTTCGTAAATTTTGCATAATTCGAGTTTTTTACCTAGTTTTGGAATCTAAATATCACAACTAAATTTTGAAACAAGTGACGTCCAACGAATAGGCAACAATTATTTTCATGAACACTTCTTTGTCATTTCAGAATTCTTCAGTACGTCAACAAATCTACAGTATCTCCGGAGATCTGCCGAAAAATATGAGATATTTTGATGGGGTTTCCTGTGAGGGTTCACAGTAAACTATATGTGAAGGCAAAGAATTGCAAAGTGCACCTTGGGATGAAGAAAATATTTGTTCCTGTACAATAGCTGAGTGGTGCCAAACAGCAATGGGAACTGTGACATGCTCTCACTATGAACATTCGCTCTCAAGTTGATTTTAATAAATTTAACTAACCTCCCATAGTGCATAATACTTTCATAACTATTGCTCCAAGATAAGATTCAGTGACAATTCTCTATTTATATAAAAATTAAGGACTTGAAAAAATAATTTTAATGTACTCATCTCATTTTTTCAAGAAGAAAGTTCGAAGGAAATAATTTAAATTTCAACATTGTATAGGAGAGTAGATGAAATAGATTCCAATTTGATTTCAAGGAGTATAAAACAAATAGGATTGCTACCAGTATACTTACTTAAAACTTTTAACTAATCTAGTTGTCAATATTCTTAGTTATTCTAATTCAATAAATATCTAGTGAAGTTTAAGAAGAGTGGAATAAGGGAAACATGTTTTCGATATCTCAAATGTAGAGTAAAGATCAAAATTTCGTTTTACAAACTATTTTATTAATATATAGAATCTGAAATATGACTGTTTAAACAGTGTATTATTAGATTTAAAACAATATTAAATTCATACAAAAGAACTCTAAGATTTGAATGAAGTGTGCGTAATACTTAATAAATAAAACTGAAAATTAACATAATTTAGCACTTGTAAGGAGAAAATGTTAATTATAAATTGTTTAATGTAATAAAAAATTAAAATAAACTTGTGACAAATTATTTACTTCCATTCTTTGTTCTTATTTTGATTTGAGTTCTCGACTACTGTAAATGGAAAAGCGTTCTCAATTATAAAATTAAAAAAATACTGATGTATTAATTTACTTAAAGGGAAAATAAAATTGTAATTTGCTTACGTTATGGTAAGTTCAAATAGGTGATAGCTTGCAGTTCCTTGAGAGTGAAAAAAATAAAATATTTTCTAACATCTCAATGTTTAAGAGTTTGGGGTGCAAAACGTGTTAAATTACCTTGCATTTCATACACCTTGAAGCACAGTATTTTATTATAAAATCACAAAGTACTTGTAGCAACAACTCTTCGAAATAACTTGAGTAAATTTGTTAAATTTTATCAAAAACATTATTTTAGTATGAAACGACGCCAAACAAAATTTTCGCGCCTGTGTGTGTGGGCATTGTCAATTATAAGAAAGTAAAGCAAACGCGGGAAAGAACACAGTCGCAATTTCACTTGTTTTTAATAAAGTTATTTGAATTTGTAGAGTTTTAATTTGGGTTTGTGTTGTAAATGTAAAAATTGCTCGTATGTTTTGTACTTTGTTTCGCATATTCGCATGCATATTGCATCGCATTTCGATTTTAAATACACATTACTTTGCCGTTTTTTTAACAAAATTTCAAACGAATTCTTATTTAATAAAACTTGATTTTTATACCTAGTGAAATGTATTGATTACTACACAATTTTATTAATAGAATAGAGGAAGTTACTGTGAGGGAACAAGGCTTTCCATAATTTTTGCGAAAGGGGGTCAGTGACTGCAAGCCTGGCAAACCTTGGGGAAACCTGATGTAGACGAATGGGAGCGAAATGTTCCGGGGGAAAATCCCTGCTCGCCCCCCTCCATCATCCCATGAGATAAACACTAAGGCCAGGCCTCCATTTGGTTCTCAGCGGTCGTCATGAACAGTGCTGCAGTGAACAAGTTGCCAATTTTTGTCGGTGTTTTATCAATTTTTAATAAAAGTTTAGGAAGTGACGTAGAAACAAAAGTGCAGTTTAGGAAGTTTAAAGTGACATCTGGATTTTGACATCAATCACAGGGGGGGGGGTAAATGGATTTATTCTTCACTCATCAGCTTCACTTGAATGGCGATGACATCCCAACCGAGGAGTAAAACGTGACCTGGATGAATTATTTATTGCCCCAGATCAAAATGTATTAAGAACATCGAATATTCAAGGTAAGAAATGACATTTTAATTATTTGAAGTGTTCGGGAGATACTGGGTGAAATCGGAAGTACTAACTTTTACGAAAAAATGGAGTAGCGCTCTCTCTATTCCAAGTGTATTCAAGAATAGTCCATTACATGTGTAGCTCAATTCGTGCAAGCAGTGGTAACACATTCCCTTTTCTTACAGAACGTGTAATGTCAGAAACCATTGTTTACATACGAACGTTTCATTCAAAGGAACAGGCAGTTACCGCACTCTCTTTAAAAATCCTCAATTATATGATGGGACATGTCCCTACTCTCCATAAAATGAAAACGTAAGTGAAAAAATTTGGCTCAATATCAACAATAACTCAGAGGCAAAAAATATATATTAAGTCGAATTACACTGCAAATTATACTGTATTCTGTATCGTATTCACGTGAAAGAATCGAATATTTCGCGATAAAATATAAAATGGAAATGCGAACCCCAAACGAATTGACGATTTACACTATTTATTCACTGCGTCCAAGATGATTATTTCATGTTTCGGGCGCGTCAACTGCTATTTTCATTAATCCCGTAAGTGTAATGCTGGTTACAATACATGTATTATCACGGGAGGTGGTGTGTTGTACCTCCATAAAATGTTGAGATCCGGCGCTGACCTACATGGCTAGCGCGCTTTTCCTCAACCCTCCAGCGGAGCAACGCCCCAACTGGGACCAACGTAACGGAATCATGGGGCAAGTAATGTGGCGTAGGGATATTGTCCGAAATATTTTTAGTTTTCGAGAAATTTAATCATCTTTCATTTTTTAAATGGAAAAATGAATTTTTCTCACAAGCGAGAGGTAGATCTTAAGTAGACGAGTGCAATGACGTGACATGTTATTGTTTTAATAGTATTTTGAGCACACAATTATACTTTCTAACGAGTGATTTTAAATTAAATGCACGAGATTTCCTGCAACTATTTGCCATTCAAGAAGGTTGCCTTCTCGGCGCCGGCTCTTTTCGAGGAGAAGCCGCGAAGGCCTTCACCAATAGTGACAATAGCGACGGCTACTACTGCAAAAAGTGCAAGTTTCATTCAAAATCTCTTGTCAGAAAGTATAATTTATTACACAAAATACTATCAAAATATTAACATATGTTACATCATTACATTTCCCGTTTTATGATTTATCTATTGCTAGTAAGAAAAATGTATGGTTCGATTTAAAAAAATCAAACTTGATTTAATTTCTTCAAAACTAAAAATATTTCAAACCTGCTGTATTTCATGACCATTTTCTGTAGACAATTCCATTGCGGGTTCACGGGTTTTGGTCCAAAAATAACGTATTCTAGTTTGCCCACGTTTCGGAGTTTATTATAGCTCCATCTCCAGTTCATTCAGGAACATGCAGGCATGCTGTCCTGTGTGGCTTGTTTCTCATGATGTGAACTTTCATATTCTCTATGTAACTTCCCACGCATAGTAAGCCCTGAAGATGGAGCTATAATAAACTCCGAAACGTCGGCAAACTAGAATACGTTATTTTTTGGACCAAAACCCGTGAACCCGCAATGGAATATTTCAAACAATATTTCTACACCATTTCACTTGCTCATGACTCCACATTGTTGAGCAAAAACTGTATTTTGATATCGGAAACCGTTTAGGAGTTACGGGAGTGGTCCATAGTTGGTGAGACTCCTTGTAGTAAACCACCAGCTGGATTGTGTAATGGGATCTCGAAACCTATGCTCTCAAATTCAAATTCCAGTTCGGAGAATGATTTCGCGGGTGCTAAACACTCCCAAAACGACGTTTTTGGATCAATGCCGCGATTCTTAATTAAGAGGATGGTCATTGGCCGCGACAATATATGTAATCCAGTTGGAATTGTGAATTTTTGCTCGGGTTTAACTTGAATGTTTATATTACATAATTGTTATAGCTCGACCATCTTGAGAATGATGTTTACAGGAGCGCGCCACCGTCCGTGTTTACAACCGAAACGACAGAGACTGAGATAAAAGGATACTCAATTCAAAATTAAAATGGTACCGTGCCAAACTATTGCGAAAGAAACAGCGATTTATTTCGTTGCAAATCTAGAATCTTCCCAATTAATATTTTAACTGTATTTAGACATGTCTGCACCTCATATTGGAGTAAATAAAAGTATACTTTTCTCTGTAAAACAATTCAAAATTTTTAAATTAATTCTTTCGATGAGCAGTAACATTCACATAACTCGTTTATTTTAACTTAAGTGTTTTTTTAGAATGTATACCAAGTAAAATTCTTTTTTATGTAAGGAGTAACTACCACCATAATGAAGAATTTTGTAGATACTTATGACAGTAAAGTTAATGTTTTGGTACTTTATTGCATACCTAACAAACCGTCTAAAGCCTATGGAAAAATTATGAATGAAGGAGAATACAAAATGTTTAAATTCAATGAATAAGTATTAAACATTCAATATAAATAGAACTTTTTATAATAGTCTTGTACTAGAACGGTGAAAAGTAAAGAAAGCAACTTAAAGGGATAAAAATAAAACAAGTCAGTGCAAATCTTGCATGATGTGTCTCTGAAATATATATTTTATCAGCTGATTCACAACCTCTATGAAGGAGGCCATGGTGAATCCGTAGAAGCAAGGCCGTCTAGAATAGAAGGCCTACTCCTACGCCGAATGACGTCACGAAGGGTGGCTGGCAGGAAATGCATGCTGTCCAGCGGCGTACTCTCTACAGTTTTAAACACAGATCTAGATCTTAAAATCGCATGGAAATCTGTACTTGTTTAAAATAACATAGGAAACATTAAACTTTCTTGACGTTCCAGGAATTTATTTTAGAGTTATTTGTATTAAGGTATTCCGATATTGTACAATTATCGCACAAGTAAATTAACATAATAATGAGAAGGCTTAAATTTTTGTACATACTACTTTATTTATAATATAAAATTTTGTAGAATTCATAAAACAATTTTGCTGTCATAATTGATACTAGTAAGAAATTAAGTAGCTTCATGATAACAATTCTATTTGTTTGTCCTGCTCTATTTCTTTCAAGTTGTCTACTTTAATTCATTATCGAAATTTGTAGTATAGCAGGTATAGTAGTAATACATTTATCAGATATTGCTCTGATGGCCGTATTAGTAATTATTAATATTTGTGAATATTCTAAGGAACAGTAAAATAATCATAGATAAGTTAATAAAATTCAAGCTGCTCAATAATTAGAAGAGGAAGGATGAAAAGTAATATTTTATTCAGAAAGTACTTCAGCAGATGATGTAAGACTTTATGAGATTATTCAAAAGACACAAATTACATTGGAAAGACATAAAAATGGTTTTGGACGCTTCAAATTGACTTTAATGTCTTCCTATTTTGCACTCACTTTTGTGACCTTGCGTCTTACTACTTGAAACCATTATATTTAACACTGAACATTCCTAATACACATTGTTTATTTCATAAACTGTTTGACACACACAAAGTACTATGTTCTATTAATGTGAGCAGAATTTGTCCACAACTCGAAACTGTTTTTTCTATTATTCGAATCTTTGTCTCTCATACAAAGCCCTTCAATAAAGTTCTTTGATTTTCATGCTTCAGGAACTTAATTTCAAAATGTTCAGATATCTATTTCTGAAACACTTGGCGAGTTTTCGTCAAGTAGTTAGGCTGTTCACTGAGATAGAAGGGTATGAATCTCTTACTATGGTCGGATACGTTCCTTTAGTAAATATATTTCAACACTATCTCTTCTTACTGCCTTGTTCTGGTAGAGAATAAATTTTGAGTCGAAGTGTTTTACACACACACACACACAAGTTCTTTGAGGGGACAAAATCTTTCCTATTTATGTTTTCATCCACTTCTATCACAGAGCAGGATTGTTTGGAAATTTAAAAGTTGAAACGCGTTCCGTCGATTCATCATATTCGATCAACAGCATGGCACACTTCACTTGCTTGACATTTGTCATAAATCTCTCCTGCCAAATTTTCAAAGTGTCTTCCTTTAAGGATAGTTTGCATTCAGTGAACATTTCAGGGTATAATAGTATAACCACACATCCAAGTGCAAGCAAGAAAACATACTACAACACATATTACATAAACTAATTGATAATTGCACCACATACGTATATCAATACTAGAAGTAGGCATACCTTTCTTACTCGAAGATAATGGACGAAGGAATTCTTTTTATGCAGAAAACCGAGCACACAATTAATACTGAATTATTGAAACATCCGTTCGCATCTAAACTTATCCTACAAGGGCTAATTGGCTAGAATATTCTAGCTCGATGACAAGAGCATATGCGAAAACGAAAAATATTCAGCCACCGATTGTGACGTCAGATCACGTGACATTCACATTGGCTCAGGCCTTCTAATATACTGTTCTAGTTCCAAATACTATAAAGACAATACAGGACACTTCGCGATATATCGAGAAACATCCATCTGGTGGCAGAACCTGATAATAACTCATACACCCTAACCTCAATGCTCTGTTGGTGTTTGTTGCCTGCTTGATTTCTTTTCATTTGATTGTCTTTCTGGTCGATTTCTGGAAAACATATTTTACAATACTGTTCTTTACATCATTCTACGTATGGCAGGAAACAATTCTGTAGTTTTTGGCTTTATTATAAAATACAGCAGAACTCGCGTTCGTTCTTCACATTTCCTCGTGATAAAAACAGGTAAAAATTGAAAGAATCTTGAACATGAATGAAGCTATTTTAATACAATTTGACTTCTCTTCGTAATAAAATGCATTAAAAACTATAACATTACTTAATTGGGAGACTACTTGCACATTGCCATTCTCAATGCCATGCGTAACGAACATTGCAGAAATGGATAACACTGAAGATATTCCTACAAGTTTCGTACAGGAAAATGCTGAGTCCTATGTATGTGGCTAGTTGTGTAGTACCGTGCCATATGATGGTTGTAGAAATGCCTAACAGAATTTGGATGAAAAGTATAAATTAAGAAACTCGCATATTGTGATTAAACAGTATGTGAATGCCACGCTTTTCTACCCAAATGAATTTGCCATTAGTTTTCTAAGACTGAATATGTTTTCAATAAACACTTTTTAAATTGTTTACGTCAAAGTAAACTTGACGTACAAAAACAATTAATGCAAATCATTAATATTCACTTGCAGAATATTTTATGTAAGGGGTGTAATAATCTGTATGAAAGCAGTGGTTTCAATTTATTAATACAGTGCTTTTTAAAGGAAGCAAATGGAAAAAAAGCCAAATGTATCAGTGGAAGTGTTTAGGCAAGAAAAATCTTGCATTTGTAACAACTTTATTCGTGAAAATAATTTTCATTATATGTTCACTAAATGTTCAATGTTCTCATGTCCATTATAACACATTGTACATTATAATTTTCCGTAATTTGAGTCCTTCAATATAATTAAATCACAGCGAGAGTAGGTAAAAATAAGTCTTATTTCTTTAGGTAGATTAAAAAATATTTGTTTCTTCAGTAAGAATCATATTGACATTTCTATTTGGCGCTACATTACCAGGTTCTGACACTAGGATCGCTAGTGGGAACTTGTTTCCATCGGTTGCGTGGAAGAACGGGGAAGTGTCCTGTATTGTCTCTATAGTATTTGTCGCTTCCCACTCCTGGCGACTTTAGTTGGCCAAACTGACTGTACAGGCCCGTGTTTTCACTGTTAGTTCCACGACGCGCCGCAATCGCAGCCTTCATTCTTCACTTGGTCGAGTTATATCAGTGCCCTCTGGAATACAAAGCCTGGCGACGATTTTGTGACTTAAGCACGAGTAGGCCCACGAAGAGACTCTCCGGCCGGATCCTCTGTGTGTTATGCGTGTTGCTATGTTGTGTTAGTTGTGATTTTTCAGCAATTTGATTATTTTTATTTACGGAAATTCGAACTTGGCAAGTACAATTTATTAACAGTAGTTTCTGATTAAGTTAACTTTACGTCTTAGATCTAAAATTAAGGCAAATATAAGCAAATGATATATTTGTGCTTCAATTTGTAAAAATGTGTTACGAGGCTTCTAGGTTATTGTGCGTATTGATCATAGTGTTTAGGACTTAAGCGATTAGACAGTAAACATATGTTAAAAAATTCGTTACTATTCATACCGTCATTGTTTCATTTACAGCTCATCACAATAATGCCTTTCAAGTAGTGTGTACCCGATTGTAAAGGCAACTACCGAAACGGCCGTGCTGTTGGTGTGTTCAGCTTTCCCAATGAGAAAGAGCCAAGGAGTGCGCGGATCAAAGCTATTTGTAGAGAGAAAACTTTCATACCCAACAATAACTCAAGGATAGGTATTTAAAAAAATGTTTTAAACTTGCAAACGTTAGTGACAGTGATAGTGATAGTAATAGTTGTGGTGATAGTTATTGAATTGTTGAAAAATGAATTCAATCTTTGCCTCATCAACAATTAATATCGTCTCATCCACATATTTAGCACAAAATATTACTTCATTTTGACTTAAGATGACTGTGTCTGCTGCTTAACCGATTCAGAAAAGAGATAACTCATGGGTCCACCTATTGGAGTCCCCTGTTTTTTTTGTAACAAGAATCACTGAACTTGAAGAATGTGTTATTCAACATTAATCTACTTGTTAGCAGGATCTCCTCATTCGGTATTTTAAATGAATTTTCCTTATCACGTTTTTCGTTCAGAGCTTCAAATATTACGTTATGTGGGATGTCTTATGTGTTTTAATATTTACATAATTGTTACGTGATATCTCAACTCGAAATCTAGCCTGCAGCATGATTCTGCTTCTGTACTTTTCTTTCCCAAAATAATTTAAATCACCTATTCTGTAAAAATAATGTTTGTGTGTATTAATGTAGGCATATGTATTGAGAAACTACTTAAATATTCTTGTTGTGTTACACAAACTATTTATTGAGTAATATATGTAAATTGTGACATGATTTTCTTCAAAATAAATTACTATTTCTAAAATTAATCAAAGTGTATTTTTATTAACTTTTGATTTTAATTTGTTGATAGTTGTAGGAAAATTTTTTTTTCTTTCAAAGAAACATTGTCCTGAAATAAAAGCAACATATTTCTAAAAATATGAATCCTTCAATTTTCGTTACCCAAATCTATTGGTGGAAAATGAAGTGCCAGGGAGAAATATATTGTGAAATTCTGTTGCTATTAAGTTCATCATAGATCGTAGGCCCACGGCGGGGCTGTTGAGCCTACTCATCGTGACGTCATTGGCAAGATGGCTGCCCGTCGCCAGGCTTTGTATTCTAGAGGGCACTGGTTAAAGAAATCGAGAAAGTATATCCACCACTAGTTTTTCAATTTGGAGGGGGGACAATATTAAACAAGAACTACAAATACACAGTAACACTCGAATGAAACATAGCTTTGCTCGAAATATTCAAATTACGGAAAATATAAATATTCTGAAAAACTATAAACTATAAAATGGAAAGATCTAAAATTGAAGAATAGATTTCATTGAAAAATATGGTTTGAATTTTGGTGATATAGGTCAGGATTACAAAAAATCAAATCAAATTTTCGATTTCGAGAGGATTTACTAATAATCGAACATAAATCATAATTGCAAAAGCATTTTACTAAAATTTACCTAACAATTAAAATAGTTGGAGCAGATTTTGAATAGATTTTAAATATGTCGTACGGGCTTTGCGTGAAGTGACACCCACAATTTTGTTATCAGAATCAAATTTGGCTCCCAACGAGTGAGGTTATGCATTTTCGCCAAAATGTCGACATCAATATATTGAATATTTATTTCCTGTTTATCACATTCTCAGCCGTCCTCTATCCGGTGTTTCAGTCAAATGGTAGAGAACGTAGGATTCTGGTCGTTCAATTATTCTGAATGTAATCATCCTAACAATGGTCATTATTAGTTTAAATGATAGTATTAATGTTTGCTTTTCTGAGACACGGGCTGCATTTAAATAACACAATAAATTAAAGAAATTTAGGATGTTATTATTATATAAAGGTAGTGGCTCCGCTGTTGAAATGACTGATTCAATCATATGCTCAGAGAATTTGTGCGTTCTCAAAAGATGACCTTCTTGGCATTTACGTATTTAGGGAACATTTGTATGAACTTCAGTTTCCATGATTTTGACTCACTAAGCCATCGACTTGCGTTCTCAAGATTGTTTCAAATACCATTCTGGTGTCGGGTCGCATGAAAAAAAATGCCGCTCAATGCACGTTGCATTTGGAAAACGGCTTGAAGGGTAGATTTGTGAGAGAACTGCGTTTGACTTCCAAAGAAATGGGAGTTGCCATGACATGCTAATTTCTTATAAACAATTACATATCTCGAAAACAAAAGGCGATAGCGCCGATCGGATAGCGGAATTTTGCATCTCATTCAAAGGCAGTTTAGAAGAGACAATAAAATAATTTCGCAAAATTTGTAAATTTGTAAACAATTTCCAAATTTTGCAGTTCTGAAGAGGAAAGGGTTCCCTTGTATTCCAGATTTGAAAACTGCGAATTAACAATTTTTCAACAATTAAAATTTTATAAACAATTCCGAAACGTGCGCTTTACGGCCCGGAAGGGTCCTCAAATTGTCTTTGAGGTGAATATTGCAAAATAACAATTTGAACAAGCGATACAAAATTATTACTGAATACCTAGTTTAATTGTTGCAAAAACCTTAAATTTCGTAAACACTGATATTTGAATACTATCACTTCGTCAAAACTTCGCACACCCAATTATTTTTCCGATCCTGGAGCCACCTTCGCACACTTCATTTCTTCGTCTCGGATTCGCAATATTCGTTCACGTACTTAAGTTGTTTTGCGTTAAAAGAGAGGATATTCAATTGATTTTTTTGCAAGTAAATCACAATTAAAAATTTCCAAATTTCCTTTTCAAATCCACTAATTCTATTGCATGTGCTGAACTTTTTATGTCGTAATGTATGATATTATCTTTATTGATATATTTCTTGTAGACGATCGAATGGCTTCAATCATGACGCAATGGAGACTATCCCCGCCCCCCCGTGCCTTCTACGCCAATACTCTCAATCATTTGGATAAACACGCGTATCATAGAGAACGTTCATACTAGAGATCATGATTGCGAAAAATCTAGCGTATCATCTTCTCAGTCGTTGGCAGTTGGTTCAGAATGTTCTTTTGTAATAGTTAACTATGAAAGAACCAGATGGCGTTATCGTCTGTACAGTGTGCCAGAATGCACGTTAAGACAGGGCCTTCTGAATTTGGCCGTTACCCATTTTATGTGTCGGCAATTGTACGTTCACTGCGCAGTTTGAATACTAGAGGCTTTCTTGTAATGCGCTTACTGAAGTGATTTCTTACAAAAGTGAATTGGTAATTATGCGATGGATGGACTCAATGTTGTTTATAGTGAACGCGAGGGCCGAAGGCCCGAGCCTCGCCATGGCCTGGATCCGGGCGAGCGAAGCGAGAAAACTTTACCTTTGAAAGTAATTTGGCATTATAATGCGGCGGCGACAAAATCGCCTATCGGTACGATACTTACGAACTTATTAAGGAGGCCATGACAGCGTGTGTACTTTACAGTCGGGATCAACCTTTGTAATCATTATACAATTACATGTTAATAACTGTAAAAAATGTATTAAAACATTATAGATCTCCTGAAGATGGGCGAACTCACACGCTCGAAAGGTCGAGAATAATGAAATCCTAAAATTCAGCTCAGGTGTGTTAATGTTAATCTTTATAAACTTTGACATTCATAATAGTAGTTTATGCAATTAGTTTAAAATGTAAAGCTTTATTGCATGAGTGCATGTTTTGAAAAGGAGCGACGTTGGAAGCGAGTTTTCTAATTTGTACGAATGCAATAAAACAATATTATAAACGAGTTGCATACGCTATATTTTTGTATGACAACATTATAAATTTATAAGAGAATCAAACTTAATTTTCCAAAACATCTTTCCTGTCATGTCTCAGGTACTTGACATCCGTTCGAGACAACGGTGGTGGTCGGCTGTTCTATTAACCTTTACATCCCCCCCGTTTCTCTCGCTGCGATTGGCTGAATGTGTGACGAAAGATTTCTTGCAACAGAAAAGGTCATTTATAATTTTGGAATATAAAAAAATAATACATTTTTGTACAAAATATACATTATTTCTCAACAAATACGTTACAAAGAATATATTGAACATTGATTTTATTTGTGTTTAATGTAATACATTTTGTTGCGGTGCTCCTGAAACGCAAGTCCGAACGCGAGGCCCGCCGGCGGCCCAGGGCAAATTGAAGCTCATGAGATTTTATGTAATTATTATACAATGTCATGTTAATAACTGTAAGAAATGTATTATAACATTATAGATGTCCTGAAGATGAACAAACTCACACGCTTGAAAGGTCGAGAATAATGAAAGCCTAAAATTCAGCACACATGTGTTAATGTTAATCTTTATAAAGATTGACCTTCATAAAATAATTTGTTGGACAAAATCTACAATATTTCTAACCAGAGGGTTGCATAGAATATATTGAGCACGCGTTCGCGTATCAGTGTTGAATGGACGCTCTTTGGGTGCGTCGCCAGAGGGCCTCGGCGGGGGCGGCGAGCGCGGCCAGCGCCAGCCCGGCGCCCAGCAGCAGGAAGGCGCCCTGCACGTGCGCCAGCTTCATGACGAAGGGCGCGCCGGGCGCCGGGCCGCCGCGCGCGCGCGCCACGCTGGCCAGCGCCGTCGCCCGCTCCAGCTCCCGCCACCACTGCCGCACCAACCCCGCCTGCGCACACCCGGCGCCCCGCGACTGCTTTCAAACATTGGATTATACTGTGGCGTCATTACAAGAATACACAGACGTGAACGGTTGTAAAATATTGAATATTTATTTCACAATGTGCACCGACATCTGAAATCCCTATTTACAAATTTTACAATGGATTTTATAACCGACCGTTGCTAGAAGGAACTTTATCGGTCCCCACGACCGCTTGCCTCACGTCACGACGCACGCGCGCCGGCTTCATCTCCTTGCTCCCCTAGCCAGCACATCGACGTGCCACAAACCGCACCACCCACGACGACCTACGGACGAGCCCAAATAATCAGAAGAAGGAGTTTTCGTCCGGGGCCGTCTTATATACCTTCTGGCCTGGCTCCGGAACTGCGTCATATTGCAGCCGCATTTCTCCGGCCAGCCTGTCGACGGGGTTCACAAGCCTGCCCCCGTGGCAGCAAACGTCCGGATGTTTCCCGTCGCCCAAATATAGCCCTTTTGTTTTGCGAAGCGTCCCTTCGGCACGCAACTATTTCCCCTGTGCATTTCAAGTCTCTGAAATGCACGTAACCGACTTTGTAGAAGGCGACTGTTATGACGCCACAATACCAACCAAACACAATACAATTGCACAATTCATCTTATTTTTATTTAACGATACATTACTTTTCTCATTGTTTGTCATTAAGTATGTTGAATAAAAGTTGTATCGAATATATATTTGTTTCACTATAATCTCAGTAATTAGAGAAAAAACATATGAAACAACGGTGCGGCCCGCGCTTTAACTAGATATGTGGCACATAAGCCCTTCTAAGTTGAACAACACGTATCTAAGCTATCCGGGACAATACGAGCTATTCAAATGGTGCCCGATCCGAACCTTTTTTTCCCTCACCGGGACTCTTTTTTGTGCTGAATTTGAATTTTGTTTCTCGCCTTGAGGTTGATTGATTGATTTTCTATTGCCGGGTAGTCAACAGCTGTGATCGCTATTCCTTTAAGTGTAGTGCATGCGTTGTTACGGGAGGTGGCGGTGTTCTTTCTCCGCTGGACGACGAGATCCGGCGCCGACCTACACAGCGGCTTGCTAGATTTGCCCCAAACACTATCTCGCACCCTCCCAGCCGCGACAAGCTCTCGGTTCCCAAGTGGTCTCCCGATGGACAAGGAGTGAGGATAGGCCCAGGAGGAGGAAGGAAAGATGGCTCGCGGTCCGTGGCTCGTTTGTTAGAATACTGCTCCGGCATTCGCCTTGTATTGATTTGAAGACAGGTCGACTCCACAGAGAAAATTGAAACAAAGGAAACAACTGAAAATTTCCCATTTAATGTTTTTTTCTTATGTTTCGAAAATTGTGTTATAACGATACATAAATGCACATTTTAATTTTCTGTTTCAAAAGATTCAGTTGCTAATGCACGCTAAAAAAGGCAACTTTTTGGTACTGAGGTTAAAAAGGACTAAATCTTCCCTTTTCCATTCTTCCCATATCTTCAATCCTCACGACTCACAACAGCACTCTAGTTTCCCTTTAATCTTATTTAAGAACCAATTATTTTTAAGGAATTAATTGCGTAGTTTAATGTTTAATGAAAATGTGTAATGTGTGTTTGTGTATATTCCTATTTTCAATCTCAAAAAATCGCCCTTTTCCAGCGTCCTTTATCGCACGACCTTTTGGTTAAAAATCGAAGTTAAAATGTGTTTTTCATTAATTTCAATCTATTTCAATTTTGTATATATTGGACTTCTCCATAAAATATATAGTTTTCGAGATATAAACAAAATATTAAAATTGCGAATTTTTCCGAATTTTTTGCAGATTTATTTTGAAGCCGATCCTTCTTCTTTGGCGTACACAAAATTGGAATTTACCACCACTACCTCAAAAAATATAGTACTGGTGATAAAAAACTTCCTGTTTTCAGGTTCTTTTAGAAAGCTAATAGTATTAGCTGAACTAATTGCCATACGTCTGATCAAGGTGGATTCACAGAGGTCTCCCTGTCTCTCACTCATAATCTTTGTGCTTATTTGATGACTTCGAAATTACATGATGGAAGATTGTCTTTTATGATTTGTCCTTGTGCATTTTCATGACAATATTGTATTAGATCATGAAAAAATCAAGATCGATTTATTGTTTCAAAAAATGATTGTTTGGAAATAGGTTTTCATTGAAATAAGTCGTAATTGTTTAGGAAAAAGGGAGGGTATTGTAGAACTTAATAAAATTAATAATTTTCTAATTTCATCCAAAGGATGAGGATGTCTCGCCCTTGAACATTTTCTGAATGATCCTTTACATACGGTATATGAAATGACGATTCGTTTCGTTACAGAATTCAGCAGGGTGATCAAGATGGCCTAGTGGCGCCAATAGCATGCCTCGGGTCACCGTGACTTGCCAAAGTTTATCAGTGCAACTAGTTCGACCAGTATTAGGCGCTCTCAAAAGTCACAACTCATCAACTGAGCTTTGGATCCAGAAGCAAGCTTTTGACACAATAGACCATAAAATTCTATTGTCAAAATTAGAATCTTATGGAATCCGGGGAATTGCTTATAACTGGATAAAATCGTATTTAACAGACAGAAAACAAATAGTAGTGTTACCTTACCTAAAAGATAACAAAATAAACAATCATCACTCAGAACCAAGAGATGTGACCTATGGGGTCCCGCAAGGATCTACACTAGGCCCAATTTTATTTCTCATATTTGTAAATGACCTGCCATTAATAATGGAAAACAACAAAACAGTACTTTTCGCTGATGACACAAATATAATATTCAAAGAAAGAACAACAATATCCCTACAAGACAAAGCCAATTCTGCCATTGACAAACTAACTCAATGGATCCACCAAAACAAACTAGTACTAAACAAAGACAAAACAATCACAATGCATTTCCGCAACACTCACTCCCAACAATACTCACCAAATTTAATGTTAGAGGGCAACAGTATAACACAAGCACAGAATACAAAATTTCTTGGAATCACCATACAATCCAACCTCAAATGGAATTCACACCTACAAGATATTAATTTAAAATTGAGCAAACTTAATTATGCTCTTAGAATAATAACTAGAAACAGCACCATCGAAACAGCCCGAACAGTGTACTTTGCGAATGTGCACTCTGTTCTCAAATATGGAATAATAATGTGGGGCCAAGCACCAGAGGCTAAGCAGACATTCAAATTACAAAAGAGAATCATCCGAACAATAACAAATACAAAAAGAACGGAGTCCTGTAGACCTCAATTCAAGAAACTTAACATACTTCCACTGCCTTGTATATACATTTACGAAGTTCTCATGTTTGTAAAGAAAAATCTAATAAACAACAACACACCTTACAAATTTAACTCAAACTTACACTCATACAACACAAGACAAGCATATAACCTTCATCAACCATTGTGCACAAGTACACTATGCCAAAAGGGTACATTCTCTACAGGAATACAATTCTTCAATAAATTACCTATATATCTGAGAAACATAACAGGAATACACAACTTCAAGAATAAACTTAAACACTTCCTTGGCCAAAAACTTTTTTATAATGTTCAGGAATACATCAGTAACTAATATGTACAAACTGATTTCAGGTGCTGCAGTAGGACTAGGTGTAGGAATAGAAAAAACCTGGCCAAAACCTGCCTCCTGCTCCTTACCATTTCAAGATTGGACAATTATATGCTAACATTATTACTTATATGTAGCTGTTATGATAATATTATGTACTATTTTATGTGTTATTTTTACTATTATTACTATTACTATTATTATATTATAGTAGCAGTAGAATGACAGTAACAAGTAAATTTTAATTTTACATTAAACATAAAACTACAATTCTAAAATGTTAAATATTTTGCTACTAAAAATAATTGTATACTGTATAATATCTTAATCTACCTGTAAAAAGTATTGTAGTATAATTCTTAGGGCAATGACTCCATCTCGATCAGGTTTCTGTCCAGTTTCCCTGGTCCTTTGAGCAAATGCTGAGATGGCCCCTTGCTTTGCTTCTGGACAGTAAATGTAACTTCCCTCTCTCCACCCAATATACATTGACTCGTCATACACGATTGTAATTGTATATGTGACTCAATAAATTATTATTATTATTATTATTATTATTATTATTATTATTATTAAGCAGAATCGTGAAAACTGGACATTGCTGGCGTTTGAAACTAGTCCTCTCATATGTAACGCTTCTTAAAGTCAATTTCTTACAAGAATGGGCGCACCGGGAGAGGTGGCTCAGGGCAATAACTGATGCCACTGCAGTGCCTCTCACCGGGACATCCTGGGTTTCCAGTCCCGTCTGTGGCAGGATGTTAGACACTAGCCAGAGAGATAGGTCGAGTTCTGCCTGGAGGAAAATTTTAACTGCCGGCTGCTTTGATTGGTAATTTTACGTTGTTTCTCTGATCAATACCGGGCGAATGCTGGAGAAGTACGCGCTATGGACCGCGCGAGATCTTTCCTGTCCCTTCCTTATCCTATCCTACCCCTTATTTACAGACTTTTACTCTTGATTCACTGCAGTACCACACATGTCGAGAGACCGGCCGAGAACTTAGAGCTTGTCCCGCCTGGGTAGTGCCCCGTTGGTTAGGGAAATCCCCGCAAGCCGGGGGCGGTAGGTCGGCACCGGATCTCACCATCCAATGGCGGAAGATAACCGCTGGCTACCGAGAAAAAATGTACTACACGTACGGGACTAATGACCTTAGCAGTTCACGCGCCCGGATTCATCGGTCAATCAAGCCAAGCAACACAAAAAAAATCTCAAATTTCTTGAGTTTTGGCACCTGTAGCAGAATTGTGAAAACGAGATAGCTTGGATTTGAAACTTGCTCTCTCGTGTGTAAACGCTTCTTACAGTCAAAGTTCTTCTACAATAGGGAGTTTTAGCACCAGGCGTAAGGAGACATCTTTAAACTCAATTAATCACGTGACTAACGACTTTATACGGTCGTAATGAAGAACATTCAGAAGAGTTTTAGCAGTAGCGTCATTGTGTTATGCATTATGACAAAAACATTTCAATCGTTGTACAAAGAAGTTCCGGGATTTATCAAAGAGTGCATAATAGCAGTATGACATTTCAACCACGGTACGAGTCAAGAATACAACAAATCTACATTGTGCACGGAGTTTTAAATTTTGTGGTCCTCAGCAAGGAGTACGCAGTCTGGAATTTTGAATCGGTTTTCTTCAAGAATGTAGGACGTTTTCGTTACGAGCATAAGACGTAACCTAACACAAAAATACGTTTTCAACATCTTATTCACTAATTTCGGTCCTGTCACCTCTCCAACATTTCCCGCTAATTCTTGCTAGCGTTGTGGAGTAGGTAAGGAGTAATTGTAACTGCCTCCCATACAAGCATCGGTTTATTAGAGTTGGAAAAGTGCAATCTTCCCTGTTTTTAGGCGGCCATTTTGCCGCTTGTAAGTAGACCGTGGAGACTCCAACAGGCATGCACTATTTATGAAGGTATAAGGTCGTACCTTAGGCCTAAGGTAAGACATGACTTCAAGGTCCGTCACATGACTGTTGGTGCACAACGCAGCTTCCTTAGGCGTGGCGCTATAACTCCCTATGGTTGGGCTTTTATTTCTTGGCGCGTGGGGGCTTGTCTTCACGACGGAATATCCCAGGGTATTTCGCGTCGTTCTCGGTCGTGCCGCTAGAGCTCGCATGATCGCCAGCACCGCTCGATACAGTCGCGATCACGTGACTCCTAGCGACACCACGGAGAATGACGTGGAATATCGTGATATACTACATTGTGAAGACAAGACCCCATGCGCTAAGAAATACAAGAAGCATTCCGGAAGTAATGCAATTATTATTTTTTAAATTAATTTATTGAACAGATTGGCACAAGCTCTTAAAATTCTTCAAAGTACTGTCCTTGGGGTTCTATACATTTTTTCCAGCGACTCTGTCACGAACGGTACGCGCCCTGGAAGGCTACATTAATTCGAGGGAACAAAAAGAAGTCTGCAGGGGCGATGTAAGGACTGTAGAGGGGCGGGGTAGCGTTGGCACCTGTTGTTTGACAAGGAACTAGTGAATCGTAGCGCGTGGTCTGACGACACCTTAGGCACGAGCTTGGAGCACAATTTTCTCATCGCTAAGCCTTCAGTAACCATGCGAAACACAACAGTAGACGACTTGTTCAATTCATTGGCAACCATCTTGATACTCAATCGATGCTCGGGATCCAACAATTGTTGAACATGAGCCACATTGTTGTCGGTTTTGCTGGTTGACGGCCACCCAGTGCGTTGTTCGTCGTGAACGTTTTCCCGGCCCTCCTTTAAGGTCTTTAATCACCTCAAAACTTGTAAGTAGAACAAAGAAGTGTCCCCGAAAGCTTCAAGAATCATTTTGTTAGTCTCCTCAAGGTACTTTTTCAGTTTAGCACAAAACTTCATCGCGTAACGTTGCTCGGTCGTCGATCCCATTTCTATCCGTGACCCGGTCGGCGCGCAGAGGTTCACAGTAACTGACGTCTTGCCGCTCCCACAGCTTGGAGAGCACTGAGACTGATTTCGCGACAAAGCTTATACTTGTTTTTTTCTTGGCGCATGACATTTCGTCAGCTGTTCCGCTGTGTTGCCATACACTCGCGCGGCTAGCACGTGGTAAGCACATGTCTGGGGCCACGAAGCCCTTTGAAAAGGGCGTTCGCGTAATTTGTCGCGTGCATTAGACAATTTAATAGTATATTCTTCAACGAGCGTAGAATGATAGCTACTATTCACGAGTTGATGTTTACGACACGAGCGACGTAGGAGTGAGTGTCGGAATTTGAACGAGTGAATAATAGCCATTCTACGCGAGTAGAAGACTATACTTTCTCTACGACTTTAAAATTGATATTTTAAAAATATCCAATGGGCGCCTTAACCTCAACACCAACTCGCATACTGTTTCGTGGCTCACCTGTCTAACGACAGTTGCGGCCAGCCGCGGCAGAGCACGCAGCGCCTCTGTAGGCGACTGCGAGAACCCTCTGTCGTGGTGTAATGAACTAAGACGAATGTGATTGGTCGACAGCCGTGTGAGAATAATATTCTCGCACGGCTTGTGGAATCGGCATCATTACTGCATCCGTTAACGTGCAGAAATGAATACATTCTGGAGCAGTCGTAGAGAAACACATTAGAGAGAACTTTTAAATTGAATTTAAAAAATAAAGTTTATTAACAGGTTGAACGCCATGAGGGTCAAAAGTGGTACTCAACAGATCTGGATTTGTAACGTGTGAGTGTCGTATGACACCCTCATTGACTTTTTGTTTCTCAGGCCTTGAGAGACGGATTAGTCCCTCACTTTCCATTACGTGCAGTGCTTTTCTGAAATTATAATACGCTCTAAAGCACATCTCAACTTCTAACATTTAATTATATTTTTTTATTTTTTCGATGTTTTTATAATCCAAGCTATGAAATCAAAAAAGGTTATAAATTACTGCTTGAGTTAAAACAACTATTAACAAATAACATTAAAAACGAGAATAATTTATTAATTTATGATGTTAGGTTTCATATAATGAAATAAGTAAATAATTTGTAAAAATAGAAAGAAAATAGAGAAATAGAAAAATAATAAAGAAAAATATTCCATAAATTGGTCAAAAAGGACTGTGACACTACGGAACCAATAACCCAAAAATTTCGTTGGCGTCCAACCTAAGCACCGCCCAAAGTGGCATTGCAAATAGTTTTAATTTAGATTTAAGTTAGTGTTTTTAAGATATGCCCTTCCATCGCTGCACAAGCCTAACCGGCTGCAGCTAAATTGTATTCATACTTGAAATAAATTTCCGCCTATCCAGGGTAACTGGAGGGAGGAATACCGAAAAAACAGTCGCGCTTTTACAACACAGTAGTGACGTGGAAGCTCCCCGTTGGAGAAAGCCTTCCCTCTCCATTTTTCGTCCGTGACCTTGGTGCGCCAAGAACCGGAAACCCAAGTATAGCGTCCCCCTCACCTACTCCAAGTGGTCCGATCCCACTTTTGACCAATAAGAGCGACGCAGGATATTCCATTGCATTACTTTCGGAACGCACCTCGTAAAAAGCCAAGTACAGTGCGTTACCTGGAGGCAGCGCTGCACAGCCTCGCTGAAACGTTCCGCCAGCGGGTGGCCGCGCCGCAGGAAGATGGCGAGCGGATAGGAGGCCAGGGGCTCCTTGAGAAGCAAGAGCAGCGGGCGGCCGGCCTCGTCCAGGTACTCGCTGGCGATGCTGTAGGACATCGGCGCGCGCCCGCCCACGCAAGCGAAGTCCTGCGTGGTGAAGGCGCGGTGGAAGCCGTGCGTCACGTTGTCGTAGCGCTGCGCGCGCGACAGGACGAGCGCGCCGCGCGGGTCCTCCGCGTCGAACAGGCGGTTCGTCATCCCGCGCACGAAGCCGAACGGCAGCCCCGTCGACAGGATGTCGGCCTCGGTGCGGATGCGCCGGTCGAACCTAGGGGCAGGCGTGGCGACTTCTCATCATCTCCGTACCGTTTTGGTTTTAACACTCATAAGGTTTTAACAGGATGTCGGCCTCGGTGCGGATGCGCCGGTCGAACCTAGGGGCAGGGGTGGCGACTTCTCATCATCTCCGTAGCGTTTTGGTTTGAACAGTCATAAGGTTTTAACAGGATGTCGGCCTCGGTGCGGATGCGCCGGTCGAACCTAGGGGCAGGCGTGGCGACTTATCATCTCCGTAGCGTTTTGGTTTTAACAGTCATAAGCTTTTAACAGGATGTCGGCCTCGGTGCGGATGCGCCGATCAAACCTAGGGGCAGGCGTGGCGACTTCTCATCATCTCCGTAGCGTTTTGGTTTTAACAGTCATAAGGTTTTAACAGAATGTCGGCCTCGGTGCGGATGCGCCGGTCGAACCTAGGGGCAGGCGTGGCGACTTCTCATCCCCGTAGCGTTTTGGTTTTAACAGTCATAAGCTTTTAACAGGATGTCGGCCTCGGTGCGGATGCGCCGGTCGAACCTAGGGGCAGGGGTGGCGACTTCTCATCTCCGTAGCGTTTTGGTTTTAACAGTCATAAGCTTTTAACAGGATGTCGGCCTCGGTGCGGATGCGCCGGTCGTACCTAGGGGCAGGCATGGCAACTTCTCACCATCACCGTAGTGTTTTGGTTTTAACACTCATAAGGTTTTAACAGGATGTCGGCCTCGGTGCGGATGCGCCGGTCGAACCTAGGGGCAGGGGTGGCGACTTCCCATCATCTCCGTAGCGTTTTGGTTTTAACAGTCATAAGCTTTTAACAGGATGTCGGCCTCGGTGCGGATGCGCCGGTCGAACCTAGGGGCAGGGGTGGCGACTTCCCATCATCTCCGTAGCGTTTTGGTTTTAACAGTCATAAGGTTTTAACAGAATGTCGGCCTCGGTGCGGATGCGCCGGTCGAACCTAGGGGCAGGGGTGGCGACTTCTCATCTCCGTAGCGTTTTGGTTTTAACAGTCATAAGGTTTTAACAGGATGTCGGCCTCGGTGCGGATGCGCCGGTCGAACCTAGGGGCAGGCGTGGCGACTTATCATCTCCGTAGCGTTTTGGTTTTAACAGTCATAAGCTTTTAACAGGATGTCGGCCTCGGTGCGGATGCGCCGATCAAACCTAGGGGCAGGCGTGGCGACTTCTCATCATCTCCGTAGCGTTTTGGTTTTAACAGTCATAAGGTTTTAACAGAATGTCGGCCTCGGTGCGGATGCGCCGGTCGAACCTAGGGGCAGGCGTGGCGACTTCTCATCCCCGTAGCGTTTTGGTTTTAACAGTCATAAGCTTTTAACAGGATGTCGGCCTCGGTGCGGATGCGCCGGTCGAACCTAGGGGCAGGGGTGGCGACTTCTCATCTCCGTAGCGTTTTGGTTTTAACAGTCATAAGCTTTTAACAGGATGTCGGCCTCGGTGCGGATGCGCCGGTCGTACCTAGGGGCAGGCATGGCAACTTCTCACCATCACCGTAGTGTTTTGGTTTTAACACTCATAAGGTTTTAACAGGATGTCGGCCTCGGTGCGGATGCGCCGGTCGAACCTAGGGGCAGGGGTGGCGACTTCCCATCATCTCCGTAGCGTTTTGGTTTTAACAGTCATAAGCTTTTAACAGGATGTCGGCCTCGGTGCGGATGCGCCGGTCGAACCTAGGGGCAGGGGTGGCGACTTCCCATCATCTCCGTAGCGTTTTGGTTTTAACAGTCATAAGCTTTTAACAGGATGTCGGCCTCGGTGTGGATGCGCCGGTCGAACCTAGGGGCAGGCGTGGCGACTTCTCATCTCCGTAGCGTTTTGGTTTTAACAGTCATAAGGTTTTAACAGAATGTCGGCCTCGGTGCGGATGCGCCGGTCGAACCTAGGGGCAGGGGTGGCGACTTCCCATCATCTCCGTAGCGTTTTGGTTTTAACAGTCATAAGCTTTTAACAGGATGTCGGCCTCGGTGTGGATGCGCCGGTCGAACCTAGGGGCAGGCGTGGCGACTTCTCATCTCCGTAGCGTTTTGGTTTTAACAGTCATAAGGTTTTAACAGAATGTCGGCCTCGGTGCGGATGCGCCGGTCGAACCTAGGGGCAGGGGTGGCGACTTCTCATCTCCGTAGCGTTTTGGTTTTAACAGTCATAAGGTTTTAACAGGATGTCGGCCTCGGTGCGGATGCGCCGGTCGAACCTAGGGGCAGGCGTGGCGACTTCTCATCATCTCTTGAGAATTTTATCATCCCTGGATCATCAACTTATTACGAGTATAATTTTGAGGGATACTTTACGTGAAACCGTTGCTACATTTCCAAAATTTTCTAGAAAATTCTTGCAATTAAATATACATTCATGTGGTACAGTTTTCATTTTCATTTAATCCTCTGATTTTTTGTGAATTGCCAAGATTTAAATTTATGTTTGAAGCTGTCCTTCAGTTCCAATATTAAAACAGAAATATCATTCTTACTGGAATGAATTCCTCAACTTTAAACCTGTAAATGATGTCATGTACTTATTCTTTTATAGGCGTAGTAGTTGACAATAACACTAAGAGAAGGAAATTTCGTTCTGACGCGCATTCCCACTAATGTTTATGAGGCCCTGAGGGAGCAAGTGGCTTGAAACCGTTCATGAGTGCAAAAGTGCCCTGAGTCCTGCCGCGGGTGCAAGAGTGGCGTGACTTAGACCTGCTGCGAGTACAAAAGAGACCTAACTTCCACTATCAGTGCAGTTAGGCCACTTTTGCTCTTGCGGCAGGTTGTGATTGGGCCATTATTGTTCTTAATGCTTTTTTTGGCGATACAGCTCCATTCGAGCCTTGACCCGAGAAATTTCCAATGCTGTCAACTTCTCTGAAAGATTATATTTCTTAAATAACGGGGCATGCACATAGAATCAATTTCTCTGTCCCATTAGAAGTGGCAGCAGAACAGGGGAGGAACGCTTGTGGTCTGTGGAGTGATGTGTGAAATATTTGCTTGTCCACTTGCAATTGATCGGAGAAACTCGGTAACACTTGTAATTGATTGGATCCTAGAGGATAACTACAGCTGAGTAATGGAATAATATCAACTAGGCAGAGGCCATCTTCAACAATTTATCTTATGACGAAAATTCGCAGTTGTAGAGACTCGAATCTAGCTGACCTCTCAATTCACAAGTTTTGCAATTACATATGCTTGCCTGGAAACACTGCGCCACCGTATGAGGAGAGGAGGAACCGCCCCCCCCCCCGAGCGACCCGAGAAGCACCCATGTTTACACAGACCCTTTTCAGTTCCCTAACCCCCTCTCCGTCCGCGCATCGCACGCGCTAGGGAAATATATCGGTGTTGCGTCGTTTTGGGTGCGTCCGCGTACGAGAGAAGAAGGGCTTTGTTTAATAAAGGGAATAAAGAGTTCGATTCCAGCCGTACCCAACTTGCTCCAAACTCCAATGCACTTGCGTCATCATTTTTGGATTGAGAGAGAGAGGGAGAGAGAGAGGGAGAGAGAGAGAGGGAATACAGAAGTTTCTAAAAGAATCTTTTTATATCGTCGCAGGGATTGGTTGAAATGAAAGTTAACGCACAATTGACTTTAGCCAATTGCAGTGTCTGATATTTAGAGTGCTGTTAAGACATGGGTTCGAGGGGGGCTTGAACACGAAGGTTCTGGGGCCACTGGGGCGGAAGTTGTCCTACCGCCGGAGAGACGGACAGCCACGGACCACCGCGGGGTAGAGAATACTCGTAGATGGGGTCCCACCGCCAGAGAGATTGCCACGAGCAGCCGAGAAGATTGTTCCGGGCCACCGCGAGAGGTTCTCAGACTGCCAGAGACATTGTTTCGCACTATCAGGAAGTGCGTTTCAGACAAACGCTCGAAAGGTCCGACCACCGCTCGAATTCGGGCAGATTTGTTACGTTGCTGAATATAAGAGCCCGTGTGTTAGCTGCAGTGAGGGACGAACTGATTCTCATAGGCCCTGCTCGTGTGTTGAACAATTCAGTCTTGAACTTGCTGTGCTACTGAACTGTTCGTGAGATGATCTGTCGTCTTCCGATATTTGGGGCGTCTAGCACTGTTCAAATACGTCATGGACGTTATTAGAATCGCCAGGCGTTAAATTTAATTCATTCCGCAATGGCGAAGACATTATATTGAACTATTCACGAACTGTCACCTCAATTGCTGACCCACCACCCCGCCGTGAAAAACGAAGGACGCCGTGAAAAACGAAAAGGATGAAGGTGTTAGATCTTCAACAGATCTAACACCATTCATTATTGCCGTAAGACCATTTCCGATTTTTTGACTTTTTTTTTAAAAAAAATCTAATTAAACTTGTCATAATTCTAATTGATTCTTGTGTTGGTTTCTTTGTGCACGCACCTTGGCCACGTCCGTTCCATTAGCGTAAGAGAAGGTATCTTCCAGGTACGAAGATAGCCGGCGCATCAATTGTCATGACCCTGGGACAGGGTCATCCGATGCAATTCGTTTAATTTTGTTTTACCTAGCGCAAACCTACAATATGTCAACGAACGTGATAGCGATTTACAGATAGAAAAATACATGTATTTACAAATACATCGGAATTTGTGTATTGGTGGTGGAATCAGGCCAACTTTAAGATACCAGCATGCACGAAAATGCCGGTGTGGGCGGAAACGCCACTATTTAGGAAAACGCTTGTATTGAGAAAGCGAATGAGATTTGCAAAGCCATAGTGTTACGTACCCGGGGTTGGCCAAGAAGCCGATGAGCTGCGACTGGTAGGCGACGTTGACGGTGAGCGAGGCGTAGACCCAGGCGAGGAAGAGCAGCGAGAAGGCGGCGCGCGCGGGCTTGCGCTCGGCCGCCGACGCGCCCAGCAGCACGGCGAGGGCGGCCAGCGCGGCGCGCGCCGCCACGCGGTAGTCGTTGGCGGCGGCGGCGGCAGGCGCGGCCCGCGCCACGCCCGTCATGGCGCACGCCGTGGCCAGCAGCGACGCCGCCACCGCCGCCCACAGCGCCGGCCGGAAGATGCGGAACAGCGCCTTCCAGCGCGGGGACGGGCGGTCGCGAGGCACCACCTGCAGCCAACGGGCAAGCGGAACCGTTTTCCTCTCTCGCTTAGAGAAACCTGACTGCAGGTAGTTCCTCTGACTGCAGTTAGTTCCTCTGACTGCAGTTAGTTAACCTGACTGCAGTTAAGACCTTTAAAAGATGTCGTGTGCTTATTTTTTACAGGCGTCGTGGTTGATATTAACACTAAGAGAAAGAAAAGTTCGTTATGCCGTGCATTTCCACTCATTTTTGTGAGGCACTGAGAGCACAAGTGACTTGAAACCTGTCATGAGTGCAAAAGTGGCGTGAGTCCTGTCACAGGTGCAAGAGTGGCGTGCTGTGAGTACTTAGACGTGCTGCGAGTACAAGAGAACCCCAACTGCCACATATCACTGCTGTTAGTCTTGCTCTTGCGACAGGTTGCGGTTGGGTCACTACTGGTCCCAACGGCGATACAGCTCCGTTCGGGCCTTGACCCGAGAAATTTCCAGTGCTGTCAACTTCTCTGAAAGGTTATCGTCTCCTACATTACTTCAGGAGCATGTTTTCCCTTTGCGGCTCTCACACGCAACGAATCTTTGTAAATAAGGTCTCTAAAAAACACATTTCAAGGAGATGTGACACACTGTACTTTGACTTTAAAAATATGAAGGATTTGTTCAAAAACGCATCTAAAAATCCATGAAAAATGCAACCCGCAACGCACGTTGGAATTTTTTAATCTATATCAAAATTAAGCGTTCTAGGGCCTTAAAAGCTAAAATTTTGATGCCGAAGGCTTTCAGGAAACGTTCCTCACACCGTAATCTACAGAATGAGAACTTCTTGACCGTTCTAGTACATTTTTGCTGGTTGGACGCTTCTCGATTCTACTCCATTCAGAGCCTGTAGAATCTTTAACTATATATGTCAAATTGCTAATTACTTCATATTCTACGCGACTAAATTACATGGGTGTACCTCTTCGCTCGATATTGAAGTTAAATAAGAATACTTTGTGTTAACAAGAGTGTATTACATTGTTATCAATTACAAGGTCACATATAGAACAAGTGACGGAGGATAAGAGGGTCTTAAAGAAAAATATATACAAAAAACTTAATATCGAAAAATTAGGAAGAGGATGGGGTATAGCATGTGAGAGTTCTTGCACGTGTACGCTAGTTATTTTACTATATCGCTACCGCTTACACAGTAGAAAGTTATGTAATTTTTGTGCGAGAAAACGAATGTTCGGCAGAAAAGGTCTTATTACAGTGCCCTGGCAATGAAAATGTGGCTATATCCCGTTGCTAAATTAAGGGTAAAAATTCTCTAGCACGTGGTGTAGCCAGAATCCTTGTTTTGTGAGTCCTTAATACCGAAAAATCGAATGACGGCAAAACGTCTGTCCGTCTGTTATCATCGCTAGGGACTTTCGACCGAGTTTCTCCAACCTTGATATTACCCAATCGATCTGGCTGATGTCGCGGTCCCTTGAAATTGAAACCGATATTTTAATGTTGGGAAATACTTTATACGAAACCCCTGGGACGACAAAATTTTCAACAAAAAAATGGCTGGAAGATGCAGAATAGCGCCTTCCAGCGGGGGACGGACGGTCGTGCGGAATCCGCCGCCGTTCCGCTTCTTCCAGCCACTGTAAACCTAGCCGAGAAAGCTCTATTGTAATTTGAGACAATCTCTAGCAATAAGAACGTTGCGATGATGTACCGAGTATTTAAAGAAATAATAGAATTGATTGTCTCTCCCTTAGATGCAGCTCATCTAGGAAAGGATACAAATATGTAAGTAGACGAAGTAACTGAAATCCAAAAATAAGATTATTAACGGCCGGTTTCACCAAATATTTTTTAAGTGGAACTTAGTAAAGACTTACTTAATTTTAAGACGCGTTTTAAGTCGTGTTTTGTTGTTCGTGGTTTCAGGTGAATTCAACTGTTTTTAAAATTCCTCTTGTATAATTCTGTTATTTGATGGCTGCAACCCGGTTATAGCCGTTTGCAGGCTCAAATGGTCCCAGAGAAAGTGGATCATACCAACTTCATGAATATCACCCGTTATACTAACGGCATTGTCTTAGTGACTTTTCGTTTCACTTTAAGTTTAGTACAGGTCCATTTCAGAGGAGTCAACCGTCAATGAAACTCCCCATGTGTTGGCACATACACGCCGAAAGAGACTTTATTTAGCTAGGGTTGGCATCTTTTCATTTGTTTTATTTTCTACCAACATGTTCAAAACTGCACTCTTGCACGCTAGAAGCTGGCGTAGAAGCATATTTACAATTTTTAAATTGAATTTGTCGTTTTGATTTGATATTCTCATCGCATTATTTGTTTTTGAATTTTTAAACGAGACAGTGGAAACAATGCACGTAAGTGAGTTAAAATGACGCATGCAAATCGTGTTAAAGTTAAACAATGAATATTAAATAGTGCAGCAAGATACAATGTTATTGCTCTATGTTATGGAATAGATTATTTGTGCATTACCACATGCAGGTATTTTGTATATCTTTGGTTATATCTATAAATTGGGAATTGTAGCACACACGGTGATTGAACATATTTTAATTCATGGTGTTTGGTCTAATAATAAAGCCATATGTGAAAAAATTAACATTACAAATGTATGTGTATCTCTAAAATGCAGTTCATATCGACTTAACAATATTCTTTCAGTATTGTGAAGTCAGTACTCAATCAGATCACTTAGATGGTTGTGAAGAAAGCAATTGCAAGATTCATCTATAAAAAAACTCATGATGGTAACATTCAACATATGAGTGTATATTTTTATACTTTGTATTGGGTATAGTTTGCAAAGAAGAAATAATAGGAAACACTCTTTACAAGGAAAGTTCTTTCAGAAAAATAAATTTGGGAGAATATCAGAGGCAATTATGATACATTCTTTTTCCAAGGACCTTAAACTTCTTTGTTCAGAATTCTTAAAAGATTTTTGTTTGGAAAATCAAAGTAAGTATATTGTTCATAGAGGTAAAGATGATGTAAATTATCCAGGAGAATTATTTTTGTCAGCCTTATTAGTAGTAATAATAATAATATCAATAGTAAAAATAATAACAATGATATCTGTCAAAGAGAATTGCTTCAAACAATGTATGACAAGGTACTTTGCTCTAGCAATTCATATTCAATAAATCATATACATATTTACATTGCTTTGAACATACAATTACTGATTACATACTTTGATACTTTCACACTCTCATGGAAATATATTTAGTATTTTAAATGTGGGACAGTATTTACTATGTAAACCTATATTATATTATACATTACACTATGCAATACTTTTGTAAAGTATTAATGTAATTATATAACTATTATATTTATTAAAATTTTTTTATATTTTATAGTCATGGCTGACCCAAAGAAAGGAGTGTATGTAGTACACAATGAGACCAAAGATTTATGAAGCCAGGCCAGAAAGCCCATGAGCAGATCTGTAATGTAGATATCATACGTAAAATAAGACCAATACTGCTAACATTCTGTGCAAAAGGTGAACATTTTAAAAATATTTATTGTCAGGATACATGGTATATGCTGTATATTATTATTCTTGCATTTTAATTTTCATCTTTTCATATTCACCTTCATATATTCTATTAAAATGATTCAAGCAGTTATCATATAAATATTTTTTTTCAAATGTTAAAAGTAATTAACAACAGGGTATAGTTGATAAATTGCAGCGAACTGAAGGGCAGACTGATTCAAGGCTTACTCCCTAATGCAGTTTCAACTGAAAATATGTGATCTCAGTCAAAGTGATTCTTCAATAAGAATGTCCTTAGAAAACCTTGCTACAGAATGGAAAAGGCCAGAAACCTTTGGAAGCAGGCTTTGAAACAGGAATCTTAATTATCTAAATTCATTGACATATTTAACACAAGGAAAATGAGATTCAATATCTTAAATTTAATAGTGTTATGAATACATTATTTAAATTTTTAAGGTGTCAACTTTGGACAAATTGGAAAAATGCAGTGGAATATTGGAAAAATGCGGAGAAAATTATGGTTGTGTATAGAGAGAAGGATGGGGTATATTGTGCAAACAAATTGTGCATCTGATCAGGAGCAGTGTAGATGAATATTTCACAAAAAACTTAACTGTAAAAACACTTGTTTGCAACTATTGTGAAATAAATTTACTTGGTAAAAAATAAATAGTTTTAACTCTTCTTCCTTAGTTTTCACTGTTGAATGTTGAGATTAAATATATTATTGTAATAATGAAATGGAAACAAATAATATTTAAGATATACTCTGATTTCAATTTTTTAAAATTTCCTTCCATTAATTCTATATTATATCAATCATTAACAATCTTTGTAAGAATGTAATTTATTCCTCTAAAGCTTTCTAATTATATTTGCATTTTAAAATGAAGTAAAACATTAAACTTCTCATATTTCAACATTATGAGATTCAGTCGAAAACTATCAAAATAATCGATCCAAATGATAATTATTTCAATGTTTCAAAACATTCATTTGATTAAAATTAACATTATAATGAGAGAAGTTCCTGATGGCAATTTCCTCGAATTGCGTGTTTGAATGTAGCGCCGATGTCTAGCTTCATGTACATTTTCAAAGTTGGCAGGGCCGAATGGCCGCCATATTGAAAAATCTTGGGACCAAAGCAAGCTGAAATCCCGTATACTAATGATACTCATTACCACACAGATTTCATTATGATACAGGGCCTTGACCAATCCCAGAGAAGTTTACAAACGAAGTATTGACTATCACTGAGAATCGTACTGATGAATGTTGTAGTAAATGTTTGATTGTGTACATTAAAATTGAATTTAATATTATATTATGCTTGTCAGTTTTAATTTCTTGATTATTAGTATTATTTATTAGTTAGTATTATTTAAAATAAATTGGATCACTTTGATAGTATTTGACTAGTGCAATGATAAACCAAAGCCACCTGCGGCAGAGTGGGGTAGGCAATTGTTCGCTAGATGGCCTTGGCTGAATTCTGTGTATCAACCACCACGAACCGATTCAATGTAAAAGTTTATCTTACAAAAGTTATCGTAAGTCGGATAAAAAGTACCGCAGGAAACTCGCTGTAAAGGGTAATAATACACGAGCGTGATATTACGATACGAGCGGGGAACGAGCGAATATTATAAACTTCACACAAGTTTCATAATGTACAATTGTATGTGAAATAATACAGAGTGATTGTAAAGTCAATATCAATGTGTACCAATAAATAGTTCAAAAATTATAAAAAACAACTTTTTATTACCATTGAATACATTGTTAGGGTGTACCATTTGGTTCCTATGTTACATTTCCATGTAAGCACTCGTATTTTGCACCCAACGCCTGAATCTTTTAGAAACACTGCTCCACGGCTCTTCGTAGCATCCAAACTGGGACACCTGCAAAACGCATCGCTGATATTGGGTTCGTGACTGTTGCCTAGGTTTTAACTTGTAGACTTGTTCCTTAGCCCATCCTCAAAGGAAGAAGTCGCAAGGTTAGATCAGAGCTGCATGTAGACCATTCTATTGGAACACCGGTGGCCGATCCAACTGCCGGGGGAATTATCGTCAAGCCACGCTCTCACTGGAATTGTGAAGTGGGGAGGAGCTCTATCTTGCATGAACAGTAATTCCCGTTCATTTTCCATTTTTTGAATCACATGCCATTTTTACGTTAAAAGCATCTCCAAGTATCGATCACCATTTATGGTGTGGTGTAGCACGTATGGACCTACTAATCCGGTAGTGAAACATTTTTAACTATCTAAACAACTGACATGAAACTTGAGCGTCAGGAGACAATTCCAAGTAATTCACGGAACCAATATCAATTAGCACGTTACCGTGCTAGCTCAGCCTATTTGTGGGTTCCTGCTCAGTAACAATTCACTTTCCTGCGATCAGCAAAATTGCCACGGGATCCGCTCTCCGTACGGAGAAGGGCGAAATCTGAAAGTAATTCTATACTTATCTGCGCAACTAACGTGCTAGATTACGCTGTAATAATCCATTGGATATCATGTAAACAGATAACATATTTATTCGAGATCCAGTACTTCCCTCGTTACTTTCTGAGACCAATCTTTTTTAATAACTTTTTTCCAAAACGTAATATTTGATCGTGACCTATTACTCAGTTCCTAGCTACCATACCAGAGCTCTCTTGGTTGTAGTGGAATGGCACCTCATAGAACCAAACCCAGGCTTCCGCGACGTCTTCCGGGGTCATCTGCGTCGCTCTTCTTCAACAGTTCAAGTCTTTCCAATTAATAGTTTTACAAGAATGAATTAATTACAATTTCTCGCGTAATGATTATCTACATACCACAACTTAATAATCGCCACACTATTTGGTTTAAAAGACGGCGTAACGGACAAACGTTTATTTGAACAGTGTAAAGACCACTACTACTAATTTTTCTCTGTAAATTAATTGAAATTCGTGTAAAGTGTTAAACTATTAGTTAAAGTGTTGTGAAAATTGTGAAAACATCAAAATTCAAAGTTTCGTCTACCACAGTAACGAAAAGACTTGAACTTTATATTTAAATTTGTCGAAGTGGTGAATTTCGTGGCCTTTCAATAGGTAAAGTATAGTAATCCGGCATTTACGGCACCCAGTGCGCGCTCAATAGTTATAATCAAGCCGAGCGCGCATCATAGCAACGCCCCAACAACCGCGCATGTTCAAGCTTCATGTGCCCTTCTTGACGTTCGTCAACTATCCAACCCGCCTTGTTTTGTATGTCACAGTAGTCATTCCACACCAGACTGTTACTTTTGGTCGTGATAGCATTTTTTTCTACCGTTTAATATACCTTACTAAGCAAATGGTACACCCTAACAATGTATTCAATGGCTGTTAAGGCGGCGATATAGCTCCTTTTTCAGAGTTCAGATTTCAGATTTAGGTTATTGTTCGGGAGAGCGCATCAGTTGATTTTGGCGAGACGAACGGGTATGCTCGCTCGCTCGATCTCTGAAAAGACACAGTGTACCCCTTTTATTAGAAGATAATATAAAGAAATAAGCAATTAGAGAATAAATCGTTCAAACCTTTTACCTCAGTCTCACATGAAAAGCAATGCCTTCTTTTGATCTGTATTCCACAAAATTTACTCATGCATCCACAGAGATTCCCGCCTAAAAATGGTTGCTCTTTGAAAGGTTTTCTAAAAGGCGACAAGAATGACAACCTTGCTAAGTTAAACTATTGCCATGGAACGTTAATGCGAGCGCACTGAAGCTCGTTCACTGGGCGGAGCGACTACTTTGGAAAACTTGTTTTGCCGTTTGGATTTGTGTTTCAATGCTGTCATTGGTTTAATAAAAAACAAACGGAAATCTGGTGTGTCTAAATAATATTTTCTGCACCAGTGCTTGAGTATATATGATGTCTGTATAATTGTGTGTCTGAATAATTTTCTCTGCACCAGTGCGTAGTCTGACCGGTGCTGCTCCCTTGCGACGAGAAATGATACTATTACGAAAAACCTCTTAGGTCGAATGCCATTATGACTAACAAAGAAATCGTATATTTCCGCGCTTTTCGCCACCAGCACGCGGATTTGGAGGGAATTTTTATAAGTCCGACGCGGTACGTTCAAAATGCAAATTCTGAGCTAGTAATAAAGGGCCAAAGATTGTTATAAAAAACCAATCTCCCGCCACGACGCCAAATATGAATCCTATTCGATGCGTATGTGCCAACAATGGCACTTATTTACCTTTGGAACTATTCATTGTTACAAATACGTTTTGACTTTGCAACTGAGTGAAGGCGCACCCAGACGGAGGCCTCGAAGGTGTAGGAGGGCGTGAAGTGGAAGTCGAGCAGCTGCGGCTGGTGCAGCGGGCGGCCGGCGAAGGCCAGGTCCGCGCCGCCGGGCGCCGCGCGCAGCTGTCCCAGGATGCCCGTCCAGCGGCCCGTGGCCGGCGCGCGGTCGCCCCAGCGGTTGAAGCTGACGGGCGGCGGCAGGAAGCGCAGGCGCCGCCCCACGCGCCGCCCCGCCTCGCGCGCCAGCCGCGTCTCCACGCCCCGCGCCGCCGCGCGCCCCGCCAGGTCGCTCGCCAGCACGAACGGCGGGAAGTGGAACGTCGAAACCTGCACGCAGCCATCAAGAAACATGCTAGTGCGCCCACCACGCCGGGACGCGTCCTGGCTCTTTCTAAAGTGTAACACGCCCAGGGCCTTCTAACTCCTATATAACGGGGTGGAGCAGCGTTGCCAGGTGGTCTTAAGCAATTCCCCCTAGATAGCGCTTTCAAACCCCCCAAAACGACAAAAAATCCCCAAATTCGAAAATATATTATTTCATGTTTAAACTCTACGGGGAGGTATGGGAAAGAAAGAAATACGAAAAATATAATTAATTGTATATGAAATTTATATTTTACAGTTAACATGCCAGTTACAGTCAAATTGAAGCAATAGTAATAGGTAGTCGGTCTGCATTTTACTTACCCCACCCAACAAGTGTACCCGTACTTCTCCAAATTTTAATACCAAGTTGAGTTCTCATCATTGGCGAGTGTGAAAATATAACACAAAATTAATATTTTAAGAACTCAATGAAATCCCCCCAAGAAGCCCCCCAAATAAATTTTCCCCCTAAAACAACTCCTAAAGACAAGAAAAACTAAATTTAGGGAGAAAACCCCTAATCTGGCAACACTAGGGTGGAGGCCATTACAGTGGCGCGCTCTCCTCTAGCACCTTCTTATGGGAACTAAAATACGAACGGCTGCCAACGATACTTAAAACGTGCGTGGCTGCTACGTTTTCGTGACGCAAACAGGTGTGTAATGTTACAGAAAATCGCGTCGATGTTCGCGGTTTCTTAATACGCAGTATTATGTATAATTGTGCATTTTGAAGACACTTTTCCTATTTCTCAGAACTCAGATAATTTTTATGTGCGGAAGTTGGCGAGCCTAACCTGCGCCTTAAGCACCCTCAAGCTTTGTCTCCGGTTTTAATGGAGAGTTGCAAGGCCATGAACTCGCCTGCGTTCCATTAAGCGTTGGTATAGTAGACAGAGCCACCTGTAGATAATAGTGAAAGAGAGAATATCCTTCATGCCTGTAACTGTATAACTTCATTAACAAACGTTTTCTCTTCTGGCCATAAGAACGCTGCTCTTTTCATTTAAGGTCGCATCAGCTTCTAGGTCATAAGCGTCCACTATTGGATTTTAACGGTATGGTATCTGATGAGGCTGCAAATATAGCTAAGATTTTATGGGGAGAGCTTTCTGACGATCGCACGCTGTGGGGAACAGTTGCGCTTCTTTCCAATTCCTTAACCCCTGGAAAATGTTCTGAAAACGTCAAGCAATTGAGAAGATTAGCACTTGCGCGTAAAAAGCATGAAGTATGGAATAGATTGTCAGCATTACCTGCGTTTGGGCACCCGGAATGCGTTTTTATTACATACACTTCCCATAAGTGGAGACGCGCTTTAGTACACTCTTAGTTCACAGAGAATGCAACATCTCTCTGCTTCTCTGATTTTCGACAATGCAATGTATTTGCGTCGTTCACGGAACCGCATTCGCTTCAGAGAACCAGCTATCTGCTCAGAAGGTGCCGGTCATGTTTGACAGCTGAAGGCTAGTTTCAAAGAGCTTGTCTCCCACCAGCATATCATTGAAAGAAATAACTCTGTTCCCTTGTTGAACATTAGCTCGCGGATTTTGGGGACATTTAGAACTTCTGGCGCACGACGTTTGAAATGTACGTTTCAATCAATTTTGGCGCTCAATTCAATCGACTTTTGAATAAATTTTGGCGCTCGTGCCAACAGTATCTATGAGAATGAAATGATTTGGTGATGGTAGGGGGTGAAAGACGAACACAGACAACCAGGCTCGAGACGGGACTTGAATCCGCGACCCTTAGGTCCGAGATTGCTACGGCACTACTGGCTTAGCGATCTCGGCCACTGGGCCGGCAGTATGGCCTTTTTGAAGACATAGGTGATGTAAAACTGTCGCCTTTTCTACCGGCTTCATTTCTTGCACACGGAGTTGAGAAAGTTGTTTAGCCGGCGCATCGCGGACTCAACATGACATTTAATGGGACCGCTTTATGTAGTCACATATAACCAGTATGTTCATTTGCTCCAAAATCTAGTTTTGCGCTGGGTAGACCGTCGGCCATGTTCTTGGTTGTCAGTCAATAGAATTTCAGCAGATACATTCGGATATCATACACCGTGTGATATGAGAACTGAGTGTATGTGTTTAATTTGTTTCAGAGGACGTGGAATTTGAATTTAAAATGGATAGAATAATAAAATGAATTGAACTAGTGAATAAAATAAATGTCAGAAAATCATTTTAAATGTAGTAAACTATGTATTTTGCGCGCTGGGTGTTATACCAAGAACATGGTGGACGTCACGTGATCGAAAAAACTTTTTCAATGGGATTTGTCGCGAGTGAACATACTGGTTATACTGTGGTAAAGTCGAGAGTTGAGACGTCCGCGCACCAGCCGCCACTCCAAACTCAGCACACGCCCCTCGTCTGGGAGCTCGCTGGCGCCCGCCTCGAGTGCCTTGTCTCTCTCTAGGACGAACGGCAAGAAGCGGAACGTCGGCACCTGGGGAAATGCTGGTATTCTGGAGAAAATGTTAGAGCGAAACTCCGTTTAAGGCTTCTTTACAGATCTCATTTCCCTCGAGCACGAGATGAGCAGACGTGACTGGTCTGCGGGACGGGGTCCTCATTTCGACCGGCATTAATCGTCCCATTCACGGTAAAGACAGCTTTGGCGACCACAAAGGAAATTGTAATAATTGTAAATATAATGGAATTCACTACTTCACTTATAATCCGTCTTCAGTGTGGTGATATCTCGAAACGGATTCAGAGTCGACGTATTCAAAGTGCTCATATTGCGCTTTTGAAACGTTGAACAAATATTATTTCAACCGCATATTTTACGTACCGTAAGGAAGTCTGTTTCTGCTTTCTCCTGGAGCTCGGGAATGGCGTGATGGACCCAGCAGGCAGTTGGAAGAAGCCTTCTGGGAGAGAAGACGGCGAGGGGCGGGGTCGGCTCCAACGCCACCGCCGCGGCCCCGCCCAACCCCAGCGCCTGCAGCTCCACTGCGACGCTGCCCGCACACCACACGCATCTACATCTATTTTATTAGTGGACCGCGGTCGTAGAAAATTCTGCTCGGTCGACGAGCCCTCGCTCTCCGAGGACCGGTTCGCTCAAATCCCCTACGAACGCTGCGGACAGGAGGGGTTCGGGCCCTCATTCGCCCTTCAAAGGGCATGCTTTTCAGGGCGAGTCCTTGAAATCCCTCTGTTGGCACATTGGCATCAAAAATGATTCAAATTTGGAGCCATGGCGGGAGATTGCAGCAGAAAATGCAGCAGAAAAACATCCGTGTAGGTACATGCAAAAGATTCGAATAATGCATCATAATGTGCAATCTCTTTCAAATAAAATTGAATTTATCGAGGCAGCATTACAATGTGATCTTAGACAAATAGATGTTTTTTGCTTTACAGAACATTGGTTGTCTCAAAATGATATAAACACACTCCAAATTCCTAGCTTTTACCTTGCAGGATCGTATTGTAGGGCGAGGGAATCAAATAAGGGCCCTGCTTACGGAGGTTCGTGTATTTACATAAGAAATTATATTGATTCTACCTTCTTGTCAGAATTCAATTTATATGCAGTTGAAAAAGTTTTTGAAACAACAGTAGTACATCTTACTACGCTCAAAATTATCTTACTTTGCATTTACAGACCTCCAACAAAGCGAGCTTCAGATTATTTCACTTTCTTGGAAAATCTAGAGATAATTCTGAACAAAATTAGTAAACTCTCTTTTAAATCCATTGTTGTATGTGGAGATTTCAATATTGATTTTCTGAGCGAATCCCACGAAAAAGAGAAGTTTCTCAATTTACTTCATTCTTTTAATTTAGACATTACAGTGAATGTACCTACACGAAATACGCTTAAATCACAAAAAGCATTAGATCAAATTATAATTAACAAAACCACAACTACATATGAAATAATAACGAATAATCTAGGATACAGTGACCACGATGCACAAATTCTTACAATTACTAAGAACATAAACACTGACACAATAAATAATACACGCATGTGCAGAGCATTCACTAAAGTTAATATAAAATTATTTACGGACTACTTGATGAAGGAATCATGGGACGAAGTTTATAACGCTGTTGACACAAATGAAAAATATAATTTATTTTTCTCCAAGCTTTCAATTCATTTTAACGCGTGCTTTCCTCTTAAAAAGAGAAAATTAAACATTTCAAGCAAAAGTAATACTTGGATCACACAAGGAATTAGAACATCGTGTAAAAACAAACGTACGCTTTACTTTATTTCTAAACATCATAACGTATCACCCGGTTTCCATATATACTTCCGAGAATATAAAAGAATTTTAAGAAAAGTAATAGTTCAGGCAAAAATAATGAAAAATAGTCAGGACATTTTGAGCGCTAGTAACAAAACTAAAGCAATGTGGGATATCGTAAAAAATACAACCACATCATCTCGATACCTTGTAGAGAAGGTTATTTTAAAGGATAATGAAAGAGAAACGAGTAATCCGGAAAAAGTTGCCAATCTCTTCAACAAACACTTTTCCAGAATTGCGTTTGATCTCACGAAGGGACTAAAATCACAAAATTCAACATTTTACACTTCCCAAAAAATTTCAGATACGATGTTTATTCCCGAAACTTCTCCCAACGAAATCCTCAGAATAGTCAGTAAACTAAAAAATAAATATTCATCTGGTTTAGATGAATTTCCGGATTGTTTATTAAAAACTTGTGCACCAGCCTTTATACATCCGTTAACTCACATTTTCAATGCTTCTTTATGTACAGGAATATTTCCAGATATTTTCAAAACCGCAAAAATTAAGCCACTTTTTAAAAAAGGGAACAAAAACGATATTCAAAATTACCGGCCAATTTCTCTTTTGTCAGTTTTCTCAAAAATATTAGAAAGGCTTTTCTACTTACGAATGGAATCATTTCTCAGGAAAAACAGAGCGTTTTCAGACTCACAACACGGTTTTAGAAAATCAAAATCTACGGAAACTGCCATTTTTTCTTTTCTCAAAGATGTTGCTTCATCAATAGACCAAAATGAAATACCCATTGGAATATTCTTAGATCTCTCGAAAGCTTTTGACGTTATTGACCATAAGATCTTGCTCTCAAAATTACCTTCGTATGGAATTCGTGGTATTGCCCTAGATTGGATAAGTTCTTACCTTAAACATCGGACTCAAAGAGTAGAAATACCATACTGGCAGGAAAGGACATTACATACTTATATTTCCAATTCTTTGCCAATTGTGCATGGGGTCCCGCAAGGTTCGATCTTAGGTGCGATTCTCTTTCTGTTATATGTAAACGATATGCCCTCGTCTATTAAAAATGGAAGAACGGTTCTGTTTGCTGATGACACGAATGTTCTTTGCAAAAAAGAAGCAGTAAATAGTACAATTTCAGAAGTTTCAAATTGGTTTAATAATAACAAATTAATTGTTAACGAAAGAAAAACTGTTTCAATGCATTTTTGCATCTCAAATCGGAAATCGCATGTTCCATTGAAAATGAACAATATGCAATTAGCTGATGTTGAGGCAACAAAATTTTTAGGTCTTTCAATTCAATCAAACCTCAAATGGAATGTACATATAACAGAATTAAACACTAAATTAAGTTCATTAAGCTATGCATTCAGAATTCTTTCAAATTCTGTCAGCCTTCATGCAGCTCGTTGCGTTTATTTTGCAAATGTGCATTCCCGCCTGAGATATGGCATAATATTCTGGGGAAGCTCATCCTGTAGTATTCAGACCTTCAGATTGCAAAAGAAAATTATTCGAATAATGAAAAAATGCCTTCCACGTGATTCCTGCAAGCCTCTTTTCATTGAGCTGGGAATCCTACCATTGCCTTGTCTATTTATTTACGAATCTGTAATATTTGTCAAAAATGACCTACTTAACGGAGGGAACATATTTTCATGCAATATTGATATTTATAATTACAATACACGCCGTAGAAATCACGTGCATCAAGTGTCAGTATCAACAGCTCAGTACAAGAAATCAACATACAATACATGTACGTTACTTTACAACGCATTGCCAAATGACATAAAACAATTAAAGTCGGTATACAAATTTAAGTTAAAAGTAAAATCTTTTCTGCTGCAAAACTGTTTCTATACAATTAGAGACTATACTGATCGTGAAAAAGAAAAATAATGTTTAATGTAACAAAACAAAGATATATAATGAATTAGTTTATGTTTGCATTGTATACATTTAAAAAAATATTTAATACGCCTGTAACAAGTAATGTACTTCAGCTTCCGGGTCAATGACCCCCATCTCGATCAGGTTTTTGTCCAGTTTCCCTGATCCATAGAGCAAATGCTGAGATGGCCCCTTGTTTTGCTTCTGGACGTAAATGTAGCTTCACTGTGCGCACGTTTTGTTGAGCACTCCTTTTGCTTGTAGTTCATTTACAGTTGAAATTGATTTTCTATAACTCGGGAAAAAACATTTTTCAAATATCTTTATTTTTCTAAAATAATTATTTTCTAAATTAATTTTTTCGTTTTCGTTTTTTTTTTAATAAAATTCTGGCCCTCAAGAAAATGTGCGCAGATAAATTTCTTTCCCCACACGTCATATACAGTTTTTACTGTTTTTTTTACTAAATAAATAAATAAATAAATAGATTGGTTTTTAATAACAATCTTTGGCCTTAATTACTAGCTCAGAATTTGCATTTTAAACGTACCGCGTCGGACTTCCCTCCAAATTTCCCTCCAAATCCGCGGGCGAAGAGAGCGGGTATAACTTCTTTGCTTTTCGATGTCTTGCCTTGGATTTGGCAGGCGTACTTCGCCAGGTGGCAGCTCATACCGGGCCCCGCCGCAAAGCACTTGTGTACATAAAAGATTTATTAGACACACTAGATTTCCGTTTTTATCCTATGACAGCATTGTCGCCAAATTCAAACGCCGAAACAGGCACTTCACAGCAGTTGCTTCGCCCAGGGAACAAGTTTCAGTGAGCGTGCATTAACGTTCCACGAGAACAGGTTAAGCTCTCAAAGTTGGTATTAGCATCGTCCTGCTCCACTCCCCGCCAAAGAATAACCGCCGTTTTGCGCGCGAAGCGAGCAACAAGCATCTGACGTGTTGCAGAGTAATTAACAAAAGGGAGGTTGCTTTGCCGTGAGAACCAGGTAAAAAGGTGAACGATTTATTCAATGGTTGCTTATTTCTTCATATTATCTTCTAATAAGATGGGTACATAGTGTCTTTCCAGAGATCGAGCGAGCGTTTTCCAGAATGTTCGTTTCGCCATAACCCAATTCGTAGCTCTCCCCAATCTGAAGCTATATTGCTGCCTTAGACCCTCCGTCCGCAGCGTTTGCAGGCGAGTTGAGCGCACGTTCCCCAGCGAGTGAGGACTTGTCGGCAGAGCAGAATTTTCTACGAAATGCGAGACACTAATAAAATAGTCGCACTGCACATCACGATCCAGAATGACGCCCCGGTGCTCCCACGTACTTCTCAAGGTAAATGTAACAAGCCAAGGTGGAGGTCGCCAATGAACATGAGGGGAAAGCTCGTACAACAAAGTTTCACATCACTAAACATCAGATTTTAGGACTAATGTCTATTTAGTTCCTTTAGGAGGTTGTGAAAAATAATTTCAGATGTTTATGAATCATGAAAAAAATAGATATACTGAAGGTATATAATAGAGTATAAAATGTCCTCAAAGGGCGGTTGATGCCTATTTTAATATTTTTTGCCTAAAACATGTAATTTTGAAGAATTTCCCCATTTTAATTACTCATTTTTACGTCGTCGCCTAACGATTTTTTAAAAATTTTGCTTTACCGAGTTTTCTGAAATGCGATGATTGAATACACAATTGACTAAGCACCGAAACCTTATGAAACATATCGAATATACGGAGATCGCAAGTCATACGCAAGTTTCACGCTTGTCAGCACGCGCTTCTTGTGCAATTGCAGTTTCCCAGGGCAGTGCGTGTTGACAGGTTGACGCTTATCGCCGCGGTGCGTCGTCTATGCAATCCAGACGAGGAAAGGCACAGGTCGACTGTTGGAAAGGCGAAGCTTACAAAATAAAGCCAAAGTCTTGAACTCCTAGAAAGGAAAGAATAATTTCAAGTTTTCTTGTGTGTCTGACACAACATGTGACTACAGACTACCAGACTTGACGCGGATCCAGACTTGTCTTTTGGAGGGGGGGGTCAGGTTACGACTCAAGTCCAATTTTTTGCGGAAAGGGAGGAGAGTACAGAATGTATTAAGATATATTTGACGTATGTCATAAGTATATCAGATTGATTTTATTATTCCTTAAATATATTAGAAACTCAATATACCAATAGTCACATCAAGTTTCACATATCAGGTTCAAATTACTATTGTTTTGAAAACGTTACAACACAATTTCTAATAGAATCCATTTGATTTTTGGGAATTGTGTAATCACGGAATCAATATTAACATCAGTATCTCGATGAATGTGCAATAATGCAAAACCAGTAAGCCTATCGTATTTTATTGTACCTAAGCCTACTGTTTTAAACGTCGGAGGGTCAAAAAAGAGCGTTGTGCTGTGGCGACAGTGACTGGTAGTGTAACCGAGATGGTGAGTAAAATAATGATGCAGAGATAGAAATACTTATCGCACGTATCGATAATATCAGGTAGTGAATAAGGAAAGTCTTCGTTTTTTTTTTTCAATGTGACGCTACCACAAGAACACCCACAAATGGTATTCATCTACGACTGCAGATCCCGGAGTGGACAGCAGCTGCTGGTACAAATTCTCCACATTCCACAGAATCATTAAAAGTTCGTCCGAGTATGATGTCCTGGGCAGAAAAAACGTCTCAACTGGAATAGATCCCTCACTTCGTGAGAAAGTAGTTCAAATCAGAAACAATATTATCCATTTCCCCTTTTTTAATGTTTTTTCTTTTATAGTGCCATTTCGTATATTAATAAATTTGCACATTTGAATCTCCTTCAATGATGATACTTCTATAACAATGATACTTCTAAAACTTCATTATAATTTTGGGGACAACTACATCAATACATACAAACATAAGAGTTTTAATAAATTGCAAATACCTAATCTGCTTCCTTTTGCATTGCCAAGGAGCTTTGTATAATTAAAACCCAAATAAAGTAACATCATTGCAATACTATTCATCAATAATGACAGCTGTCAAAAGATAATTTTGACACCAGATTCGGATTCAGCGTCAGCAAAATGAAGAAAATAAGATATTTTAGGCGTCAGACTATTCTCGCTCACCAGCCAAACTAAAATCGTCTAAGCACTTTTCGATAAGTCTTAACCTCATAACCCCTGTTGATAGTCTTAACTTGCGCTGAAATCGGCTTCTTACGTTCATACAAAACCAGAACAGGAATCAGTATTCAATGATCAAATTAGGTCCGCCGTTACTGATTACGTTAAGCATTACGTTTAATAAATATTGAGTTCGATAGTACTTCCTATTCTGAGTTGGACTGTACTATCGAAACCAAATTCTAACAAACATCGGAAAGCAACATTAAGGCCAATTTTATATACATACGAGTACCATTATTATTACTAAGTTTAGCTAGTTCTATTCCATATTGAAACGGTTCCTTAATTCCCCTTTGAATTTTTTAATAATAATAATTTTTTTATTATTAATATTATTATTATAATTATTATTATTATTATTATTATTATTATTATATTCACACATATCTATTTTTGCCCCAATATGGGCAACCAAACTGAAACAGTCTCTATCTTCGCAAATTTTACTAATGTAAATATTAATATAACAAACGCAAAAGTGACCACTCACCGTTCAAGAAATTTATTTGGGTCGTGAGAGCGCAAACCCCCTCCTATACAGGAAACGGGTGTTTATCATCGATTGTTTGGAATTTGATATGTAATTTACCCTTCCCTCACTCCCAATGAAATAAAACAAGAAAATCTTTCCAAAATTAGTTATTACCACCACCAAAGCCGGTGCAACCTCATTTATTTATAACAAGAATTACTTAGCATCGTTGCCGCCTCTCCTGGCTAGTACAAAGCATTTTACATCATAACAACGAAACACATTTCAAAACATATATTTTTACCCTTGAAACATAATAAATATTTACACATAACACTTAAGCTTAACATTTGCAAGACTCATTCATACAAGCGCGCATTCGTTCCTTTATTAATGGCCATGTTATTTTGAATTTTAAAAATTCTTTCCCATTAAGATACACCTCTTGGCCTTCTCACAATGTCGAGAAACATAGAGCAGAGTCTGAAATTATCACTTCCCTTTGCGTCGAATTCTGTGGCCGCATTACACATAAGTACCCATTTTTCCTAGTTCCATATTACAACCATTTATGTTTTAACTACGACTTCCAGTTATATCCATCCGAACACCACACTTTATCCGCCATTATAGATTCTTTCCACCATCCGTACTCTACCAAGTCCACGAGCATTCTCTCCGATCGACTTCCCTAAAATATTAGAAAAACAACTGCCGTCTTTCTCTTTCGTTTGTTACTTGCACGTTCATCCTAAAATTGCGTTTTCTGTCTAACTTTCCCTTGCATCTGATCATATTCCATACGTAAATTTAAAAAAATTTATTCTCGTTATTCACATATGTGTTATAGCCTTTTCAAAGTCAATTTATTACATTTGACATATTTACACATGGCGATTTCGTTACGTTCACTTGTTTTGCGACGAAGTTGTGTTTTCCTTTAATTCTCTTGGGAAACCTAATGTGCACTTGTTTCTTGTCACTCTAAAATCTCTTATATATTTATACCGGTCTGATTGGATTTCAACAGTTTCGTTGAACTTAATTATTACTTATTACAAATACTTATTCCGGCGTAATAAGTAGATGAATGTCACTGCGCTCCTTAACCCGTCAATTGTTTATGCAAATATGTATTTTCCCTATTAAACATATTGAAATTGTATAAATATATTAAAACTAGCGTACCCGTGCGAGAACTCTCGCATGTTAAAACCCACCCTTTCCCTATCCATTTGTCTATCCTTTCAATTAAGAAGGAAAGTTGTTAATGAAGCATGTTTATTTGTTTTAATGTATAAATATAACTTCTAATGTACGTACAGAATATCAAACAATAAAATTCATGTTGGAAACAAATTTTCAATAAACGTTTATTCAGCATTATCGAGAGAGATGTTCTCGGAACAATTCATACTTCTTTAAAAACAACTTTGAACAAATTATTCACTCCTCCTTCAGAGTTAACGTTTCGCTTTCCTTGATAGTCACAAACATAATAGAAAAGGTTTTTTCTCTTCAAAAAGCAAAGCAAAGTAAAGTAGTGCGTAAATACCGATCGAGCAAGTACAATTTTACTCTTTGCAATATTGTATGAATTTCCTTGATTTGTTATGAGGAACAGAGGGTTTTAAAGAATTCAGGGTGCCAGCTTGCTGAGGTGTGAAAATTGAAAAATTATTTGTGTGTTAAAAAGTATTGGATTATTTTCGCGTCTTACGTACCTCAAGAAAAGCAATACCGAGCCAAAAAAAAACTAATATTTTTACCTTTGAGTACTAAATACAATTTGTTACCATTGGAAACAATTTGGTAGGCTTAGACTTCACTTCGGTACATGGGAATGTTACTCAAATGATGTTTGCATATTGAATATCTTAACGAACCGACACCTTGAGTTTAATGTCAAACGGTGTATTATTTACAGTATGAGTTTGCAGCTGGGCGTTGATGTAAATACTTCCAGACACCACCAACATTTAAATCATGCCTTTGGACTGCGAATGTTGGCAGTTGTCGAGAGACTTCTATTCTTTCTATAATTTTAAATTTACTTGCTTTTTTAAATAATTCACGTAGTATTGTAGGCCAACGCGATTTGATTTTTGTTTTTCATTTATTTCAAGCTATTTTAACTTTAGCTAATTTAAAACGTTTGTTCTTTGTGTTGTGCCATAGTATTCCCCTACTACCTCCGGGTACCCGTGCGAGAACTCTCACATATTAGATCCCAATCCTTATATTTCCATTTTAAGAGGGGAAGTAGTTAACGAAACGTGTTTATTTGTTTAAAAATATATAAAGGTAACGTGAAATGTACTAACACAATATCAAATAAAAAAACAATGCAATTGATGTTTAAAATAAATTTTCAATAAATATTTATTCAGTATCATGGAGAGTTTTCTTGGAACAATTCACAGCACTTCCTTAAAGACAACATTTGTAGTAATCTTTTAATATTCTTTGACAGCTAGCTTTTAGCTTCTCGTGAGTCACAAAAATATTAGAAAACTTTACTTCTGAGAAAGCTACGTATCTGAGCCCGCTGACTTTAAAATTTCATCGAATGATAACGAAAATACTGGAACAGGTAAAACACAGTGTTCACTCTTCTCTGTGCACCCACATCAACTCTCAATTAGATACACACCACTTACAAACACAGGCAAAACGTTAAAATGATTGGTTTCACTACACGCAAAGCAACAATCTTCATAGGTAACAAACAACTATAATAGTACTTCTAGTTGTTGCTGGAGAGCAAATCTTGAATTAAGGATTATGCAAATAAACCTCGTCAGACTGCACAAACTACGGTGTTAACAGAAAGCGTAAATAAAGATTGTCGAATCTAAGTCTTCAAAGCGTGTCGCCACAAAAATTGCAACCAGCAGGAAGGGCTGAAATATTGAGGTGGCCTTGATAGTATGAAAGTGTGGAACCGAAAAATTAATTGAATGGATTGGGGAATGTCTCATCTTGTAGATTATGATGTGAAAAATGTTACTTTGAGGCCTTTGGCCTCAAACTTTTACTTCTTAAGGCTCTAAAACGCTTTGTTTATTAGTTATTTGCCGATATAGATTGACATGTGATGCGGGTTGCATTTTACATGAATATTTCGATGCGTTTTTTTAAGGAAATCATCAATATTTTTAAAGTCAAAGTGGAAGTCGTCAAGTCTCCGTGAAATTCTCTTTCTTTAGAGACGACATTTATAAATATTGGTTGCGTGTGAGAGCCGGAACGCAAAGGTATACTACTGAAATAATACAGGAGACGATTGTAACAAAAAATTGCAATAGTTCATCATTTTGAGGGGGGGGTCATGACCCCCGTGACCCCCCTGGATCCGCGCCTGCTGCATACGTCGTCAACATGTGGCAGCCCAGCAGTTGTTTGCAAAATGACACATCGATGTTCAGCAGATGACATTAATCTACTAACATCGAAGCGCTAGCCCTCATGTCAGGTAAAAATATTTCTTCTACATAACTTTCTTATTCAATCGTAAAATTATTCTACGATTACAGGAAGAGTTGTTAGGAACTGTTGTGTATGAAAAACAAATAACACTTACTATGTAATGATACTGATTATGTTACTGAATGTTTATGTGGTATAATTTCAGATTAAATGTACCTGTATCAATTGATACAAATGTCTTCACCCCCATCCCCACCCCGTTGATTCATTGAGCAAATTACGTCGCTTGTGTTTCTTAAGAAATGTAGATTTTCTGCTGCCCTCAGTCACATAAAAGTTTTACCATTTTTTAGAAATAAATAAATAAATACATACACACATACTAGATACATATTTACAACAATACATGCATCATACATACACATACACACATACATACCAGTGGCAAAGCTGAAGGGGGAGCCTTAGAATGCCCTAATTATTTTTCAACAAAACCTTTCGTTATATGTGCCATTTTTCCAATATTTTTTTCACTGAATCGTTAAAGAAAATTAAATGTTTTCCCCACTTACGCGCAAGGGATTCACCAGGGCCCGTAGCTGAACGGGGACCCTGCCAGTGGGTAGACACCGCCTGGTTCTGCCGCGCATGCGCAGAAAATGGCGCGCTCTCTCCTCTCTCGCACTCACTGTACGAAGAGCCTAAGGCTCCCAGGTTACTCTTCAGCTTCGCCACTTACATGTATGTGTATGTATGATGTATATATAGTTGTATATATGTATGTAGTATATATGCATACACACCCAACACATATATATACACATATATACATATATATATACATATATATACATATATATACATATATATATATACATATATATATATACATATATATATACATATATATACATATATATACATATATATATACATATATATATATACATATATATACATATATATACATATATATATACATATATATACATATATATACATATATATATATACATATATATACATATATATACATATATATATACATATACATATATATACATATACATATACATATACATATATATACATATATATACATATGTATATACATACATATACACGTACATAAATGGATGACGATGATTACCTGCGCGCGTGTGCGCGAGTGGCGGGCGGAAGCAGCGCGAAGAGCAAGGCGGCGGTCGAGGCCCACTCCGGCAGCGCCTCGCCCCCGCCCCCGCCCACCAGCGCCCCCTGCGCACAAGGGACAGGCTTCCCTCAATGCACAAAGAAGCACCTCGCCATCTCTAAAAAAGAGTCTGGCTCTAAAACAGTAATTGATTTGGCTACAAGGAAAACCAGCGAGAACAAGACGTTCACTCCATGAAAAAGTTTTTGAACGTGATTAAACCGAGTAATAGCTTTATAAATGAGTGTAATATACAATGTAATAGGGACGGTTAATCCTATGAATGTAAAATGCTCTCTTGCCCCTTTCTCCGTGAAAAAAAAAAAAGCTTTTCAAATTCTCAGAAATTAGTTAATTTTCTAAATTTTAAATAATTAAGTTTTAAAAATACCAGTAGTTAATGTTAACTATTGTGACATATGAAGTGTTACATATTACCTATGGTGTAATCAATAATTAAACATTTGTGAGGAAGATATTCAATTACGCACTTTCTTTGGAAAGAAGTTCCACTCGTAAACTACTTCTGGAAATTTGCCTCAGTCCATTATGATATAAAATGCTCATCAATAAACATATTTAAAATTCAAGATAAATATACGTAATTTCATGTGCATGTGGAGAGTATTCACTGGTTAGTCTTTTGCCGTCGCTAAAAGGGTAGTCATTTACTCTTTTTCTTCCATAAACTATTCATCGATTAGGTGTAAGATCCACTGTTTCACAAGCTAACTTACGTATGTTGTAGCTCTGTAAATAGCTGTTAAAATGTCTCGACGTCTTAAGTGCGAATGATTACTTACGTACTTTACTCGAACAAAAGAGACAGCGTCAGGGGCGTTGGTCTTCTAAAAGAGTAACTCGTTTAATTAGTGACTTGAAGTAAGCCAAAAAAAATGTTAAAAGAGCAAAGTGACGACTAAAGAATACGACCATTTAGAAATATGTAATAGAAAACTGACTTAAGTCAGCTAATATTAGTCTTCTATGTCTACAACTCTTCTATAATTCTCTATAGAGTACCTAAAACCTTTAGTAGTTGAAATAATGGATAACAACTTTCTCTTTTTTCCTTTAAATTTGAAGTACTGAGTTCCATTTCCTCCCAATATTTTCTAATTTTCTCAGTGCACAAAACGTATTCTCGTTTGCAGGTATCACTGAGCGAGTTCATTAATACTCGTAACACATGAATTCTTTAGGATTTATTTATTTGCCTTTCCTTTTTTGTTCTGTTCTAATAAAAGATCTTAAAATTTGACATAATTTTAAATTGGGTTGTAAAGAAACAAATAACATTTACATTGAAATATTTTTGACATTTTTAAAACATACTTTCAAAGTTACAGTATTTTCTCATAAAATACTGTAACAAAATACAAACAAATTATGACTGAACTGTCATTTACCGTGATTCAAAACAATCTGCAAATACATCACAGGTTTCTGTGCTATTTCATGAGACAAAGAAGAGGAGTTGATATCTTGGATGTGAAGGTGAAATGTCAGTTTAGAGAATGAAAAATGTTATCTTAACCGTCGAGTATTCGCGCCTACGTTTGTAACGTATAAAGTCGACTAGAAGCTCTTGAAAGGCTACGATACTTATAATTAGTCCATAGTCTCTGAATAACATCTAAAACACTTGCATTACGTAAAGTAAAAGCACCAGAAGTGACTACAGAGGTACATTTGTGTAATTTTCTCATTCTTGAATTACATTTCTAAAATTCATTATTTGAAAGTCAGTGAGCGATTGGCCTACCTCTTTCTTAATAGATCCTTGCCTGAAACTCGCCCATTTTTATTGTAATTTAATATATTGTTGATCAATTTATTTTCCACAACTCGATTTTGTTGCAGTATAGGCCACTTGGAAAGGCCCCCGGTAGCCCGTTGGTTAGCGTGCTCGCTTCCCGTTCGAGGCAAAAATTAACTGTGTGTTTTCCTTCCAATGTCCCAATATCTGTTGCTGTGTGACGATAAGAAAGCTGGCATCTCAGGTTAAGAAGACCAGAGATACGGCGTAGGGATGGGTATGTGCTAACCACACGTACCCCTTAACCCATGCCCGCAAGGCCGGGACGCCGCTGGTAGGCCGTAGCTCGTAAAGAGCTGTGCGCCAAAGTACAAGCATACGTACATAGACTAGTTGCAAATTGCAAAATTTTGGTAGTCAGATACTTGACTCGGTAATGGCAAATACCTCCATCGATCAATGTGTTTGAAACAAAAAAAAAGTACCGGAAACAGTACCGGTACATTTTAGATTTGTCATGACAATGTTAGTAAGATGTTTCATCTCATTCTGTAAATATAAAAGTGAGGAACATTAATAATTTCCATTCTACTGTTCACCACTAGAATGCAAAAGTCCCACGACCTGCAAGTTTGAAGGCAGAGAAAATCCTCTTATTCATGTTTTCATATTTTGTGCTTCAAGGAGCCTCTACTAACGCAGTGGCCACTACTGATGACGTCACCCTAATCCCAGGCTTTCCAACTGGCCGCCGGGGGCCGCATGCAGCCCCCCAGATCTTTTTGTGCGGACGGCCCGCGACCGCTTTGAAAAACGTTATTATACCAACAAAATACGCTACAATTACACAATTCATTTCATTTTTATTTAATGATATATTAATTTTCTCGTTGTAAGTACATTAATTGTTTAGTACGTTGAAGAAAAGTATCTAATATATATTTGTTTCAGTGTAATCACAGTAGTTAGGGTAAAAATCAACCTACGGTCTGGGACGCGGCTTAACTAGAATTTGATATGTGGCCCATTGGCCCTTTCAAGTTGGATAGCGCTAGTCTACGTTATCCGGGACAAGCCGCATCTCTGTCGTGGTGGCTGACGTGTGTTAATGTTAATCTTAAGTTGGACAGCCCTGACCCAATCAATAAAAAAGGTCTACGCACACGCACCTAATGATGAACGAGCACGAGAAAGACGATGTACTAAGGTCTACGCATACGCACCTGATGAGGAACGATCACGAGAAAGACGATGTACCAAGGTCTACGCATACGCACCTGATGAGGAACGATCACGAGAAAGACGATGTACTAAGGTTTACGCATACGCACCTGATGAGGAACGAGCACGAGAAAGACGATGTACCAAGGTCTACGCATACGCACCTGATGAGGATCGATCACGAGAAAGACGATGTACTAAGGTTTACGCATACGCACTTGATGAGGAACGAGCACGAGAAAGACGATGTACCAAGGTCTACGCATACGCACCTGATGAGGAACGGTCACGAGAAAGACGATGTACTAAGGTTTACGCATACGCACCTGATGAGGAACGAGCACGAGAAAGACGATGTACCAAGGTCTACGCATACGCACCTGATGAGGAACGATCACGAGAAAGACGATGTACTAAGGTTTACGCATACGCACCTGATGAGGAATGAGCCCAAGAAAGCCGATGTACTAAGGTCTACGCATACGCACCTGATGAGGAAGGAGCACGAGAAAGCCGATGTACCAAGGTCTACACATACGCACCTGATGAGGAACGAGCACGAGAAAGACGATGTACCAAGGTCTACGCATACGCACCTGATGAGGAACGAGCACAAAAAAGCCGATGTACCAAGGTCTACGCATACGCATCTGATGAGGAACGAGCACGAGAAAGCCGATGTACCAAGGTCTACGCATACGCACCTGATGAGGAACGATCATGAGAAAGCCGATATACCAAGGTCTGCGCATACGCACCTGATGAGGAACGAGCACGAGAAAGCCGATGTACCAAGGTCTACGCATACGCACCTGATGAGGAACGAGCACAAGAAAGCCGATGTACCAAGGTCTACGCGTACGCACCTGGTGAGGAAGGAGCACGAGGAAGGCGTCGCGCGCGGAGGGCGGTGCGCGGGCGAAGGCGAGGGCGGGGGCGCGGGGGGCGAAGACGCGCAGGGCGAAACGTGCGGACGCGTGCGCGGAGCGCAGCACCGCCTCCTGGACGTCGCCGCCGCCCGTGCCCCGCCCCCTCAGCCCGGTCGCCACGGCGCCGGATGCGTTGGCTGCCGCCACGTGCACGTGCAGGAGCTCCCGCCCCGCGCCCACGTGCGGGTGGAGGAGCTCCGCCACGCACGCGCTGGCGCCCTGTGCGCGTTCTCGCGCACACGCCCTCGCGCACGCAAGCGCCAGCGCCAGCGACACCAGCAGCGCACGCCCGTTGCACGACTTCCGTCTCATGATGATATCAAAGCCTAAGACGAATTAAAGAATCTGTATTAATACAATTGAAATATTTCTGTGATTACAAAATAACTGCCTTTTTTGAGACCATCTTACTAACGGGATATAAAAACCCAAATATTTGGTTTCATTTCTTTTCTTTCTGTTAATCTGACTAAACTCGCAAGGTTAAACTGATTTGGATAAGTGCTTCACAGAAAGGTGAATCATTTTGTCGAGGAGAAGTGAAGGTATTTTTTTCAGCTTTTATCTTCTGTTCTATAAATAATACTAGTTCTATTATACAGATCTACATTTGACGCCAATTTTAGTCAATTTGCGTACGCTTGGCTTCTAAAAGAAACGTTTCTCTCTACACGAGAAAAAAAAAAACTACCTCCATTACCCTTTCTCCCCTTAAGACAGAATCTACGTTCTCATTCTCAGTTTTTCCACGAATACCTAAAAACTGATGAGGAAATCAGATAAGTGCCACACATATGGGCAGGGTAGGAAGGGACGAGTGAAACAGTAAGAGAGGCATAGGGTAGGGCGCGGTAATTGGGGGGAGTGGGGGTGTAATAGTTATTTACGAAAAAAGTATCTTAAAAACATCACAATATGAAATTGGAGAATTATGAAACTCAGCATTTAGGACTCGTTTAGCATCAAATACTGTAATAATTAGTGAGCGGATTTTGATGACTTAAAACATCACCAAAAATGATCAATAAAATGCTCTGAAAGTGTTTTTATAGTGACCTAAAAGCAAAGAAAAATGACGTAATTTTTTTATCGAAACCAGTTCTGACGAACAACTCAACCTACAACTCTAGTTATCCCGAAATACGCCGAACCGAACGGCGCTGATCATAGGAACCTTAGATTACATGCAATGGCTAACACTGCAATTTCTGAGCGAAGAAATCGAACAGACTACTCAGAATTTCTGGGAAAAACATTTGTTGTATATCGTAAATATTATTTGAAGCAAGCACCATTAAAATATTAAAATCGATTAAATGATCGAAAATGCATTAACAAATGTCGGGAAAAAGTGAAAAATGTCTTAGTCGAAATAGACGAAAAATGTCTTAAAAATGGGCCATTACTTTTTGTCATAACAAAATTAATGTCTATACTAAAAATCATTGTTCTGAAGTGAAAAGATGGTCTGTCCCGAAAATATTTTGTACCTAACTTTTTTTTAGTAGATGGGCAAATAATCATGTTTGGTGGGCAAATAATGTTCCAAATTTGGTTGAAATCCCAGATTTTTTCCGACAGCGTGAAGGTGGCCTGAAAATTTGTTTCACTTCAAACTTTTTTGTGTGTGGGGGGGGAGGGGCAAACGAAATTGTGGCCTGAAAATTTGTTTCACTTCAAACTTTTTTGTGTGTGGGGGGGGAGGGGCAAACGAAATTGTTTTTGTGGGAACCTGGGAAAAAATGGGCTAGTTTGGTTAAATTTCAAGATTTTTCCGGCCAACTTCAAGCAACCTAACGGGCCATGAACGACGTCAATTTCTTCAATATATGGCGTTAATATGATTTATTTATATAAAATATGTTGTCCATATGTTTAAGAAGTTGATTCCCTATAATTAAGATACAAAATTCCACTAACTTATACTTATTACACGCACTAATGGGCTGAGTATGTTCTTAGGTATTTTACATTTCTTTAAGAAAGTACCCTCTGACTTCATGAAAGACAATATTTCGCAAAAACAATAGCATGTGGTTTTTGTACTGCGTTCATACATTTAATTGATTTCCCCCCTTCGTTTCCGGGAAGAATAAAATGTTGAGATCTATGTCTGGTTAAGTTAAATTGATGAGCAAATGCGGGGGTCAACGCCGCCCCTCGGTGAGTTTGACGATCTTTACTGGAAAAGCTTTCATTTGTTCTAGCGGGGGGGGGGATTACTCCTTTTCTGAGAGTATTGATTACGATTTCCACACTTTGAAAGTGTAGATCAAGGAATACAAATCAATAAAATTGAAATACAATTACAACATACATTCTTTCGCTGCGTAATGAATGTTTCATGGTTTATACGAAATGAACAAATTCAAAAAGAACTACAATTGTAACCACTTTTAAATGGATAAAAAGAATGTCAACCCGTTTTCAAGCCAATCTTCAATCCCGTTCTAACACAATATATTTCATGGATATTGGAAACTCTGTTTATCCCCAGGAATCTTCTCACGACATTCAAGTCTTGTTCCACTCAGCCTCATCATCTCCATCTAAACAATTATCCCAGTTAATTACCAATGGAATAGTTTCTGTTTATGCGAAATGTGTTAATGTGAAAATAAATTCATGCATCTTCAACGCAGTTGGGACAATTCGTATTAAGAGGTCCCTTCCGGGGTAACCTCAGAAGCGCACTAAATCATATAATTTATGTGAACATTGTACGATTCAAAAACTTGGAAAGCAAAAATGCCAAACAATGCCAAAAATGCCATTTTTTAAAAAAGGAAATTGAAGAAGAGAACTTTCTCTAGAGCATTCTTGGAATTAATTGACCCTCTTGTGAAAGGAAAGATTTTTAACTGATTTAAATTCGTCGAGTCTCTCCTCTCCCTCCTTTAATCCTCCAACCCCGAAAAATGTCCGTTCGCACCCTGGATAAATTTGTTGTTCATGAGAGATAATGTTCCAGAACTACAGATCATGTACAAAAGAGAAAACGTATCGAATGAAAATATTGTAGATTACTACAATACAAATGAAACAACGAAACAGAATAGCCAAAAATGACTTATCAAGTGGATATAGAAAAAAAGTAAATAGTGTTTAAACTAATTATCTGCGTCTAGGATTTCTGCAACTTTTATTATTATAAAACATATCTTATTATTCTCGAAACATTAAAACAAATGCAAATGTAAGATTAAAATAAAAATAATGAAATTTAATTGAATTTAAATTGACTTCTGTCATTCAAACAGCAATTTGTGGACAATATACAGTACGAAGTGCTTTAGAACGAAATGTTAACACAGTTCGTGGAAAGTAATATTCAAATACCTGGAACAATGATGATGTCCAGTTGCTGGAATCTTGTTTCTTTTTGAAGTGCCTAATCAAAGCTACCATCACAGTTATACTCCATTGAATTAGTCGATACTCATTTGAAAAGGATGCCGAAGTCAGTAAGAATGATGGTCTTACTTCTCGAGTTAAAGTTAAAGAAAGCTTCAATCAATATGCATTTGACATCAACGGTCAAACAATGGAGCATAGAAATATGGGAAGACATTATGACCCGAGATTTACAGTTTATCAGAACTTACCTTCTCACGTAGGTTAATGGTAAAAGCATTCCGTAGGTTTGAAAACACTCGTAATTATAATGGTTTCATTGAAACGAAGTTTCGATTATACTCGAGTGGTTCTTCTAATCCAGTTTTTACCGAAGGTCAATTAGAGTAATGTGTTGTGTCCTGCAGCAACAGAAATGCTGTTAAACAAAATCATAAAAATTGTTTTCCAGAAATTAGCACTTATGCTGCTAAAAACAACAAAAAAACACTATAGTAAACACTGCTGTTTTATCCTGGGCAGTTTATTCTGCCCTGCGGGCCTGAATGCAGAAGGATGGGCGAATGGATATTGGTAGCTCAGAAATAGATTGAAATCTTTTTACTAGTTTAATGAAGTTTAAATGCAAAACAATACAATAATAAAACTTATAGGTAACTTAAAATTAGATGAGGATGAATGAAAAGCTGCAATTGATAATATAGAATGAATAAATACCAAATAAAGGTAGTTGAGATTTAGTTATTTTATTTGCACCAATAAAATTGTTTGTTGATAGAGTTCTGTTTGGTTATGGTGCGGTTATAACTTGAACAATACTAGGTATCTAAAATTTGCAATCCAAATTATACTGCTGTGAGAAATTCAGTTATTGAACGTTCACCAGAAGTTCAGTTAAAGAAAGTTGTTTTTTGTTACTCATCTATGCAGTCAGGATAGCAGCAGTGGTTCTTTATTTGGAGGTCGTGAGCGTAAATGCCTGGAGTGGCATTTGCTGCATGAGGCGTAAACAGTTCTACGTCGACACTAGACGAGTGGGCAGCACTATGCAGATACTAGAGGTCTACAAGTTCTACGAAGATAGTCGAAGTTCTGGTAGTTGTCAATCGTTGTGTAGCACTCTAAAGTTCAGATTGTTATGCATCCCAATGTTGTTGATCGCCATTTACGCACGTTCACAACTAGTTTATAGAATGTTGCACGTGTAAGCACGTCGCAATGAGTTTGTAAGAGATTGCAATATAACAATGTCTTAATTAGTTAAGTAGAGATTGCACATGTAAGAACGTCGCAATTAGTTAAGTACAGATTGCACGTATAAGAACGTCGCGATTAGTAAAGTAGAGCCTGCACGTATAAGTACGTCGCAATTACTTAAGTAGAGCTTGCGCGTATAATATGTCGCAATTAAATAGAGATTGAGCTATAAGACGTCACAATAAGTTGAGATTGCACGTATAAGAACGTCGCAAATTAGTTCAACATTCACAGCAGCTCACGAGACGTGCGTCCGCTCACAACAGCGATCGGACGTCCACGATAGTTTTGGAGCGAGTGGCGGTCGCTTATTGTGTGAAAACGGGGCTGGCGGGGCCGGCGAAAACAGTCGTAGTATTTGTGTCCATGGGAACAGTGAGGAGAGATGCGTTCCGTGGGACTGACCAGTTATTATAAATTAAATATTTTAAGAAAGACAACGATAACGAATACTGCGATAACGTAGAGTACTATGTCCAGAGCACAACTGTTTACATATCAAATATCAACAAAAAATTGTTACCAAAAATTTAATGCCAGGCAGAACCTTGGAACCTAGCTGTCGCGTACACATCAACTGTGTCGATACGTGCAGTATGACATTAGGCGAAAAAATACAATCAATTATTTTCATTTTGCAGTTAAAATCAAAATATTCATTGCTTTTAGATTTTCACGATTTTTTTCGAGGCATGTAACGGAAGCTTATACACCTCTCACACAGCTGGAGGTTGCAGAGTTCTCTTTAAATTTCTTCGCGCATGAGAAATTAGTAATCAAGGAAAGTATATTAATTATAAATAAACGTACTAAATGTATTCATTTGTTGTATATGTATGTAAATGTATTTTCATGATGAAGGTAATGACAAAGATAATTTGTTTTTAATATTGATTTTTTATACTTTGTTTTTATTGGTAATTGTGTTTGTAATGCAAATGTACTTTCATGTTTCTGCATTCTGCCACCGGGCAACATCTACCCAATTGTAGAAAAAAGCTTATATCTACCTCAACAGAATTGGCCAGACAAATCGTGTCTTACACACATAGAATGTAATTATAAAATACATATATAGAATGAACAATGCTATTTAGTGAAGCACGCGAACAGCATGTCCAGTGATGGGTCGGGGGGAGGGTTAAGGAGACTTTACTCCCTACATTCAACATTGTTTACTTGCAGCTGCAGCATCTTTCACCGCCGAGGACCTAGGGTTTGCGACCTAACGCACGTGGCGCATTTGCGCCACTACTTAGGTTGCTAGATCAAATCCAACCACTGTTTTGCAGAGAACTCTGGGGACCGGCTGCTGTGATCGGTAGTTCTCCTGGTTTCTCCCGCAGGGGGGGGGGAGTCGTGGCTGCGTAGGTGAACACGACCTCTGGTGGAGAGTCGGAGACCACCACCTGGACCTCTAGTGTCACGGCGACACTCACGTCGTTAGTCTCAAAATGGAGGCAGTGAGTAGGCGATGCTAAGCTCCTGGTTGACGGTTCAACCCGGCAACCCACCAGTTGGGCCCCTGGCGCGTCGACCTTAAGGCAGGACTGGGTGAAGGAGACCGAGGGTACTCTGGAATCCACAATTGGAATTCCGGAGGGACATTACCTACCGTTAGGTTGCCTTGGTTACGGTCCTACCCAGATCGACAGACTGAAGGTGCAGGCAGTGGGAAGGCGGGATGGGGGCCCCAAGCCGGCCGGACCTTAGTTCCCTTCGGACCCAGTTGGGCTCTTGGCTTCGTCGTGGCAGTAGCCCGATACTCTGGGCATTGAGGAGGGACTTGGTGTCCCGGCGCAAGTGAGTGGCGCGTCGTCATACAGGCGATATTGACTTCAGCACTAGCCCGTAGCTCTCAGCTGGCAGAGCGGCCTTGGACCGGCAGAGAGGCATTGCATGGGGAGGTTGCCGAAAAGGCCAACTGCGTTCCGGCGGGGTCCGGATGTTGGTCCGAGGGGGTACTTGTACCCCTGAGGGGGATGTAGGTGAGAGGCAAACGCCTAGGTACCCACCCCGGGGCTTACCCCCCAATACAGTACAAGTGCAGAGGGTGACAATAACGGCATGCACATATACACATATACAGTGGCGAAGCGTCAGGGTTGGCAGAGTAAGCTGAGCTATCCCTAAGAATCTTGAAGGCGGGAAATATATCTTCACTAAAAAAAGAAAATTGTCAATTTATAATGTTATTTTAGCCAATTTATACCGTAAAGTATGCGCACCAAGTTCATTTTTCTGTTCTTATGCGCATTCAATGCGAAGTGTCTTTGTCGCCGCCCGGTGCATCGGGCAGGCTGGGGAGTGAGGCTGAGGCCGTTCCGCTTGCCACTGGAAGACAGTTTGTAGGCAAGGGACGGGGCGCGGGGAAGTGAGCGCGCATGCGCATTGAGAAGCTGGCCCGGTTATTCGGCCAGAAGGGTAGGCCGGCCTTACAACTGGCTAAGTAATTTAAACTCCTGCCGGCAGGCGCTCTCTTCACCATAAGCTTGCGTGGAACTTCCGGAAATGTCCACTAGAGGTCATTGAGCAACTTCAAATATCACTACTAACAAAAGTAAAAACATTTATTTATTCCAAATTTCAGTATTAGTTTTCCTCTGTCGCTAATTCATTAAGTACAATATTGAGAATGTTAACTGTTTTCTCCCATATCATTTAACATTGGTTTAACATTTAATAAAACAAGATCATTTAAAAAGGCGTTGATTTCAAGCATTTATGGGTTGGTATCGCGACGTGTGAATCCCCCAGTAGTATTGTATTCTGGAAAGATCAAACAGGATCTGATCAGTGAAATTTCATTTCGTAAGTTGACTGAATAGCGTATTCGTGTGTAGGTTACAAGTGAAATGTCGTTGACCTGCAACTGCATGTCGCTGTATCTCATTGACAATGAGCACTCTGAAACAATTAAAACTCATTAACGTAATTCTAAGTCAAATAACACTCTTCAACTTGGCTACTATTTTAATAGAAAAGAAAATTTCGTGTATGTGTTCGCAAGATGATATGTTTAAAGAAAGAGTTGAATTTTTTCTGAAGAAAACTAGGTATTTAGAATTAATTTACAAAAAACTGTACAAACAAGGAGTATACATCTATTATAAATAAGCATAACCATTTAAATTTTTTTTTCAATTCTGCAGTAGGCTTATTCTTGATCTGAGTATTGTTATGCAACAATTGAAATAATAATAATAATTACTATTATTATTATTATTAAATTTGTAGTCTTTTGATCTCTATCTTCTAAATATTCTATATTTCATAAATTAAGTACAAATAAGTGTTTTTACAATATGTTCGTGACTCAGCTTATCCAAAAATTAACCTCACGCTTCGCCACTGCACATATACTGGTTTCTCCTGCCATTATCAGGCAAATGTCGGAGTATTACTCCAACAATCGGGCCATGGAACGCGCACGATGTTTTTTTTTCCTCATCCTTGTCCCCCCCCCCTTTCTACTTACACAAGCACTTACTAGTCGCGCTACTTTTCTTGCCGGCTGAGCTCCCTAATGCTCAACCCAGCACGACTTGGCATGATCCGGTCAAAACCTTGGTCTCGCACAGAACGGCACTGAAAGTTTATCAGGGCTGCCTACCTCTGCTTTTGAATTCAAGCTATGATTAAAATTATACAGAAGATGAAAATTTAAGCACATACCCTAATATCACATCGCATAATAAGCAGTGTTATAATTCATTGTTTTCATTTGTACACGCCGCGTACAGGCTGTGTAGCCGACGGTTTCACCATCTTTTTCGAAACTTTCATCAAGGCTGGTCTGGTGCCGCGGAAGCCTAAGACTTCAATTTGTGTGTTTTTTGTTCAGCTGCATTTTTGTTGCTTCAACACATGGCTAGGCACTTTCTGCTTCTGGCTACAAGTCATTATTACATCTAGAGAACAAAGTCACACCGACTGAGATAGTTCAGGGTGGCATCTGTTGCCACTGTGGTGTCTTTGAACGGGAAGTCCTAGTGTTTGCCTCCCGACGGTAGTGGATTTTCTAAACCATAACGACAAAACCGTAAAATTCATATTTTGTGAACACAGGTGATTAGAACGAGTGCTTGAACAAAAAAAGTTATATCACGCATGTTAAAACGTTTTAATTGGACTTGAGAAAGTTAAAAAATAGTTTTTGAAATTTTTTAAAGCTTTTTTTTCAACATAATCTAATTTCTCCAAAAATGAAGTTTTGGTTCATGCACTAACCTATTTATTTACAATAATTTTTAACAAAGAAAGAATCAAAGAAGTATTATCATATGGTGCTGGAGACAAGAAGTTTCAACTTACCGGCGGCAGTCAAAAATTCAACTTTCGGAAAAATTGCTTTAAAACTAACCACACACTAGAAAGCTTAAGTCATATTGTTCTTTGTATATGTCCACATCTTCTCTTCTTTTTCTTATTCTCCCTCTTAAGTGCCTCCTATTTTTATATTTAGAATTTTTGATCTGGCTTTATTTTTAGTTCCACATTTTTTTCACGACCTCGAGTTTCGTGACACCAATGCGATGATTCATAAATATCAAAATCTGAATATAAAAACGGGTTTCACTATAATAAAGAACACACATCAATGGTCATCTCTCAGTTAAACACAAAAAATGAATTTTCTAAGTTTGGTCGTTATCCTTTGGAATGTAAAATACCGATACGTAGAAATGTTCAAAACCAATGTGTAAATGACAGCAATTCATACGTTTAGTAACGTCAGTTACTGAAAAAAATATAAGAAATATTTGAATTCAGTTGCAATTTTGTTCCATCTGTCACAATTCAACACAATAATTTCAACATTTATATTTGAGAGCTTCCAACCTATTGAATTGAAATGAGCTACATAATACTCCTTAACTGAAACCTTCCTCATCTGATGTCACTAAAACTGTGGAAGGTTTACGCCATGACAGACTTCGTTCCTAAAGGAAGCTCATTGACCCGCCGTGTCATAGAGTGGAAAGCGAAACCACAGCTGTCACATTCTGAGGAGACGATAACATTCAGTTGCAGTTTAGTGATGTGCAATATTGATTCTTTGGACGCGGCCATTGTTCTCATTTGTAAACAAATCTACTTCAGTGCAGCGCATGATAGATGTTGACATTGGCCACAGTTGCATACAATGTTATCCATTCAAATGAACTTCATCGAGCGTAGCAGAGAACATGTACCTCAGCTTTCAGTGCCTCACATTCAAAAAGGGAGACATTTTTCTCTTTAACTATTAGCATTTATTACTGCAGTGTCTCTTGTGACACAGTCGAAATATAAAACTTTGTATTTTCAACAACCGCTGCAGAGGTATGGATTGTGAAGTTCTCACAATGCAACAAAAAATGTTCTTTCAAAAAGAGTAAACGAATTCGAGTAACTAAAAAAACCGAAAGCTTTTATTTTTTGATAAAAGTATAACAATTTTTTTCTTCAATAAAAACCTTTTATCCTTTCGGGTAAACCCGACATTTTATAAAAGTAATAAACGGAGTAAATAATGTTAAAAATAGCTCATGGGCCCCAGTGTTGTAAGTGAGAGTAGAATCAGTAGACTCATTAATACAATAATGTTAACATATCGCCGCTAATGTAAACATTAACGACGTGGGAGACAAGTCAAAAAAATACATGTTTGAAATTTGTGAAAAAACAAAAGAATATAGCAATATGGCGTTTATGTCATCTAATAGATGTAACAAAAAAGTACAAAAATGTAATTTTTTGACTTGTCTCCCACGTCGGTAATATATAAATTAGTGTCGATTTGTTCACATTATTACATTTACGAGTACATGTGCTTTAAATAATGTCAAGTAAAGTTTCTCGAAAACTCAACCGTTTTCTGTGAAAACTAGTTCAAAATTCCGCACTTTCAGAAACATTCAAACGCTATTTTCTTATAAATGTCTCAATTTTTTTCTTCAAACTTTTCGAATGAATAGTGTTATTTGCAATCTTTAATATGACGTAAAGTTCATTTTTTTTTGTTTTTTCACAAATTACACAAATGTAACTTTTTTGAAAGATCTCTCAAACCTTCAATATGCAAATTACCAGCAATTTGTAAACAATATTGTATTTGTCGTTTAAAGGGCTTTAAATGACTTCAACTGAACTCAAACATTTTTTGTGAAAAAGAGATTCCAATTTCGAATTTACAGTAGCGCTTAAACGCCGTTTTCTTAAAAGCAGCTCCAAATTTTTCAAAGTAAATTGCCATTTAGGACGAAGTTTTACTGTTCTTTAATATTCTAAAATTCATATTTGCTTTCTACTAGTAGGAAACCGGAAAATTAAGAAAGTGTCCAAAAATGTACTTTAGGCGGCGATAGATGGCGAGTGGCATGCGAATGTGCCAATTGTAAGTAGCTAACACATGCCAAACGAAAAAGAAAACTAATATGGGAAAATCTGTGCCATTCTGTTGCACCACTAGTTACTTTTTTGCGTCCAATCACATACTATAGAGAAATTTATGTAATGCTATGACGAAAATGACTTTTTGGGCAGAAAAAATCGTCACTCGCGTCAATTCGCGGTCTCCGCGAATGAGAGTGAAGGTGGGTCGCCTTACCTTCCAGCTAGCTCAGGTGGCAGAAAGGTGGCCTGAAAGAAATGATGGCGAGTGGACGTTGTTTCAGCAAGAAAGAACATATCTGAATGAGGATAACGTAAAGAATTTAATGATTCAAAAAGATATTAATCTAGGTTTACACTACCATTCACGAGCTCGTGAGTTTTCCCCGTAATGCAAACCAAAATAAGAGAAACAAGAGAAATTAAAATTAAATTATTATATTCAACAACAGACAAAATGCATTACACAAAAAAATCTATGACTGATTTTATTAACGGCCAATGTGCGGCCTGAAATTTTTCCTTACCTGCTTGTTTTGAGCTAACTGCAAAAGTTCATTCCGTAGCGCCTGAGGGGCATTTTGAGCGCTTTCGGGGAAGCTCTCGTACACATCACCGTCTGGAGATTTTCGTGGTCATTGCCCCATTCAGCGGGGCGACGTCTCAGAAAGGGGGGTGCTTCTCCCGAGTTGCCCTGCGGCGGCGGAGGTGGAGGCGTGTGGCGGCGGTCAGGTCGTCTGGGCCGGCGGCCGAGGGAGGGTGCGCGGCCGGGAACAATGCTCCTCTCAGCTGGTCGAGCGGGCGCCTTCAGGTAGCACTTTCGACGGGCATTGACGTAAGCGGTGGCGATCTTGACAATTAACGCAGTCACTTCCGGGTGCTTATGCCAAAGATAGACTAATAATCACGTCTACTTCAACAAAATCAATTGTTTTGGTTCATCGAATCGTGGCCAAGTACGGCGCATTAAATAACTTGAACCGATAAAACTATGGTTCAGAAAATTGATTAAGTCCGAAAGAGAAAGTTTCTCTTGAAAAGTCTCGCCACAAGATAAATCAAGTGAAGACCCCGAAAGGCAGTCACAGAGTGCCTTCACGAAGTCTTATTAACAAGCGCCTCAGTCGAAAGTCGAAAGCAGAGCGATACTCAGCCAAAAGCCGAAAACAGAATGCTACTCAGTCATAAGTCGCAAGCGGAATGCCCCTTCGGATGTTACATTCTTTTCTGCTCGCTGCCTCGGTCCCCCTCCAAAAAATCTCTAAAGTTCGAGAATGTTCTATTACAATTTTGAACCCGTTCGGCGATAGGCTACAGGAAATTGCGCAGTGAAATTGCTTCGTCCAATCGCTGAAGGCGTTTGAACAGGGATCTTTAATGGAAAATTCCCAGTATCTTCTGTCTCAAGTCTGTCTTACATTCTTTATTTGGACGCACGTGCAAGCCTAGACATGCGTCATAGAAGTGGGCCAGGGCAAGCCTAATTTTTGTTGACATCCACTGGGTGGCGGCCCAGGGGCTGGAAGGGGGTGGGTGCGTTCTCTTAAGGAACGCTTCCCGGAAGACGAACACGTGGAGATGGAGGCGGTTACAAAGAACGGGGGCGGCGGCGGATGAGGCGCGCAGCTGCGCGTGTCGGATTAGAGCGGGGGGAGTCCCGCTAAAAATTCCCCGGCGCCAGCGGAGGCGCCTTTCGCAGATTATTGCCAGAGAAATGTAGAAATTACTTCTAATTTAATGAAGTTGATATTCGGTAACGCTACACTACATGTAGTAAATAATCTCCTCTAACTCACTCGACATCTCAATTATGAGAAAACTTGCTTAGTTTTTTTTAACGCTAATAAGTTTTGAATTTGGGGAAATAATATTATTATTAATATATTATTATATTTTAAATATTCAGTATTTTATTAAATATTAATTTAATTAATTGTATACAATACTTAATTTACTTAAAGAAATTGAACAACGTTTCGGGCTCTGTTCCTATAAAAATTCTTTGTATTCTACTGAAAGAAAGATATATATTTCGAAAACAATTGAAAACAATAATTAAAACACATGATTGAAAATACATTGCCTATTCCAGTTAGTTTAGAAATATTTCATCTTTTCATTTCTTATAATACACCAATTTGTAAATTGAACGTTTTTCTTGTAATTTCGAAGTGTTCGGCCGATGAGAAGCTGCCTTGTTCCATGACCCGCCCGCGCCGAGTCTGTCCAGCGTCGTCCACTTGGCGGCGAGTCGCGAAAGGCGAATGGTGTTCTGACCGCGGAGGCGTCATTAGGGAGAGATCTCGAAATGGTTGGTTGTTGTGGGTCGTTTATGTTGAATGTGAGAGGTTTCTTTGTGCGTTTAACTACGCCGATTCATAGTTTGCTTTGCAAATTAAATTCGTGCCTACGTTTCAGGACGTGAATTAGGCTGGATTGGTGTGTGAAAATGTAGAGTGAAGGGATGTTTAATTTTACAAATCGTTCGTCGTAAATGAGATCTAAAACGCCGTTCGAAGCGTAGGTTCAGGTAGTGAAGTGACCTATGGTGAACTACTAGTGTGTAGTGCAGTGCAGTGCAGTGCAGTGAAACGTGAGCTCTAAAGCATTTCGAGAAAATTGCTTGGTGCGCGAAGTGCATAGGTCCGAAATCAATCAGGATGTGATAGAGTCAGTTCTAAGTGAAACGAGTGCTTGCAACTAGTGATTGTTGGTGTGACATCGTTTTCCTGCTTCTTTGCTGCACTGTCGCTGTGGCCTTCTTCACGACACCGTTCTTCTCGACGTTTCTCAACCCCGTTTTTCCCGCCAGGGGACAAGGAAAATACACTTCACAATCTAGGAAGCGTGGCAATACTCATTACGTCAATTAGTCTGCAAGTAAACTTGCAAAATGCCGTTTCAGCTTTTCATCCTCAAAAGTTTCAAAGTCTTTAGTTCAAATTTAACGAACATATCAATGCAGATCGATAGGTGCAACACTATTTGCAGGTTAAAATTTAGTGAAGTTGCAAGTACATTACATTAAAGTATATAGAATAAGAAACAAGTTTTAAAATAAAAATTCGAGAATGTAGTTCATATAACTGATCAAAAAACAGTTTAAGACACGTCAATAAATTATACTTTTAACTATGAAATGGGTTAGTTTTGAGAATTTTAGGACAAATTTCTTAAACGAACTTTTTAGGCAAAACGATAAATACTTTAGTTAGCATAGGGTAGAATAGGTTAGGGTAGCATAGCACCCCTGGCAGAAGAGCAGCATCGTTGTCCAGACGCCGATGGAAGCTGGATTCGGTGAGTGCTCTGGGGCCCTATTCTTAACCGCTCGTGATCACGAATGAAACGCGAGTTTCCGTATTCTTAACCATCTCGACCCATCTCGAGTGGTCGTGATTTCCGTTCGCATTATCACAAGTGGGGTTTGGGGCCGTGAGATTCATCACGAATGGGGTTACAGCATTAACATAACCTCATTATCTTCTCATTCCGAAGGAAAGTTTGTAGTAAATTCTAGTAACCGCTTATCGTATCTTTATCTAACAACTTTGTATACTCATGGGTGTTACTAAATATTATATCAACTACGATTTTTATATGAAATAACATTTATAATATATCTTTACTAATAATATACGTAAAATTTAAAAATCTTAAATATTAATACTAAATATCCTGATTCTACATATGATTCATTTATATGGCAAAATTCCAAATTAAACACAGTACTTAGAAACATTCATGCTCATGGACACATTATGTTTTGATTGGAGATTCTGGGTATTCTTTAAGGCCATTAGTACCTTAAGGCTAATAGTACCTTTTAATAATCCACAGCTACCTTTTAATAACTGTAATGGTGTGTTGAAAACTGGATTTAGATGTTTAAAACACAGAGTTTTACAATGTAAACCAGAAAAAGCATGTATGATAATTAATGCTTATGCCGTTACACAATATATCATGCACAATATTCCACTGGAAGATGATTTGGTGACTGATAATTATAATTTTGGAATGTACAATGCTGAATCTCAATGATGAAATGAGCCATGTTAACAATGAGTTATTGGAGGGAATAATAACAAGGTCATTACTAGTTAATAGATATTTTACTTTAAAAAAACATATATTATATTTTTTTATTTTGTATTTATTTTCAGCATATTTCGTAGAAAATTACTTTGGAAACTTTCCAGACACTAATATCTCATTCTCGGGCTGTCTCAACCACTGAATCATAAGTTCTTTTTGCTTTTCTGAAGTATACACCTTTTTCGAATCCATACTTACAACAAAGTATACAATACAAATACAAAACAATATACAATACAATACAATACAATATACAATACAATACAAAACTAAATACTAATTACGAAGGATGTCTATGGCTTAACTCTACTAAAAACGAACAATAACATGAACTAAAAAGAAATTAGAAACCTGTGAACAATGAAAAATATCTAAATAACTCCAACCAAAATGTAACACTACAGAATTGCAAGTATACAATACACAAAACTAAATACTAATTACGAAGGCAGTCTATGGCTTAACTCTACTAAAAACGAACTATAAAATGAACTAAAAAAGGAATTAGAAACCTGTGAACACGTTACGTTACAGAAATACGTTAGAAATATATGGAGTTCCGGAAACTTCTAACGAGAATCCAGTTGAAATTGTTAAAGACATTGGTCGTGTTCTAAACGTTGAAGTGAAAGATGAAATGATTGATACGTGCCATCGTATGAAAAAACTACAAGATTCTACTTCAGGGAGAATAATTGTAAGATTTGTTAGAAGAATTGACAAGGACACGTTTCTCCAAAGAAGAAAAGTGAAAAGAAATTTCAACATGAGTCATCTAGGCGGATCAAATAATGATCCCATTTACATCAACCAGAGTCTTACTCCTCTTCGTAAATTAGTTTTATCTCAAGCTAGAAGATTAAAGAATGAACGAGTTTATGCCTTCCTGTGGGTTGATAATGCGGGAAATATCAAACTCAAGATACGTGAAGGTGATCAGTCTGTTCATATTCTAAACAGTGTTGAGGCAATAACTAAATTAAAAGAACATACATATAATAGAGGATAATATTTTAATTTATTACCAAAATCTTCGTGGACTCAGAACAAAGGTAAATGACTTTTATATTAATATTCTTGGCCACAATTATGATCTTGTATTTCTAACGGAAACGTGGTTATCTGAATCAATCTACAACTGTGAACTATTTACTAATGATTACAATGTTTTTCGAAAAGACAGGGTTAGCAAAAGAGGAGGAGGAGTACTAATTGCAGTACGTAATGATTTTGCCATAACTGAATTTGAATTAAATAATGTCAATTTTGAAGCGATTGCTTTAAAAGTAACTCTTCACAGAAGTAATTTTTACTTTGTTAATGTGTATTTTCCCCCTAATTCTAGAAGGGAATGTTATCAGTCATTTTACGAATCTGTTTCAAATCTCCCTAACGTGTTTGATACTAAACTTATAATAATTGGTGATTTCAATTTGTCTAATGTAACTGATTCTGCACATAATTTGTTAAATGGTAGTCCTAGCGAAAGATCTCTCGCTAACTTTTTAGCGTTACACGATTTACTATCAGTCAATAATGTTCTCAACCAAAACCCTTGATTTAGTTCTAACTAACATATCAAATTGTTTAGAGATCTCTAAATGCGCGGAACCCATTTTGAAAGAAGATAAGTATCATCCATCAATTAAAATCAGACTATATATGAAAGGCAGCCAACATAACATAACATTAAAACCTACTCCTATTACTGTTCCAGACTTTAAAAGAGCTAACTTTAAAGAAATTTTTTGTAGTATTAAACATGTTAAATGGAATGAACTTAAAGAATTTGAAGACCCTGATGAAGCCATTGATTTCTTCTAGGATAGTTTGAACTGTATCTTGGATAAGTATGTTCCTAAGAAAAAAATTAACAGTAAAAAATATTATCCAACTTGGTTTCCAAAAATATCATTCTAAATTTAAAAGTTAAAGAGTATTATCGCAAGAGATCAAAATTCTCTCCACACAATCTACATAAATATAAAGAATTAAGAAGGATAACGAAGTCAATGATCAATGACGCTTATCTAAATTATATTAAAAATCTTGAAAAAGGTTTCATCCATAATCCTACGTTATTTTGGAACTATATTAAATCGAAAAAGATTAAAAATTCTCGTAGATCTCATGTTATGACTTTTAAAAATATTCCGTTAAATAGTGATGACGATATTGCTAATAGCTTTGCCACTTTTTTCAAATCAGTTTATGTTTCCCATGATGGAATCAATGACCATATTCTTGATTCTTCTCTTTTGGGCACTGCTAACACATTTAACATCAACATCACATTTGATGAAATTCGAATTGCTATAAAAAAACTGAAACCTAAAATGTGTAGCGGTCCTGATGGTTTACCACCGTTTATATTGAAAGGCTGCTATGATGCGTTATCATATCCCTTACACATTATTTACAATCTTTTTTTAAAAATTGGAAAATTTCCGAAAAACTGGAAACTTACTAGTGTATGTCCAATACTTAAGTCTGGTACTAATATAAAAATTGAAAATTATAGTCCTATTTCAATAAATTCCTCTCCTGCTAAAGTATTTGAACAAATAATGTATGTTAAAATTTTTAACCATTTTAAATGCTACTTATCCGATTACCAACATGGTTTTATTACTGGTAGATCCACTACCACAAATCTTGTAAATTTTGTTCAGTATGTTTCAAGCAATTTAGACTATAGAGTTCAGGTTGATAAAATTTACACAGATTTTTCTAAAGCTTTTGACAAGATTAATCACAAAAAACTTTTATCTAAACTTTCTTTTTTCGGATTTTCAAAACAAATGTTGAACTTAATGAATTCGTATTTAACAAATAGAGAGCAATATGTTAAATTTCATCTACACAAATCTTACCTTTATAAAACTGATTCTGGAGTGCCTCAAGGTTCAAATCTCGGACCTCTATTATTTCTAATTTATATCAATGATTTGCCTCATGTAATTCAAAATTCAAAATGTTTACTTTTTGCTGATGATTTGAAAATTTATAAATCAATTGAAAATGAAAATGATTCAAACAAATTGCAAGCTGATATTAATAACGTCTACAGATTGAGCGTAGAGAATGATTTGTTCTTTAATATTAAAAAATGTTGTTTCATTACATATACACGAAATAAAGCATATCTAAAAACAAGATACTCAATGAATAATGAATCATTAGAACGTGTATATTTTGTAAAAGACTTAGGTGTTACTATGAAAATGTTGTTGAAAATGAACAATATGCAATTAGCTGATGTTGGGGCAACAAAATTTTTAGGTCTTTCAATTCAAAGCTCAAATGGAATGTACATATAACAGAATTAAACACTAAATTAAGTTCATTATGCTACGCATTCAGAATTCTTTCAAATTCTGTCAGCCTTCATGCAGCTCGTTGCGTTTATTTTGCAAATGTACATTCCCGCCTGAGATATGGCATAATATTCTGGGGAAGCTCATTCTGTAGTATTCAGACCTTCAGATTGCAAAAGAAAATTATTCGAATAATGAAAAAATGCCTTCCACGTGATTCCTGCAAGCCTCTTTTCATTGAGCTGGGAATCATACCATTGCCTTGTCTATTTATTTACGAATCTGTAATATTTGTCAAAAATGACCTACTTAACGGAGGGAACATATTTTCATGCAATATTGATATTTATAATTACAACACACGCCGTAGAAATCACGTGCATCAAGTGTCAGTATCAACAGCTCAGTACAAGAAATCAACATATAATACATGTACGTTACTTTACAACGCATTGCCAGATGCCATAAAACAATTAAAGTCCGTACACAAATTTAAGTTAAAAGTAAAGTCTTTTCTGCTGCAAAACTGTTTCTATACAATTAGAGACTATACTGATCGTGAAAAAGAAAAATAATATTTAATGAAACAAAACAAAGATATATAATGAATTAGTTTACGTTTGCATTGTATACATTTAAAAAAATATTTAATACGCCTGTAACAAGTAATGTACTTCAGCTTCCGGGTCAATGATCCCCATCTCGATCAGGTTTTTGTCCAGTTTCCCTGATCCATTGGGCAAATGCTGAGATGGCCCCTTGTTTTGCTTCTGGACGTAAATGTAGCTTCACTGTGCGCACGTTTTGTTGAGCACTCCTTTTGCTTGTAGTTCATTTACAGTTGAAATTGATTTTCTATAACTCGGGACAAAACATTTTTCAAATATTTTTATTTTTCTAAAATAATTATTTTCTAAATTCATTTTTCAGTTGTTTTTTTTAATTCTGGCCCTCAAGAAAACGTACGCAGATAAATTTCATTGCCCACACGTCATATACAGTTTTTACTGTTTTTTGACAAATAAATAAATAAATTCAACATAATTTGACTTACCATAAACACATATTTAATATAACTAATGATGCATTAAAATATCTTGGCTTTATTATTCAAAATTCCAAAAATTTCAATAACACCTCAAGTTTAATACTCCTCTTTAATTGTCTTGTGCGCGCCAGATTGGAATACACTTCAGTTATTTGGTCTCCTCACTGCATATCACTAAGTAACCAAATTGAAAAAATTCAAAAACGATTCTCGAGGTATTTATACTACAAAAAGTTCAATCAATCTGCTTATGAAGTTGCTTATACTATTTTAGTTAAAGAATTCAGTCTAACTACTCTTGCCAATAGAAGAGTCTTTGCTGAACAATTGTTCTTATTTAAAATAGTTAATGGTCTATCAGATAGCAGTGAATTGCTGTCCCAATTGTCATTTAATGCACGAGTATCAAATTTAAGAGGACGAGAATTATTATATTTCAGTAAACAAATACAACATCTCACAAATATTCACCACTCTTGTGAATGTCTTCAGAATTCAATGAATTCAGTAGAGTGTGGGATTTAGACTTTAGTTTTTCTTTGCTAAAATATAAACAGAATTTAAATAAAATATTGAATGATCACTGAATGTGGATTTATTGTGTTAAGTATTGCTCGCTATTATGTTCCGATTATTCTGTAGATGCGTTTTCCATTTTTGTATTATTGTCATTTTTTATACTCATTTCTGTCCCTTTTTTGTAATGGCTGTTTTGAAGATATGTTTACATTTTTGTTTATCTTACTGGTGTTGGTTCTAGTTATGTTTTATCAATTTTGCAAAAAGATGTTTTCTTGTAATTGGACTTCTGTAATTTAGTTTTGTTATTTCATTTGAAACTTTTTTTTATTATTGTGTATGTTTTGTATTTTTCCTAGTAATGCCTACTGTAATTGGGTCTTTGCCCTGTTTTGGGTAATTAAATAAATAAATAAATAAACAATGAACTAGTGGTGCTACAGAATGGCACAGACTTTCCCGTATTAGTTTTCTATTTCCTTGGGTTTTCGCTAGCTACATTGAATTGCCTCATACTTTTCTTGCCAGCTGCCATCTATCACCGCCAAAAGTACATTTTTTTGTATACCAGTATTATAAACAATCCTTTAACATTAACAAAATCGTTCATAGTATGGCATATTATTGCACGAATCATTAAGTCATCCCTATTTCTGCACGAAATATGAGCCATCACTGACGTAATAGTCACGGCTCCTATATATTTTCAGTTATGGAGTTTAAAGAAGGCAGTGGTACCATATAAATAGATTGCAGTGTTCGCAGTAAAATCAAATACGTTATGAAAAAACTTACTTTTAAAAAATTGGATTGCAGCTGCATTTGCCATGATTGTAAAAGAAAAAAGTTTTTTGTGTTTAACATGTAAGGGTCTTAAGGAAATGTATTTTTTACAGACCTCAACATAATTAAATTCTTCACTGGATACGATAGTAATTATTCCGGGCTTGTCATTTTTTGTTCACTATCAAAACAGAACCTTCTTCTTTCACATCGTCGGTGCACAAATTATACAATTCGACACGTCTACAAGCACCAAATATGCCAAAAATAGCAACAACCTGAAAAGCATACCAGTTATTAATACAATACACCAGTTAATAAATAAAACTTGACTCTTATTGCCACTGTCATTATTATACCTTCATTAAAGAAAAGTTTCATCATCAGCTGTTGTAAGAAGTGTGTTTACATCTTACTAAAAGTGCGCTACTAAAAGTGCGAAATTTGATGCTCATTTTCCACCGAAAATTCTTGAGTTTTCAAAATACTTTATTTGAAGTTATTTGAAGCACACTCACAAATATGTTTACAAATTGCTGGTAATGTGCATATTAAAGATGTGAGAGATCTTTCAAAAAAATTACAATTATGTAATTTTTGAAAGAACAAAAAAATAACTCAAAATAAACTTTACGCTATACTAAAGAGTGTAATTAGCACTATCCGTTACAAAAGTTTGAGGAAAAATTTGCAGCCATATACGAGAAAATGGCGTTTGAGCATTTCTGAAAATGCCGAAATTTGAGCTACTTTTCAAAGAAAACGGTAGTGTTTTCGAGAAACTTTACTTGACATTATTTAAAGCATATATACTCGTAAATATAGTAATGTGAAAAAATCGCCGATAATGTAAATATTAACGACGTGAGAGACAAGTAAAAAAATTTACATTTTTGTAATTTTTGAAAAAAGCAACCGATAATCCAATATGGCTTTTATGTCATTGAAAGAGTACATTTACCACTATCCCTACCAAAAGTTTAAAGAAAACATTTGGAGCCGTTTTTGAGAAAATTTTGTTTTTGTAATTTTTTAATGTTGCACATTTTGCACGCAATATTGCACGAAAACTACAAAAATTTTGAAAAACATTTACATGATCTTTATTAAAGAACTCAATATGCAGAACAATTTTATTTGAAGAAATACCTCTTTCTTCAATTTTGTAGTTGGAGAAAGACGCCGAAAAAAAGTTAAACTTTCACAATTTTCGAAAATTCAGTGTTGTACCTGAAAATCGGACCTATGCCATGTTAAAAAGTGTATTTTCCTCTATTCATACAAGAAATTTAAAGAAAAAATTTGTTGCCGTTTTTGAGAAAATTTTGAAAATCCCCGGGGGGCTTCATATAAAGTACCCCCAAATTTTGAAGATTCTTTTTCAAAATCTCAAAGCTTTGGCTAGAATCAGATCGACTAGGGAATATCCATTTTGGAAGAAATCGTACGTATGGTTTAGGCTCTAGCAGTGTTCACAGACGGAGAGACAGACAGACGGACAGTCGGACATTTTCCTCTCAATTGGGTTTTCGGTAACAAGGATCTAAAAAACAGGGTTTCTGGCTACACCACGTGTTAGGGGATTTTTTTCTTAATTTAGCAACTGGTTTTATCCACTTATTCGTTTTCACGGCCCGGCAATTAATTTTTTTCCGCCGAAAATTGGCCATTTTTTCGCGCAGCATTACATAACTTTCCTTGTACTACGTATATCACTCCGTGTATACGTATGTATACGGGAAAGTAAAAATAACTAAATAACTAACTCCAACCACAATGTAATACTACAAAATTGCACTGAACTTGGACCGAACACTGTCTTTCCATACAACGCGCGTAAACCTCAGCTGTTTGAGACAATCGAGCAGCGAGTGTTGCGTTGCCAAACGTTACCGCTCGTGATGTGTGAATGGTATCGCGAAGGGTGTTTAAGAATACGGTCTTCCCGTGGTCTTCGCAACTGGACCGTTCGAGACATCAGGAATGCGAGATATCATGAATAGTCGAGTCAAATGGTAGAAAATAGGGGAAAGTTTTGATTTTTGGGTCCTAAATGTTTTTGGGGTCGCTGAACCCGAATATCATGTTTGTCAACAAAATTTTTGCCCGAAAACACGTTTTTTTCGCAATTTTCAGTGATTTTAACATAACTCAAAAACCATCCATTTTTCGTAAATAAAAGTCGTACATGAAATTAAAGAAGATAAAATTACCTACATTTTATGTCTTAAGAAATTTTTTCTCCAACGTACCATTTAGCCGCTAGAGCAACGTGAATTTTGGTGTTTGTATGAAGAAAATCGTGAAAATGGGATTCATCCCATTTTGTCGCAATGTAGCTCAGAAACTACGAATTTTTTGTAAATATTGACCTTATGTGAAATGAAAGATTATACAATTTTCTACATTTTAGGACTTAGAGGTTCTTTGTCTGATAAATAGTTGCGCCGCTATCGCGCGTCGAACCCAAAGGTAAAAAGTACTTGGATGTTACTATGAGAATGGCACCTCATTTACCCTCGCTCACTAACTCTCTAACTCCTATAAGTAATTAAAATTAGTTGCAAGCAATGTAGTTGCTGCTACTAAATATGACGGCTGTTGAATCACTCCAACCACGCTCGGCGTTGTGTATTGTATTATTCCTTAACCCGGGAGTGCTCGCAATAGGTTGACTCACGCCAGTGCTCGCAATGTATCTCACAGATACAGCGGAAACGTCTGTTGATTTCGAGTGATCTAAAGCTCTATTAACTAAAATATGTATTTTATTTAGTTTGTACATTCCCTCCAAAGCTATTTTAATGAATCCTACACTTCTTACAACTTGTAAAAATAATTACGGTAGGAAAAGTGAAATTTGACGAAATACACTTCGAAATAATTAATCATATTAATGTATTTTAATAATATTAAATGCAATTATTACAAATGATTTTTGCATGTTCCAAACAAACATAAATGTTACATTTTTGACAAAAATATTTAGATAATCTTTGTCTTTTTTCCTTTTTGCAAGGCTCACATTTTCTTCTTTTTCCTACAGACGTCTCCTGCACATCTGCTGTTTCTTTGGGAACAAATTGCGACAATCGGTCCTAGAGAGAACATATGATTGTATTTTCTAAATTGTCACTTGTTATAGACAAGGGAGAAAATAATATTGCCTACCTGAAGTGCTGTAGGAATGCCCCTTGACTTTTGAGCTCTCCTTTGTAGTTCTTCTTTGGTAAGGGACTGTACCAACTCTTTGATGAAATTCCTTCTGTTCATAATTTTATTTTATTACCCAAATATATGTGACCATTAATTGCTGAAATGTTAAGGATAGTGTAGAATATGACCATGGGCCATCTCCTAGTACATCTTGCAACACTGTAAGACGCAATCATTTCATCAAGAGTGTCAACTCCTCCTTTGTGCATGTTGTAATGAGTGATAATATCGGGTTTCATACTTTCTCCACTGCTCTCATCTATCCTGTCATCATAATGCATGCTTGATATCAAAATAACGCATTTGTTTTTTTTCGGAACATAGGACACTAAAGTTCCATCTTCATTGAACCCGAAAACTGAGCTACATACTTTGCGATTTTTCCCAGCAATAAAATGTGTTGGTAGTTCCTTCTTGTTTTTCTTCATGGTGCCAACAAACGATAATTTCTTCTTCTTTAGTTCTTGGACAAGAGGCACACTTGAGAACCAGTTGTCAGCCACTATGTTCCTTCCAGTTCCATGAAGCGGCTCCGATAATCTCATAACAACATCGAAAGGGGAATTACTCAAAGAAAACGGCCCGTCGGGCTGCTTCCCCACATAGACTTCTAGGTTGTGCAGGTAATGGATTCTTGAATCCACTGAAGCAAACATTTTTATGCCATAACGAGACGGCTTGGATGGAATGTATTGTCTAAAGCTGCACCTTCCACGGAAAGACAGCAACATTTCATCAATTGTTACATTTTGTCCTACAGAGTAACATTCTTTACATCTTTTTATGAATGCATCAAATAACGTTCGTATAGCAGCTAATTTATCAATCTCTTTCCTTTGCATACGTGTGGCCTTATTATCGAATCTTATGTGCCTAAGAAGAAATTGAAAACGTTTTTTTGTCATTACTAATCTAAATAACTCGACACCCATTCCATCAGTGGCCCATAAATCTTGAACATTTTGTTTGTTGCTTTTTAGAACCCCAGCCAGGTAAAGAAATCCAAAAAATGCTTTTATTTCTACAGCATCTGTGCTATTGGCATCTCTTTCCCTACCGTATGAATTTCTTACAGATTCAATAAATCTGTTGGTTTCCTGAACAACCATTTCTAACATTTCTTCAGTAAAAAAGCAATTCCAACATTCTAGTACTGATTTAGATTGTTTTGCTAATCCTCTAACTCCAGGTAAGTGCGTGACGATGTTGTGAGGCTTCTTTTTTGAAATTTTTGATGGGGCATTCTTGAACCACTTCGTCATCATATCTTTGCCTAGGGAAACAAGCATACATTTCAAGCATTATTTATATAACGACTACCTCACGAGAAGAAAAAACTTACCCAAATAGAAACCTTCAAAAGAATGAAAATCGCTTTCGTCCGCAATACTTTGATCAGTCTCAGAATCACTTTGTCTTTGTTCCACGTAATCCTCACAATCAGTGTCAGAAGAATCACAATCCTCGTAATCACTATCATTGTTGCACAAAATTATATTCCTTATCATATCAACATCATCTGAATTATTCAAGTCAAATCTGTCTTTGCGCGAGGCCATGATTCGCACCGTATGCGTCGGGAGCTCAAAAAGCACTCACGCCAGTGCCCGCAATGTACCTGAGAGATATCGCGCAGCGCAGCGATCACGTTTCAACATCCTCACGGGAAGTGATTCATTGACAGGATGAAAATAGACTGCCAGGCGTTCTCAGAAAAGTACAGTGAAGGAATACATGAAATATCAGACGACAAATGCAACGCAATAATTCAGGATCTGAATTTTACTGCGGCTTGTATCTCACAGATACATTGCGAGCACTCCCGGGTTAAGATTTGGTATTAACTATTATCTTGTGGAATGTCCTGCTCTACTTCCACTGCTTCGTCAGTTCCATAGGGTGGGAAATCTGGTTTAATCTCATTCTCCAATTCTAATTCATCCTCTTGGTCTTCTTCAGAAACCACTGTCATCTTATCACAACTCTTCTCGCAATTGAGGCGCAAGTTGGAGCATTTAAGCTCTGCCTTCTGGCAGCCAAACTTTTTTTGACAGTTCTTGGTGCATTTGCATGAATCAAGTTTCAATAAAGCTGAAGGCTCGGATGGTAACAATGCTGTCACAGGCGCAAGGCCCTGTTTAGTTCTTTTCCATTCTCACTCTTGAGGGTTTTTTTTCCAATGCCTAGCTATTGCTGGACCTGATGGTAAGCTCTTAAAGAGTGTTGTTGTGCTGCATCTGCAGATGGTAGTGCCGCAATGTTTGGCGTGTACTTGAAGGTAGATTTGATGTAAAAAATATATCTCAATTAGTTCAATGATGGCACTCTATACTACCGTATAATGAAACAAGAAAACGTTCACCAGCATCAGAAACCATCTCCTGCGTCGCATTGGAGTTTTTGAATATTTTTATTGTCAACAAGATTAAGGTTCTTGGCCAGAGTCTGAAGAAATTTCCTTTGCTGGAATAACGCCGAGATAGTATTGCAACCAGTCATTACATGTAAAAATAGAATTTTTCGGCAATTGGTTCACTTACAGCATCAATTGGAGAAGATATAGCTTTAAATACTTTGTCTTTCCCAGGTTTCAAAAAGAACGTTTTCATGCTTGCTGAGGACTATTAAGATGACCATTAGATCCACATCCTCACCAACTACAATCACAGTCTCATTAGTTGCAGCTAAGGACAAAGCTGTGTTGACTTTCAGAATGTCTGCGTCTTCCTTCGCTTGCTTGCATGTCATTCCCGCTGAAGAAAACAATCAGCACTGAGTAGTATATAAAAGGGTGCTACTGCCTCAGATTTTTTTATACCCCTATTTTTTGATACTAAAATATGACCATTTTTGAATAAATTTCGTATTAAAATACCTAAATTTTGATTAAATTATATCAAATTATACCAAAATATTATCATTTTCCTTGTTTTTTGAGGCGTTGATTTTTGTTGAATCCAAGAACATCTAGCTCACATTTTACCTCAACAAATTTCAACGTGTTATTATTTTACATAAATTATTAATTTTGTAGAAAACGTAATTCAATAATATTCTTATTTTTACGAGTCTTATACGTATAGCATTGAAGCAAATATGCATTGATAACACGTACTCTGCAGGTGTCTTCGTCGCACGACGCAATATTACACAATATTATGCAAGCTATTATATAATATATGACGTACAGAGCATGTATATAAAGACTGTATGTGAGTGCACTCTGTTGAGAACACATCAATATGAGTAAGTTATAGTTATACAGTGTACATAAAACTAATATTTTAGGTCAAAATTACATTATACAGTGTATGTTAACTTAATATAATAGGTCAAAATTTAAAAGACAAATAATTTAGTGACTTGCATCACTTTTAATCCTCGAAATATTCTAGATATCCATTTGAAAATACATTGATACCAGCATTGTTTTTTTCTCCATTTATATTCAAACATTTTCTTGAATTATACTATGTTGAAAGTCATATGTTAAACTCTTTTTACCATACATTATAACACATCCAATAGTATTATTAGGAATAGCATTATGAAATGTAGCACATAATTTCATTGAAGTCTTTTACACGACATCTACATTTTTTCTAATGTATGTATTTATCAAATAAATTGGATTTTGAGTTACATAATTAAGTGGTGATAATGCTATTTCTACATTTTTATTTTTATTATTATTCAAGTCTTTTAAATTCTGTAAATGAACGATACGCTTTTTTATAAATAGTTGGTGGGTTTATATTCCATAATTCTGATGGCAATTGTTCATTTCGACCATTTTTAATAAAATATTTTGTAGATACCAATGATCAAAATGACTAGAGTCTTTTTCTTGATTATTAAGTCTATTTGTTTGAAATACTACGAAAACAAAATATGGCATATTGAAGTGCATCGGAAAAACTCTCGATTTTCGTGCACTTCAGTACGTAATTTGACGTGAGAAATAATACGTATAAATATGAAAAAAATGATATATATTTAATTGAAGAATGGGGAAAATAGTTTTATTAATAAATTTTCACGAAAAATAACATAAAGAAATAGGAACATTGTTAACCAGACGAGATTAGTCATTTATTGATGGATTGACAATAACATAAGGATTAAAAACACGAGAAGGACTATGGGACAAGAATAGAAACAAGAGGCATTTGAAAAAAAGAACGAGGTAGAACATTTTGGGATTATTACAACACTTCGTGTCAGGATCTGATAGCGATCGGATGTCGGACTATGTACTTGGAAGTTATAGTTTCTCGAGATTGACGCGTGATAGGATCAAGATGTACGAACAGTAATCGTCATCTTTAAGATTTAATTTTGAGATTGGAACTCGGTGCAAGAACTACATAGTTCAAATTCAGGAGTATCGGGATCGTAGGAAGTTTTCTTAGAATAATGAATTAACCGACTGTGGATTGAAGCGAACACCGGAATCCAGGAGAAGATAGGGTGCTGTGAAGCTGATCTGGTATTCAACTGCCAAGTGTGCTGACGCCGAAAGGACAAGGAAGTATTTCCGCGAAGCCCGAATTTGAGAAAGACATAAAACAGTTAAATTTTAATGTTCGAGCCCTAAGAGTAATTACAAATTTGGTTAAAGCAATAACTAAAATTTGAAATTGTAATAATTAGTAGATTGCCATCAATAGGGAAAATTAATTGTCAATTAAATAATATGCATGTAAGAGATTGATGAAAAATTACTAAGAATAAAAAAAAGAGACGTACGACACTTCATGTCGTTACGTGCATATATAAATTCTCGTTTCATTCAATAGAAATTAGGTATTTCAAAATTATTCCCTTTGTATCATTGGTAAACAAAGCGTAAGTATAAGATCCATCGACCGAGTCCTCGTAGAGCGGTATTTTCAGCCCACGACAAATGCAGAGAGTAAGTATTCTTATTTTTCAGGAGCATCCAGTGGACGTGGTGTTGAGCTAGCCACCCGCATGTACCACGTTCACGTTTCCAATTAAGATTTCTTAAAATAAAATAAAAAAAAAACAAGACGGGGTATTACAGTGGTAAGCTTAATGTGGGGGCGTGAAATTTGATAGGAAAGACCGGATTATTACAACATTGTAACATTAGGCGGGATTAGAACGATTGCAGTGATGAATCCGAAGTTCAAATCCATATTAGGATGCATTTAACTGCCAAAGTTTTTAAATGAAGCTTTGTGTTGCATTCATGGTCATGGAAATTATGCTGATTAAAGCATTTCATGTTTGCTGTGTTGTAAATATTCTGAAAAGGGACAAAGTGTGATATTGCACATTGAATCTTTGTATTAGTTTATTTAAAACCATTTTTATTGTGTTAATGGGAAGAGAGATGCAGTGAAAAAGTATTTGAATTAATGTAATACAGTCGGTGTTGATTTGACCTTTAATTTCCTGTTTTGTGAAGAATTGGAAGCCGTTTATTTGTGTGTAACATGCAGTTAAAACAAAATACTACGCCAGAGGTGTTCTGGTTATTCGTTTTATGGTAGTGAAAATTATCCACATTCAGATGTAGCTGGAAAGCAGAATGAACTTAAGAAAGAGACACATTTTTTCATATTCCTCTGTGGCGAATGATACCGTGAATTATTGAAGGCCCTTATTTTTTGTTATGTAGTATTAGAAAATGACTTGCTAAAAGGAGACACAAAATGATTAATCAAGCTGGACTATGTTTCATGTGAAGTGTATGGGAGCTTTGGTAACGGTATAGCCAGTGTCGCTAGAATTATGTATTAGATGGTAAATGCTTTAGATTATTTTACTTTTGGAAAGCATTTTTCCTTTTGTATTTTCTTATTTGATTTGTTAACGAAACATGCTAATTTCTTTACAAAATATATAAGAGTAACTTCCAATGTATTTATAGAATATGAAATAAGAATAAACACCATGAAATTTATGTTAAAAAACAAATTTTGAATAAAGATTAATTCATTATTATAGACAAATGGTCAGGGAACAACTCTCAACACTTCCTTAAAGACTATCTTCTTCTTCACTTGAAGGAGTAGGCACATGTGCCTGTTCCGTCTTCACATTTCCATTATTATTATTATTATTATTTTTGTAAGGAGGGGGAAATATTTTATAGATACCGGCGAACCGGTTATGTCGGACTCCCAGCTTTGGTATACCGACTAAAACCTAACCTCCTTTCGCTTAACCTCCTGAGACCCAGGAATATTTTTTTCACAGAATTGAAAATATACATTAATTTCTACAATTAATAAATCACAAATAATACCGAAAAAATACGAAAAAAAAATACTTCTAATATTTAGAGCTGTACGTTATGTCCTTTTAAAAGGACATTGGGTCTTAATTGCATAACAAGTACATAACAGGAACAGGATTCATGTAACTTGTTATTAGGTGATTTTAAGGTGTCTTGAGAATAACAGATAGCCTAAAACGTTATTTATTTGTCATACTGGAATCATTAATTCGAATAAAACAATACGTAATGTGCTGTGACACTAACAATTTAAAAATATAATTACATTCAGGCTGTGTGAAAATCAGCATAACAATTTCTCTGAGCAGTGAGAAATGCCAAATTGCATGCACTTAACAGTTGTTTTCATGCTTGCATTTTTCATTTCTACACCTTTTTTGAATTTCCCCAATTATTGTGGGTAAATTTTCAGCCCTATGCGACATCATAAAATTCGAGGGAATGGAACAATATACGAAGGCTGCATCACTGAGGCGTTATTTTTACCAAAACATTTCTCTTCCGAATCCGGTTCTATTTCCAACTTTTTTTGACATGTTTTCCGATTACGCGATCACGAACAAAAGAGTTCTGACCTCGTTTTGGGGCATTTCTACGATCTCTTCCGTGGGTACCTCGACAATTCGTTCTCGTTGTGGAAGTGGGGGGAGTCATCTAATATTGGACTTGGAGCTATATCACATATTTCTGAATCCAATTCAGACTTTTCATCGCCTTCTGAAACATCTGTATCAGAATCAGAATAATTTTTGTCTTCATAGTTTTGTATGTCAAAAGTTTCATCGTCATCGTCATCAACACTTAGACCATCAACATCGGAATCATCGAGAATATTCAAAATTTCCAATTCATTCAGCTCTGAAATTTATGAAATAAGTAATATCAATCAACTAATATATTATCATAACCTCAAAGTCTACTCTGCAATATCCAAAAAATATATTCAAGTAGCTAATATCGAAACCAATTTATCGCACTGAGACCCAAGGTCCTTTTAAAAGAACATCGCGTTGGTCACAAGGTATGTAATAGAGACCCGATGTACTTTTAAAAGGACACTCAAATTTTCTACCATTCAGTGAAATGTACATGAACGGAATCGCAAATTTGAACATTTACACACTTAGATTAATCTATTTGCTACGTAAAAATAAAAAAACTAAGTGATTTCAATAATAAAATGACTTCTTATTTGGTTTATTACGGCAGGTTTAATTGTTGTCATTACGCCCAGCCATTGTGAACTGCGGTCTGGTGCCCTCACAACTGCGGTAAAGCTTTGGGGTATGTTCCCGCGCGTAAGAGACATGTGTACCTATCTCCGAAATAAAATGTGCAGCAGAACATTAATTCTAGTCGTAACCAGGAATTTTTAAAACTTATGTTCTTTTAAAAGGACACTGGGTCTCAGGAGGTTAAGCCATGGCGTCACCTCCATGGAAACCGTCGTCAGACATTACTTCGTGGAGATGACAGGCGGTTAGCTAAAGCTCTTCCTTCTTAATTTCGAATATTTTCTTTCTTTTTCATTATATTTGTGACCATAGTCACTACTACATTCCATTTCTCTTTGGAGGAAAGCATCATTTTTACTAGATTTGTAGGAGAAACGGTTTCTCCCAGTTCTCTGTTTGTATTTTCCCTATCCGTGGTCCATGCATTACACTGCATGGTGTCGTCTACCTCGACTTGACAATGGACGCACCTCGGGCGGTTTTTTATCTTAAAGTCATAGTATTTGTTAAAGCATCCATGACCCGACAGCGCCTGTGTCAGGTAATAGTTTACTTCGCCGTGGCCTCTTTCCACCCATTCCGCTATATTTGGGATCATTTGATGCGTCCATCTGCCTTTTGTCTCCCCATCCCATCTTTCTCGCCACTCTTTCGTTAGCATGCTTCTGGTTCCCTCTTTTATGGTGTATATCTCCTTTGGGGGTAGCTTGCCTTCCTTTTCCTTTCTATCTTTTAGGGTCTGGTATGTTCTCTTCCTTTCCCTCGCTAGTAGGTCTGTGGGGGGCATTCTCGCCAGCACCAGAACAGCGCAGTCAGTTATCGTCCGATACGCTGATACAACTCTGGTGGCCATCCTCCTTTGGATTTGGTTGTATTTTCTCCTAATAGATTGTTTCTCGAGGGAAGTCGCCCATATATTATTATTATTATTATTATTATTATTATTATTATTATCACTATTATTGTGTGATGTAATAGAATATCTAGTAATATCTCATTTTGCAGAATCCAGTGTGAGGAACGTTCCTTTGAGGCCTTTGGCTTCAAAATTGCAAGTTTTGAGGCCCGGCGGGTTACATTTGGCATGCATATTCAGATACGTTTTTTTCACAAATCCTTCACATTCTTAACGTAAAAAAGCAATTCATCACGTCGCCCTCTCATTTATAAAAAAATTGGTTGCCTGTGAGTGCTGCAAAAAGAATGTATACTACTGAAATAATATATGAGGCGATTTTGCATTATTTGTTCGACTTCAACGGACCCATGCTGCCGCCTGCCGTTAGTATCTACTAAATAAGGTACTAGTATCAATAAACTTTTCTGATATTTAAATTAACAAGCAATAAAGAAAATCGCAATAGAATTTAAAAATACTGATAAAATATTTTCATTAATATAATTACCACATGCAATATCCAGAGTGCAATACATTAAATATTTATTAATCTCAAACTCAGAACCACCAACTTCCTTCTTCAATTTTTGTGCCAAAATGTTTGCTTACGAATTAAATACAATTCCAAAATCTTCAAGAATTTTATAGTGAAAAGCTGGGTTTATTAATTTTCTATCAGATCTCAATTTGTCACCTGTAAGCATAAACAATAATATTATTTTTTGTATTTAACGTACATTCTACAAGAGAAAAAAGAGATATAAGTACTTTACCTGCAGCTGTAACAAGACCCTTACGAACCACAGGTTCCATAAATCTGTATTGCAGACCTGTTTTAATGTTGGTTTTCGAAGTTAAAAATATCTGAAAAAGTAAAATATAATATCTTCATCTGTGATATGGAAATGTGTAGTAAAAAGTAAATTAGTGATACTACAATAGCACGTACTTTGTCGCATTATTTTTAAGGGCTATGTAATAATAAATATAAATCCGTAAAATTGGTTCAAAAAAGAAACCTTTTCTTCCGCTTTTGCGGAAAAGTTTTTTGGGGGGCTAAAACAAGGTTTTGGGAATTAAAACTAAGTTTTAAGGGTTAAACCAACATTTAAAGAGTTAAAAGAAGGCTTGTAGGATTAAAACAAGGTTTGTAGGATTAAATCAAGGTTTTGAGGTTTAAAGTAATAATTCAAAATTAAAAAAACGTTTTGAGGATAAAACAAGTGTAGGGGGTAGAAACAAGGCGTCAGGGTTAAGACAATGTTTAGACGTTACAATAATGTTTTGACGCTAAAATAGTGCTTTTGAGTTACCCACATGGTAAGGAATTAAAGCAGTGTTATAGAAATGAAAAAACGATTAGGTGTTACAGCGAAGCTTAATGAGTCAGGGGTTAAAGATTTAGCGATAACTAGTGGTGCTACAGAATGGCACAGTCATTCTCGTACTAGTTAGATTCCTAATTTGGTTAGGGCTAGCTTTTCGGTCGTAACCCATCTTCTTACCAGCTGCCATCTAGCATCCCCCCAAAATTATTTTTACTTTCCCGTATACGTACGTATATACTGTTAATGGTATATACGTAGTATAAGGAAAGTTATGTAATGCTGCGAAAAATCGATTTCGAGATTTCAAAGGGAACACACATTTGGGGTCCCCTGATACCGAAAAAGTGGTTCTTTTCAAAACGTCCGTCCATCCGTCCGTCTATCTGTCTGTCCGTCTGGCTGGCTGTGAAAAACCGTAGCGCCGAAACCATAAGTACGATTTCTTCCAAAACGAAAATTCCGCAGCCGATTTAGTTCCACTCGAGGCGCCGCGATTTTGAAAAATATTCTTCAAAATTTGGGTATACTTTATATGAAGGCACCCGGACATTTTCAAAATTTTCTCAAAAGCGATTCCAAACTTTTTCTTTAAATTTTTTGTAAGAATCAAGTAAAATGCACTTATAAAGGTGGCTTAGCTCCCATTTTCACGGTTAACTCTGAATTTTCGAAAATTGTAAAAGTTAGAATTTTTTCGGCGTCTTCTTAGAACTACAACAATGAATATAGAGATTTTTCTTTCAAATAAAGTTTGTTGTACATGGTGAGTTCTTTCCTTAAGCTCATGTATATTTTTTTGAAAATTTTAGTAGGTTTTGTGCAATATTGCACGTAATATTTGCAATTTTAAAAAATAATAAAAACAAGCTTTTCTCAAAAGCGGATCCTAATTTTTTCTTTAAACATTTTATAGCCATAGTACTACATGTGCTCTATGAGATGACATTAACGCCATATTGCTTTATTCTTTCGTTTTTTCAAAAATTACCAAAATCCAATTTTTGATTTGTCTCTCACGTCGTTAATATTTACAGTAGTGGCAATTTGTTTACATTATTATATTTATGAGTACATGTGCTTAGAATAATGTCAAATTAAGTTTCTCGAAAATTGAAATAGTTTTCTGTGAAAACTAGCTCAAAATTCCGCATTTTCAGAAACGCTCAGACGCCATTTTCTCAAAACTGGCTCCAAATATTTTGTTCAAACTTTTCGAACGGATAGTGCAAATTGCACACCTTAATATGACGTAAAGTTCATTTTTTTATTTTTGTTTTTTTCAAAAATTATACAAATGTAATTGTTTTGAAAGATCTCACACCTTTAATACGCACATTACCAGCAATTTATAAACACTATTGTGTTTGTGCGTTAACAGATTTTAAATTACTTTAAATGAAGTTTTTCGAAAACTCAAAAATTTTCTGTGAAAAAGAGCTTCAAATTTCGCATTTTTAGTAGTGCTTAAACGCTATTTTCTTAAAAAAAGCTCAAATTTTTCAAAGGAAATTGCGATTTAGGACGATGTTTTGCGGTTCTTTAATATTCCTCAATTAATATTTCCGTTCTACCATTAGGAAACCGAAAAATTAAGAAAATGTCCAAAAAATGGACTTTGGGCAGCGATAGATGGCAGCTGGCACAAGTAAGTGTCAATTCCGAATAGCTAGCCTATAGCCAAGGAAATAGAAAACTAATACGGGAAAGTCTGTGCTATTTTGCAGCACTACTAGTTTAATATTTGCTCAATTTTTCGGTTTTCGAATGGCAGATACGAAACATTAAGTATTTTATAGAAGAGTAAAACTTCGCCGTATACAAAAATTTTAGTCCAAAATGTGGAGCCACATTTACGAAAATGGCGTTTAATCGTTAGTGTAAATGCGAAATTTGAAGCTTTTTCCACAGAAAACTCTTGAGTTTTTGAGAACCTTATTGTATTTCATTTAAAGCGCCACTCACAAATGCATTAGTGCATACAAATTGCTGGCGTAATCATAAGCGTAAGAGATATTTGAAAAAATATAATTACATTTGTGCAATTTTTCTTAAAAGAAAACAATATAGCAAAATGAATTTTATTTTTTCTTGAATAGTGCAATTAGCACTATCCGCAAGAAAAGCTTAAACAAAAATTTGGAGCCGTTTTTGAGAGGTGCGTGAAGTTAGCACCCCCACTTTGAGGAACATTCAAATGACATACGCCAAAGCTTTGCCCACGTTTTGCCCAACCTTTAAAAAGTTTTGCCCAAGTCACATAACGCCGGAAATTGAAAATCAAATTTTGAACTTAAAAGTGACTAGCACCCCCATTTGCGAATTTCAAAGTTTTGAACATACCATCGTGTGGAAGAGTTTTGCTTAATTGCTTTTTTAAATCAATTTGTAAAAAGTTTTGCCTAAGTCAAACAAAGCCACAAGTCGCAAATCAAAATTTCGGACTTAAACCTCCTGGAGATATCCCACAAAGCTATTTCAAAATTTCGAACATGCCATCGTTTTTCCCACGAAGAGACCAGGTATATAAAGTCGAGAGTCATAAAAAAGTTTTGCCCAAGTCACACAACGCCGGAAATCGCGAAAATCGCAAATCAAATATTGGACTTTAAAGTGACCAGCACCCCCACTTGCGAATTTCAAAGTTTTGAACATACTGTCGTGTAGAAGAGTTTTGATCATTGTTGAATAAGTTTGTAAAACGTTTTGCCCAAGTCAAACAAAGACGGAAATCGCAAATTAAATTTCGGAATTCACCCTCCTAGAGCTCTCCCACAAGGCAATTTCGAAATTTCGAACACATCACATTTTTTTCCACGATGAGCCCAAGTGCATCGAGCCATAAAAAAGGTTTGCCCAAGTCACAGAAAGTCAGGAATCGCAAATCAAAATTTCGGACTTAAAACTTCCTATAGCTCTTCAAAACACAAATTTCAAAATTTCGAACATACCATCGTTTTGCCTACGAAGAGCCCACGTTCATCGACCCTTAAAAAAGTTTTGCCCAAGTCACACAACGTCGGAAATCGCAAATCAAAATTCTGAACTTTAAAGTGACTTTCAAAAGTGCGAAATTGGCACTCCCAATTTATCGGAAATTCCAATGACCTACACCAAAGTTTTGCCCAAGTTTGCCTAACCTTTAAAAAGTTTTGCCCAAGTCACACAACGCTGGAAATCGCAAATCAAAATTTTGGACTTAAACTTTCTGCAGCTCTCCCACATGTTGGCTCAGAAAGGTATTTTCACAAAAATTGGACCGAAACTGGCCGGCCAGCCTCTGGTCAACTTTTTGTAGAAACAATGTCTAGGGAGAGATGATTTCAGTTGAGATCAAATTTCCATGTAGTAGACAATCTAGCTAGGCCAGAAAATTATGAAGATAAATTTTACAAAGTAAGATCCATTTATAAGTGTGTAAGAAATAGGTGTCTGGAACTTAAGGTGGAAAACGAATTGTGTGTTGATAAACAAATGGTGCCATTCAAAGGCCATTTGGGAATGAAGCAATATTCTAAAGGAAAACATAATCCTTGGGGTGTGTCAAGGAGTACAAAAAAAACTTTAATAATTTCACAAAACTTTAACAATTTCACAAAACTCTTGCAGTGTTGCGAAACACAAAATTAAAGGCACACACTGACCAAGCGATGCTACCTGACTAACACAGCAAGCAAAAACCAAATGAATGTAACATTGAAAGGTTACGAGGCACACATGGCCGGGTTGTCGAACCACACCACTGTCACAGCACCACCGCTCCTACAAATCACACCGCTGTCCAGTAGAGGGTCTCAAATGCAGAAATCGTGAAAAATGCCCTTCACCGCCGTGGATGCTTCATGCTCCCGGTCCACCATAGCTCCATCCGCTTGGCCCACACTGCACCAGCTGTGTCGCCCGCTGTCCGCACATTCTCTGGCGGTGCCCCGGGTTCCGACCCCGGGCAGGGCGCAGAGGGGCGGGCAGCCGGCTAGCTGGCGGCGGGGGGCGGACGTAGGCGGGGGGAGAGATACGGGCGCGACGGTGCGATGGTGTTGGTGGCGGCGGTGACGGTGGTGATGTAGTGACGTCACCGGTGTCGGCGGCGAGGGTAGCTGATTGCAACCTGGCAGGGCGGCGGAAGAACTGTCACATGCATCAAGGCGCGGGGAAACAATGATTTAATTAATGTCTTCATTCCATTTCATTGATTGATTGATGGATTGATTGATTGATTGATTGATTGATTGATTGATGATGGATTTTTTTTAAGTGGGACGCGCGAATTTTGGAATTGGCGCCCCCATGACACCCTGGTCTAGCATGGAACTCCCATAATTTAGCGGGAAGCACTCCAAAGAGTGCCCAGGTGGGCGGAAGTCGCAGGAACTTGTCCGCGCCGAGCAAAATGTGCTAACATTTATTGGGGCCGGGCGCATGGCGATGCTCGAGTTCGGCACCGTCCGTCTCCCACTCACTTCTTTCAGCAACAAGCACTGAGAAGTCCACCACAGTTCTGCATTATCTTGAGAGACTCCATTCCTACTATAAACACGTGAGGAGGGCATACAACAAACGAAAGCATAGGCGTTTGCCTAGCGTACATATTGTAATCACCTCGAACCATTACTGAGTACCTCGTAACAATTACCCTAACCTAGAAGTAACAAAATCACATAGAATTTGTAGCAGTGCTTAATCAAAAAATTATACCAATTAGTACAACAAGGAATTAACAAAACGCATAAAATGTCAAAGAACACCAAAAAAAACCAAGTGGCAGGCCCACGCAGTATGACCTATAAAATGATAGTGGTACGCCTGTTCACCAGGCGGCGAAGCGAAAGAAAAATCAGCTGAGCATCTCTGGTCGACAGAGGGGGAAAAGTAGAGATAAATATCATGGATTGGGGCTTACTCGTGGGAGGATCTAGCCAGTGCACATAACTTTTGTACTGGTCGCAATAACTTGCCCTGGCTAGTTCGTACTTCAACAGTACGCACGACTCCGGCTTGATCAGGGAACAATTTCTCCACTACACCTAATTTCCAGTGAGAGGGCGGAGATTCCTCAATTAAAAGTACTAAATCATTTACAGCTAGTGGTGGTGACTCCCTTTTCCACTTCACCCTTTGTTGCAAGGTGTGGAGGTAATTTCGCGACCAATATTTCCAAATTATTGCTAATTTGTTATTTAAATGGCGGAACTGTTGTGCAGGAGTAATCTGCACAAGAGGCGAGTCAGTATCTATAGGAAGAGTATTAAGCGCGTGCCCGTAGACTAAGTGATTCGGGGTTAAAATCAAATTCACATCCGTATCTGTAGACGTGACTTCAAGCGGTCTTGAGTTTAAACAAGCTTCTATTTTGGCTAAGAGGGTGTACAATGTAAGCAAGGGCACAACTTGTTGCCCTAAAGCGCGTCGCAAATGGAATTTAAGACTCTTAACACAAGCCTCAGCTAACGAGTTTCGGTGAGGAGAGTAGGTGGGACAAAAGTGCCAGGAGGTGCCCTGCACTGATAAAAAATTGGTGATAACCTCTAAATCCCGAGCGGAAAGAACAAAGCGATTAGCCTCGGCTAGGATACGACTAGCACTTTTGAATGTACTAGCGTTATCACTGTACATGTGCACAGGATAACCTCTTCTCGAACCAAAACGTTCAAAGGCCGCAATGAATTGAGAGGAGGATAGATTTTCGACGATTTCTAAATGCGAAGCTTTCGTGGAATGGCATATAAATACAGCAATCCAAGTCTTCTGAGACATTTTTGATCTCGTGAGAGACGGCCTTGTCAAAATTGGGCCACAATAATCTAAGGATGTGTGAGCCCATGGCCGAGAAGGATTTACGCGGCTAGGGGGCAATGAACCCATAATCTGGCCAAGAGGAATTGCGCGCCAACGCTTGCAAGTCAGACAAGCATTGATTACTTTCTTTGCTACCCGTCTTAGGGAGGGAATCCAATACTGCTGGCGCACACATCCCATCATCAATGCTAAGCCCGCATGTAGAAATGCGAGGTGTATCATTTCTAAGAACAGGACGGTAAATTTGTGGTTAGGCGGAAGTATAATAGGATGCTTGTTTAACCTTTCCACCTGAGAATTCATTAAACGGCCACCCACCCGTAAAAGCCCATCAGGGCCTAGATAAGGATTCAAGCTAAGGAGCGATGACTTGGGAGGTAATCCCTTTTCTTTTGAAAGTGCCTTATATTCAAGGGGGTACATGTCTAGTTGAATGAGCCTTATAATAACCACTGTGGCTTCTCTCAATTCAAGCGGTGCCAACCAACCCCTTCTCCGCATCTGAGCCGAAGCAGGGTCAATGCGAGCAACAATTGCAGCCCGTATATTGTTAATGAATCTTAAGCATAGCGCCAACACCCTTATCAATTTGTGATATTTTGAATATCTGCTAAGCAGCACTTGAACAAATGAATTTTGGTTTTCACCTACATCTGACGAGGGCATACTTGTTTGGTATGCAGTGAACATACAACAGAGAGCATCTACCTTACCATTATCCGCTACCTCAGCATCGACAAACGGCTTGGCCCACATTGACACTGGCTGCTTCAGCCACGGCGGTCCTACAAACCAGAGGGTACTGTGTTGCAGTGTCTGGGGGGAGACACCACGGGTTAGCAGATCAGCGGGATTCTGTCTCGAGCTTACATGGCGCCAACAAGATAGTGGATAGGATGCCACTATCTTTGAAACTCTATGCGCAGTGAAAGCATCCAATTTATGATTGCTTTTCACCAACCAGTGCAAAACAATAGAACTATCTGAAAAAAGATACACTTGATTAATAGAACACACAATTCTCAATGCTCTTATTACCTTCTTGGTCAATTCTACCAATAACAATGCACTACACAACTCCAAGCGAGGAATAGTCGACCCTGCCAGGGGAGCAAGTCTTGATTTAAAGCACAACAAGTGGCTATGCGCAACGGATGCAGAATCATGATTAACTAAGTATAATGCAGCTCCGTACGCCTTATGAGAGGCATCACAGAATCCTACTAGACAAGAGGGAAGGTGACCCTGGGGTAACACCTTGCGTGGGAATATAATTGATGGCAGTAAAACAATCTCATTAACCAAGGACTGCCAACAACAAGTAAGATCAGAATCAAGAGGAGTATCCCAATCCAACTGTAAAGACCACAATTTTTGCAGAAAAAGCTTCAACTTTACCAAGAAAGGATTCACAAAACCTAATGGGTCATAAATAGAGGCTATTAAGTGCAACACAACCCTTTTTGTGATATACGGGAGGTTGAAAGTGTTTGGATCGGAGTGTTTGCTGTATGTAATGCAAAGTGTGTCTTTATCAGTGTTCCAAGTCAAACCCAATATTCTATGTGTGTTGTCTGAGGCCAGAGGCGTGGAAGTGTATTGTGTGTGAGTGGTGTTGAGAGTGGCCAGAAACGATGAAGAATTGCTATTAACCTTTCTCAAATTAAAATGAGCTCCCTTTAGCACTTTTACAATCCTTTGAAATAACGATGCTGCCTTCTCAGCACAGTCACTCCCAAACAGTAAGTCATCTACATAAAATCCCTGCTTGATGGCTGAAGCCACCTCAGGATCATTTTCATTTATTTCCTCAGCCAACTTGTTGAGACACCTTGTACTCAGGAATGCGGAGGGGGCCATACCATAAGTAACGGTTTGCAAAGTAAAAATTTTAATGGGGTCGTGAGGGTTCTCTCGCCACAAAATTCTCTGAAATTTAGTATCAGCATCATGCACCCGAACCATTCTATACATTTTCTCAATGTCTGCTGTGAAACAAACATTAAACAATCGAAATCTAAGCATGATGTCAATGAGCTCTGATTGCACGTTAGGGCCAGCGTAGAGTAGGTCGTTTAAACTTAACCCAGAAGAAGATTTGGCACTACAATTGAAGACTACGCGCAGTGGTGTAGTATGGGATTGTGGATTCAACACACAAAAATGAGGTATAAAATAGAAAGGAGGTGCTATCTTACTGACACATTCAACTGCATGCCCCAATTCAATGTATTCTCTCATGAACTTGACATAATTATGCCTTAATTCTCTATCTTTAGAAAATCTGTTTTCTAAAGCAAGCAAAAACTGTTTGGCCACAAAATGTGAATTCCCCAATAATTGTGGAGGACGTTTAAAAGGCAAAGATACACAAAATTGCCCATTCTCCAACCTAAAGGTGTCCTCATTAAATTTTTTTTCACAAGGATGCTCCAAGTGTGAGAAGTTTTCATCACGAGAAGAGGAAATCCTCTCAGAATTCCAAATATTCTCATAATCATTGACTAAGGAAGGAGAGTGTGCAGTTAAGAAAAAGCACTGATCTGGGGGTGCCGCACTTGGCAACAGTGTGGGCAATCGATCCCCCGCAATGACATTACCAAACTTAGTATCAAGAATAAAAAGCTTTGAACAATGGCTGCTCTTCTTAGTGTTAAGCACCTGAAAAAATAAAGAAGAGCTTAATAAAATATCTAATTTTTTAGGAATAAAGAATTGGTCATCAGCCAATTTTAGGTCAGCAGGCAGCTTCAGGGCAGCTAAATTAATGTTCCTCCGGGGGGTGGCTTTGGAAATAGCAGGGACCACTAAACATTCTATTGCCCTTTTCCACCTACAACACCGCGAGGAGATTAACACATGAACTCTAGCATTTGAACCAGAAGTAAGAGCATTAACAGAATGAATAGTAGCATTGTGCCTAATTCTTTTGAGACGGAGGGCCTGTACCAATGATTCAGTTATCAAGGAGACTTCACTACCAGAATCAAGTAATGCCCTGGCTGGCAGGGTTTGGCCCAATTCAATTGTTGCATTAACAATGGCTGTGGGAAGGAGAGAACCAATATTAAATGTCTGGCTAAGAACCAAGTGTGATAACGTGGAAACCTTACTATCGTGTGATTGTTTTGCAGTAATCTGGGTGGCAGATGCTAGTCCAGCAGAGGTGTTGGGAGCACTAGAATAATGAGGTGATGCCAAATTATGGACATTTTGTGTAGAAAATTTATGAAGCATTGAGTGGTGGTTCTTACCACAAGTTTTACAACTTCGCTGTGAGCAATGATGAGAAGGACCCTTCCTTCGAAGACAGTTGTAGCAGAGTTGATGAGAAGAGACAAAATCCCATCTCTGCTGGACAGCCAGGGTACGAAAACGAGGGCAGGCGAAAAGTGGGTGCTCTCCAGAACTGCAGGCAATGCAGGCTTGAGCTGATGACCCCTCTTCCAGCTGAAACACCTGTTTGGCAGGTGAAGATTGTGTAGGGCGCTTAGATTTACTAACTGAAACAGAATTCACATCAGGATTAGCAAGAGGGGCAATGTCTAGGGCTCAGGTGTAAAGCTTTACTTATTGTGCAAAAAAAGTGGATTGCGCTATGTTTTTATGCTTTATGAAGGAGGTACACAAGAAATTCAAAAAGATATTATAAAGAAGTTCAGTTTGGGAGCATCTGTTGTTCGAAAACTTGCTGAGAGAATAAATATAGAATATTGTTCCCTCAACTTTGATAACTATTTTACAACTTTCAATTTACTTGAATTTTAAAAGTGAAAAAAATTAATGCTGCAGGTACAGCCAGAACATCTCATTTTCCCTAATATTCTCCCTACTCCAGACAATGTTATAAAAAAGAAAGTCCGGAGATATTTTGAGGAAGTTGTAAGTTTACATGAGAATGTAATAGTGTGCAAATGGTTTGACAACAGACCTGTAGTACTGGCATCAAATTTCATAGGTTGTGGTGACCAGGATCAAATAAGACGGTGGGAAAAAGCAAAAGGCTCCTACATTGCTGTAACTCATCTTGAGGTTGTTCGTTTATATAACCATGCTATGGGAGGAGTCGACAAACTAGACATGTTAATTAGTATGAACAGAATTTTCTTGAAATCTAAAAAATGGACATTACGTATGTTGTTTCATGCAATTAATTTAGCTTGTGTAAATAGTTGGTTAGAGTATAAGAGAGATATGCAAACACTTGCTGAAAATAAAACATTGGATTTGCTTCATTTTCACAGTAGGTAAAGCACTTATCAGAATGGGTAAAGATAAAGCAAAAAAACAGAGTAGGCCACGCAATGAAATGCAGGAGACTCTGATAAAAAAGGCAGCCAGAGAAATTCGACCAGCACCAGATTGCTCACGATCTCATCGGACATTTTCCAGAATATCACGAACAAAGTGAAGCTTTGAATGTAAAATGCCTGGTTGTAAAAATAGGACATATGCATTTTGTGAAAAATGTAAAATACATTTATGTTTTGTGAAAGGGAGAAACTGTTTCAAAAATTATCATTCATGGAAAAAAAACAACTGTTGAGTACATTCCAATACATTCCAATGATCATTCTGTAAAAAATAAATTGACTTTTGAACATTCTGTTTGTTTTATTGTGTTTTTAACACCCTTAAAGGAACAAATAATTTTTTTAATGTCCAGAAAAAATGTGAGTCTGAAAGGGTTAAGTTACTCTCCATATATAATTACTATTAATTCTAGAGTTGAATTAAATATTAGGGACAATACTGTGTTCCTTGCCAAATATATCAGGAGATTAAAAAGAAAAACCCTGACCAATAAGATACAAATCAATATTCACTATTGACAAACAAGGATTGAAATGTATGTCAAATACAACTCAGAAGTAGTTTTCCAAACACTGTATAAACAGCACTAGAACTAGCCCAGATACAATTTTGTATAAAACATATGAAACATACATGCTAGTTCTGCAATAATACTTGTAGGCTATAACTGTTCGGAAGGTAGTACATTTTTACGACATCAACCACAAAACTTGGTACACAGTACACACTATAGTTCAAAAAATCAGTTAGAAATATATCGTTAAAGATATTTGAATAAATCTCACAAATCTAATTGAAAATATCAGTGACAGTGTCAAATCCTGAGAGGACTTTTTATTGGAGATCTCAACTGAGTAAGTGAATATTTTCAATCAGATTCCAAGTCCATGTGGCATTGCCTCTGAACCTACAGTGGTTCTATCACAGTAACGTTTAGAGGGCTCACTGAACCTGCATAACATTTAAATAGCTTCTCACCCAAGCCTAGATCGAAACAAGAAAATAAAACACTACACAGAAATTATTTAATTATAACCCATCATGAATAGAAAGTTGCCTATAACAACTGAAACAGCCATTTCAATATTTAAATAAATTCAGTCTGTTATAGAATTATATGTATATGCACTGTCAATCCTGGGAAGCATTGCCAAAACTAATTCTCATAAGAGACAAATAAAACTTGGTTTTTCAGAAATCACCAAATTCAAAATGACTTAAATCAAAACTTTTTTTTTATATTTATTACTTCCTGTTCGACAATTTCAGGGCCTTTCATTGTCTTTCTTTTTCAGGGCAATAAAATTGACAATATGTGGACAGTCGTTTTGGAGACTAACAGTTACCCCTTTAAGAGGATTTATGAAGGCAAATTTTTAAGAATTAGACAAATGTATAAGACTAAGAAACAAGGAAAACAAAAGAAAATAAATAAAATTACGGAGGATGAAATTTATCTTTAGGAAATTTGAAATTAATTCTACATGGAAAGGCATAAGTCTTATCAAGAATAAAAAATTCTGCATGGTTTAATAGAAGGAAGATCATTAAAAAATTTGAAACTATAATTTTTAATCAAATCATGGATTGCAGGGAGATTTAGTTCATTGTGAATTTGTGTATTGGGAATAAACCAAGGTGCATGTAGAATTTTTCTAAAGATTTGGTTTTGAATAGTTTAAAGTTTTTGTATATTTGATTTTGCTGCATTTGACCATATTGGACAAGCATAAGTTAAAGTAGGTCTAATAATTGAAGTGTATATTAATTTACAGTAGCAGTTTTAACACAGAGAGTTGAGTTATTATTTATGAGAGAATTAAGTTATATATTACAATGGTAGTTATTTGTATAACATTTTTAATATGAATTGTTCAGTTCAGTTTTGTGTTTAAATGAAGACCTAAATATTTAATAGATTAAGAGGAAGAAAGCCAAGGAATAGGAGTGTTATAAATGAGACGGGAAGGAGGAGTTATTGACTTTCATAACGTAAATATTTTGGCTTGGCATTTATCCATATTGATTTTGATTCTCCAATTGTTGGTTCACATCAAATAACAATTAAGATCTATTTGAAGTTTATTTCTAGGAAGAAGAATAAGTGAGTTAATAAGGGCTGTATCATCTGCAAAAGGTCTAATTTAGAAGCGAATTTTGGAATGTCGGATAGATAAATATTGAATAACAGAGGAGAAAGACAAGAACCTTGAGGGACCCCAGCAGAGATATTAAATTTTTGAGAGAAGGAATTATTATATTTATCTATGAAAGTTCTATTAGATAGGAAATTTTGAATAATTGTTATAAGATTAATAGGAATACCTACAAGATGAAGTTTATATATATTGAACTATCGTGCCAAACTTTGTCGAATGCCTTTTCTATATCTAAAAAGATTGCATGTGAATGTTGTTTTAAATGAAAAGAATTTTCTATGTGTTCAATAAAACGCAATAGCTGATGAGGAGTAGAACGTTTGTGCATAAAACCAAATTGTGAGGGTTGCATAATGTTATTTTGAGAAGTGAATGTATAAAGTCTGTGAAGTAATATAGTTTGGTAAATTTTTGATAAAGAAGAAAGTAAATTAATGGGCCAATAATTTGAAGGAAATCTTGGGTCTTTCTTTGGTTAACAAATGGGGATAATTATAGCTAATTTCCAAATATTAGGAAAGCAGTGAAAACAAAGAGACAAATCCAAAATATTAGTGAATACAGCAAATGGATTTATAACCTAAAAATTTCAGTAATTTATTAGTAATTAGATCAAATCCAGTTGATTTGCGAATTTTGAGTTTCGAGTCAAAACATTGAAAACAAAATTATCAACATTGAGTTATGTCACATTGTTGCTCATCCTCCTCGGATTAACAGTTAATCCACACCCAACGACAAAATCTACACGTTCCACAAATGCTGTCATCTGGAAAATTACTCTAAACTAATCAAAAATTCAAAAACCAAATTCATGGATGAAACTTCATTTAGCTAAAATAGTACTAGCTGGAGTTATCTCTAATATTGTTATAATTCAAATATTGTTAAAAATCATTCCTAACAAAACTAATAATGCCCGTTCAATACCAAATACTAATAATGCCAGTTCTGTATATGACAAACCTTCACAATCATTAATATCAAACAAAGAGTTGTTGTTGTTATTAATCATAGGGTTATTGCCTCAAGAAAATATTTGGGTAATATGGATGTTCCTTGGCTATATTTTTGACGAACACATTTTCAAAACATTTTTTATTGCATTAATGACACCATTATTTTAGATTGTAAATTACATTTCGAGGCTCACATTTGCCTTATCAAGCTAAAATATAATACATTTATTAATTAAATTACCTTCTGTTAAACCACATAAAAACATTACCCAATACAAAAAACCTCCTTACACTCACCTTAATGTGTGATAAGTACTGTTCACTAAGAATTAAATTTTAATGCAACAAACATTTCTTGAACAGATAAGAAGGTCTTTCAATATTTCAAATCAAGTCATTATAACAGACTTTTGCTCATGTATGCTACTCATAACAAAACTGTTATGATGCTAAAAATCAAATGGAAGAAAAGTGAAATGAGTAAGGAAGAACAGCTAATCCAAGAATTGACAATTCAAAATGTCAAAAATAATTTATTTATATTTTAAGAAAACTAACCATTAACAATTTCATTCCTTAAAATTACTCAACACACTATCATACAGTCTAGTGAAGGTGTTTGATTCAATTTGTGAGTTGCAACAATTAGTAGTTGTTATAAATAAAGTTTCCAATACCAATCTTGGATATCTTCCATTCTCTTTGGCCAAAATGTTCACATTCGTAAAATCTACTTCTTGGACAGAATTCATTTGGTGAATGGTCAATGAATACTGCTTATTTGTACTCTCATTAATATTTCTTTTATGTTCAGTTAATCTCAACTTCAATTTTCTCTTAGTTTCTCCCACATATGCCTCTGGACAATCTACACATTCAATCCTTGTTGTTCCTCTTTTTGTTTAATATCTTTAAGTTTTCTTATTACATTTCTTTGATTAATTATTTTCTTCACTACATTAAAGCCAAATTTGGTCTTTAACTTTGATTTCATTGTGAAGTTAATAGATGAAGCTAAAGGAAGGCAGAAAAATTTGTCATTACCTCATTACTCATATTCCGCTGTTCTGCAACAATACTATTATTCATTTTATTTCTAATAATCCACATTCTCCTTTTTATCAATCTATCAGTAAAGTGTAAAGGATAATCATTATTACTAAGAATATTTTTTACTTTCCTTAAATTTTGGCTATGAAATTTTAGAGATGATGATTTCATTGCCCAATTGTATATAATTGTATACAAGATTGGATACAATTGATTTCATAATTACAATGGATGCTTTGACTCAAAATTTAACATGAGACCCAAAAATATTCCCTTTGTAAACCAATTAGTTTTGATCTCAAAATTTGTTCTTATTAATGTTAAATCCAAACCATGCAGTTGTTTATTTACTTCTTGTGCTAATGTGAACTTAATATGTACATTAAAAGCATTAAATTTATTTAACAAAAGGTCAATTTGATGGTCTGAGACTAATAAAAGTGTATTATCAACATATCTAACATATAACATACAATCAATTTTTTTAAGTACTTCAGTTTCTTGTTTTTGCATGACCACTTCAGCTGCAAGAGAACTCAAAGATTCTCCTACAGGGGTATCTATTTATATATTTGGTTGTTAAAAATGGAATGAAAATGATTTATTATTACTCTTAGAACTAACAGAATCTCATCCACCAGAGTACATTCAATTAAATTGTGTACTGACAAAAAGTTTTCAAGAACAGACATTATAATAGAATGAGGTATGGATGGATACATACTCATTACTTCAAGAGACACAAGTCTCATTGATGGATCCAATGCTAATGTTTTTAATTTTTCAATTAATTCCAAGCTGTCCTGAATTGAATACAAATAACCTTTTTTTTATAAAGGCTTCAAAAGCCATTCAAGAATTTATAGAAGTGATAAACCGGAATGTCCAACGATGAAACAACAGGCCTGGCAGGATGATTTTCTTTGTGAGTTTTAATTAGGCCATAACCATATGCAATATTGGAAGTTGTTGGATAAAACCAATTATAATCTGACTTGGAAATATATCCTTTATTCCCTCACCCAAATATTTATTAGTAGAACTTCATCTTCAGTTTTCAAAATTCTCTTCTTTCCTAAAATTGTTCTCAACCTAAGTTAAGTTCTCATATTTATCTATGGCTACAAAGGCACCACTTTTAACACATTTAACTATTTATATAAGAGGATTGTGTTTCAAAAACTGTTCAGTTAACTTCAAATTCTTCAATAATGTCTGATCATGTATGTTTAAACTTAGTAACTACTTTCGATAATTTATTTGATAATGAACAATGTATATCATTCTGGAAAGTCTCACGAATTTTATGCATATTAGCTTCAAAGTCCTTAATATATTGAAAAACAACATCTTTCATTTTTTTTTTTAGCAAAGGAAAACTGAAGTTGGGACCTAGCTTAACAGTTTCAACCACAAATTTCGGAATGGGAATATCTGTAAGATTATAAAAACATTTATAATTATTAACCATGTAGCCATAATTATAATCAATCTGTTGTTCACAAAAGTTTAGAACCATTTTATATTTCTTATCCAATCATGCCTTAACAAGGAATTAAGTCTTAGACGTTGTGTGGAATAAAATATATCCAAGATGTGTTCTGAAAGAAAGAAATCTAAGTTAAGCTCAATCTTCTTAAGATATAATTGTACTTTTTTTACCTGGCAAAACTAATCAGTAATACTTAAATTAAATAATTTTTCTCCCATCTTTTTTATATACCCTTCACTAGACTTACATATTTTCAATGAGTTAAATTTAATCTTACACTTTTTAGTTTGATTTACAAACTCCGGTATAATTCCTTCTTTACTATATTCTGTCAAAAATACAAGGTGAGCCTCAAGTACTTACATTCATCCATCTCCACACCCAAAAAGCAGCATAAGGGGGATGACCTCTTAAAAACTCCTATTCCCCAGAATTGGGTAAATAATGTGCTCTCACTTTTGGGCACACAAGTGGAAATGCATGTAATGGAAAGTATCAAAATTATGCCATCAAGCATGAGAGCATACAGAAACTATTCCATTTCAATAAAGAAATTTTCAGAAACGCTAATATTTCCTATTCTTATCAGCCATTTGCACTCATGAATTAATCAATCCTTTCATGTCTAGTAGGGAATGAAAATTTACAATAAAAATCCATTTGATGTACCTCTGGCCTTCTGATCAACTCTGTTAATTTCAAAATATGGCACATCAAGAAACTTGTATTTATGTTACGACTTAAGTCTGAAAAACAGCTAAATTGTATATTAGCCCATAGGATTGGATAAATATACTGTATTTATCCAATCCTGAAACATCAATGAACATCATGAGGCAAATGCTTTTAGTATATACCCAGGATATCAGTCCAATGAAAACATATTCAACTGGCCTTTGAAGCATGTGAAACAATGAAGAAACACACAAACACAGTAAGTATAAAAATTATTGGTTTTGAATATTGTTTCATTATTTCACAGTACCATTTAGCCAACTAATCAACTTCAAGTTTTCGAATTTATTTAGAATAAAAAGTGAATGAAATTACTTTTTATACACAGATGCACAAAAAACAAATTATAAACACACTATTAAATGTTTCCCTTCTCCAACATCATACAGTAAAGATAACCAAATCACAAGATAACCAATAAATGAAGTAAAATCAAAATTTACTTCATTCCTATAGACAGCAGCCATATGACCTTTTATAATTTTCCTTCAATGGAGATGTCAAAGTATCCTACAATTCAGTCAGTCCATCCACCATTCACACTTCCCACAAAACAAACATAAAACCATATAAAATGAATTAAAAGCCTGGCATCATAGTTACTACCACTCAAATCACTGACACAATGCAGTTCTTGGTCACAAATTTATACTTATTTATGTCAGAAAAATAACATGAACGATATAAAAGTGAGCAGAATCAGAGGCTGACATCGAACACAACAGCCTCATTAAAAAAAAGTCAAAACAATCAAAAAAATATACTGCTACTTCAAAAAATGTATATCTAAACAGAACTCTTAGATAAAAAGTACCAAAATGTGAAAAATAGTACCCACTAGAGAAGGCCCTCAAAGATCATTTAGGGCTAACAAGCCTCCCAAATTCCAATAGATGCAAGAGAATCTTTCATTAGGCATTTTAGACTAGCAGTATATCAAAATTATAGGAAGAGAAGTGTTTGATACAAACCATATAAAAAGGAACAATTAGAATTAAACTATCGGATTCCATAAGATTCTAATTTTGACAATAGAATTTTATGGTATATTGTGTCAAAAGCTTTTGACAAGTCAAGGAAAAGACCAACAGGAATTTCTTTTTTTTCTAGTGCCTTTAGGATTTCATTTATAAAGGCGAATATAGCAGTTTCAGTTGATTGATTTTCCCTGAATCCATGTTGTGAGTCAGTGATAATGTTACAGTGTATCAGGTAGCTATTTAATCTTTCATAGAAGAGTTTTCCTGATATTTTTGAAAATCCTGACAAGAGTGAAATTGGTCTATAATTCATTACATCTTGTTTGTTACCTTTCTTGTGAATTGATTTAATTACTGCAGTTTTGAAGATGTTTGGGAAGGAGTCCTGAGTTAGTGATTGGTTGTATAAATACGTTAGTGGTTTGATGATGTATGGAGCAATCTTTTTTATTAAGGAGTCTGGAATGATGTCTATCCCAGCAGATTGTTTATTTTGCATTTTATTTATAATTTGAAGTATTTCCTTTTCTGTTTTTTCTGTGATATACATACTAGAAATAGAGCTTTTAAAGAAAGGTGGTGGTTGTTGAGATATAGTGTTTGGTTTGCTTGTTTGAAGAAGTTTGCCAGCTATTTCAGAGAAATGTTTATTGAATATATTGGCTGTTTCATTAGGGTTTGTTATTCTTTTGTGTTCATGAACTAGTTCAATATTTTGTGTTGTTTTGTCATTTGCTGTTAAGGTTTTTTTTACAATGTTCCACATGCTTTTGTTTTATTTTTAGATTTTTTTTATATACTCATCATTTGACAGTTGTTTGGCCTTTATTATAACTTTTTTAAGTATATCTGAGTATTTTTAGATTTAGATTTAGATATTTATTGACCCAGTTGGTCATAACATATGACATAGGACAAGTCATTTTTAAATACAATATAAAAAATACATAACAAGATTATTTACAAAGATACTTATTTATAGGCTATAATACTTTCATATCTAACTTGCTTACAGATATGCTTATAGATGTGCTTAATGCAGATTTGGTTTTACATACAACAATTATATATCATACACACACTCTGCTCCAACACACATTTTACCCTAAATAGTCTTATAATTTAGAAATTCATTCACATTGTAGAAGTTATGACTAGACAAAAGGGAATGCAGACCTCTCCGGAATGCACCCAGCTCAGGCAAGTCTTTGAGGTATTTGGGCAGATGATTGTACAAACGAAGTCCAGTATGGAAGAAATTATTTTTACATAGGTTAGTGTTAACAGGTATTACAAACAGGTCTTCTTTGTTCCTTGTATTATAGGGATGTACAAGCGTTTTCTTTGTATACAGTTGTAAATTTTGTTTTACAAACATTAATGTTTCATAAATGTATATGCACGGTAATGGTAGTATGTGTAGTGTTTTAAAGAGCTGTCTACAACTTGTGCTTCTACTAACCCGCATCATTATTCTAATTGCTTGTTTTTGAAGCTTAAAAATGGATGTGGCATGAGATGAATTTCCCCAGAAAATTATTCCATACAACAAGATAGACTGAAAATGAGCAAAATACAACAAACGAGTTGATTCTATTTGCAGTGTTCTCCTGATGTATTGTAAAGCAAAACATACTTTACTCAATCTTTTTGTTAATTCTTGAACATGTGGTTTCCATTTCAGTGTGTTGTCTAGCCACATCCCCAAAAACCTTGTTTGGTCCGTATAAGTGATGCATTTGTTGTAAATCTTTATAGGTGGACATTCAAAATTTATATTTTGGGATTGATGAAAAGAAATTGCAGTAGTTTTATCTTTATTTATTATTAGCCTATTACTCTCAAACCATTTACATAATTTGTGTACAGTGTCATCAATCTTAATTTGAACCTCATTTGCATTAGAACCTGTGAAAAAAATATTTGTGTCATCTGCAAAAAATGTTGTTTCCCCTTTATTAAGATAATATCCCAAATCATTGATATATAAGAAATAATACAGGCCCAAGAACTGAACCCTGTGGCACTCCATATGATATCTGGTTTACTTCGGAAAGATATTTAGAAACAGTTTTGGTATTTCCATGAGTGTGGACAATTTCCACCATTTGTTTACGGTTGGTAAGAAATGATTTAAACCAATCATAGGCAATCCCTCGTATTCCAATTAACTCCATTTTATCCAGTAATATACCATGGTCAAGTAGATCAAAGGCCTTTGAAAGATCTAGGAATACTAATGTGCTTCTTATCAACAGACTGATAAACACTTTCTATAAAATCCATTGTAGCTGTGTTGGTAGATTTCCCTTTACAGAAACCATGTTGCTTGTTTGTTATAGATTTGTGCTTTCTTAAAAATGAAGTAAGCCTAGTATACATTATCTTTTCTATAATTTTAGAAAAAACAGATAAAAGTGAGACTGGTCTATAGTTTCCCATTTCTGTTTCTAGCCCCTTCTTATATAGTGGCTTTACTTTAGCTATTTTTAAGTGATCAGGAAAATTTCCGGTTTGAAATGACAAATTAATAATATGGGTTAATGGATGTACTATGTTACTGCAACATTTTTTTACCAAGTAATCTGAGATCTCATCTACACCTGTGGATTTCTTATTACTCAGTCCTTTTATTGTTGCAGTCACTTCTAATTCATTTGTTGGAGTTATGAACATTGAACTGATATTAAAAGTTTCCGCACTTCTGAAATTCCTGTTGGTACTGGTGTTACCAAGTGTGTTTGTGGTGAAAATACTTGAAGCGATATTAGAATAATAGTTATTAAAAGAATCTGCTATTTTTTTTGGATCCTTTATATCAACCCCATCAATGTTTATAGTTATTGCTTATAGTAGCTGACTATTTGTTGATTGTAAGAGTGTTGTTTTGTGAGTGTATGAAATTTTTATACCTTTGGTTATCCATGCTTTACTGTTTTGTGTATTGTTTGTTTTGTGATACTGTAGTGGATGTGAGATGTTGAAATAATGTTTGATTGTATTAAAGAAGGTGTTGAACTTTAGATTGATGTCAGATATTTCATATATCCCTGACAATGATTCATTAGTTAACATCGTGATGAGTTTGTTCAAGTTTTTTGCATTAAACTTCCTAGTCTCCTTTATTGGGTTTACTTTTATTGAGGTGGAATTTATTTGAAAAGTGAGTATTTGTGCATTATGGTCACTGAGCCCCGTATCATTAGTGGTGATTGTGTATGTGTGTTTTGTTTTGTCTAAGAAGATTTGGTCTATTGCTGTTTGCATGTTCTTGGATTGCCTGGTTGGCGTGTCAATTACTGCATCAAGATTACAGGAGCGTACTAAGTTTATTAGTTTGTTTCTGTCCTTTTCATGAATGTTGTAGACATTTTTATTCGATACAAGAGGTCTTTCATAATTTGGAAAAAATACTATTGTAAAGCCCTAATTTAGATAAATACTAAAAATATGTCAATTACTATTTTTGGTGCAACAATACCCTGAATATAAGTTATATTGTTTTATGACTAATGTCCTTTATGCAATCAACTGACTTACACTACATTCTTTTATGTGGAAATCATGTACTGAACTGCCAACAAACCTATTATATTTTCTAATACATCAAATTGAACATGTGTTAACATGTACAGTCTGTTCTTTAGTCACCTTCATCCCAATTTTCAGTAGAAATATCTTCACTGCTGACTTCTTACACACGGGTTATCCATTCTATAAATTCATTATAAAAAGACATGTGTTCTGGTGGTAAATACTGAAGGGTATTCTTGATGTCATTACTTTTTTACATCTATTTGAGGAATCTTTTCTTCATAGGATCTTGCAGGATCTGATAGATATGCGGAACACCAGTGCTCTCTTGCAAGTACAAAGGAATGTTTAGCTATCCCATCAATAAATTCCATTTTTTACTTCAGTACAATGTTCATTTGAGTTCACAAATGATGCAAACAATGATGGTATAAAGCTCTTGAATTGATTGAAAGTTTGATATCATGGTAGGAAGTTTTTGATCACGCAGAAACTTTTTCCCTGACCTTTCTCTGGAGAGAGTTTTTCTTTTTAAATAAGTAGGCTACCAGATTCTGAAATTTAGAATTTCTTGTGTTTCATGTTTTATGTTGAAACAATTCCTTGCTTTTTGGATAACAGAAGAAACTTCATGTGGATTATATAATATGATATGCTTCCATTACTTTCTTTTTAGTACTTTAAAATCCCGATCACAGGGCAGAAATGTGTGTCCCTGCATTTGAAAAAAGTGAACAATTTTCTCGAATTTATTATTCGTAATTAGATTTAATAACACACGAATAACCGTATGATTTTTGTTTTGGTCTGGACAGCCGTCACTGAAGAAGTAAAGTTATTTTATGTTTTCTGGAATGTTTGAGACGTACTCCATCAGAAATGAGCAAAGAAAATTGGGGACATTTCTAGCCTGTCTTTCATTATACTGATAAAGGTTTGTATTGTCAGTGGCCAAATTGTGAATGCAGAAATTATTAACTCCTAATTGTAGTAAAAAAATTACTGCAAAGGTATGCATGGTAAATAAATTACCCGCATGTAATCAAAAGCAATCCCTAATACATAATCTTTTTCCTTGTACATTTTTTACCTATTTCATTTTGACATCTTCCAGCGTAAGTGGACGTACATATTAGTCTGTAAATTAATAATTTTTACTTACTGTCAAAGAATACAAAAAACTTTAACAATTTCACAAAACTCTTGCATAGCTATGAAAACACAAAATGAAAGGTACACACTGACTAGGCGAGGCTAGCAGACTGATACAGTAAGAAAAATTAAATTAATGTAAACATTGCAGAATGTAGTGAAGGTTACGAGGCACACATGCCTAGATTTGACAAACCAGACTACTCTCATAGTACCACAGCTCCTCCTATTTACACAGCTGTCTAGTAGAGGCAGGGCCGTCTTTGGGTTTGAAAGTACCCGAGGCACTCAAGAGATTTCGGGGTCACTAATTCTTAGTTCAACAAATTACGTTCTGGTGATCATAAGTTATTAAAAATTGAATATTACACAGTTAATAAGCATTTTGATTCCTCTTTTTAAGGTAAGGAAGGATTTGTAAAAAAAAACTAGATAAACGGAATTAAATAATATCTTTAATCTCTGTATTTTCTATAGTATTATTTTACTAATAACTCTAACGATAGTAACATAATAAAATATGATTAAAAAACAACACAAGCAATATTTACACAATAAGATCTAAGTAAAAAACAAACTAAACATTTGTCAATGGTACTTTACGTAGTTTCGCACGTCAATTACATCGTCGAAAATCAGTTCGTTCAAAATATCGTACTCAATGTCTAATAAAGCTACAGCTAAGAAAGTCGTTCTTGAATCATATTACTTCTTAATTCATTTTTTATATACTTCAGCTTTGAAAATGAGCGTTCACCCGTACAATTAGTGACCATTAACGTTAAGAAAATTCTTAACGCTATTTCAATGTTAGGAAATGTCTCTTCAAGATTATCTTTTTTTTTAACAATTTATACATTTCTGCCAAAGATACAATGCTGTTTGTTGGATTTTCAATGCGAAGATAATGTTGAAATTGAAAACACTCCGATGTGAGCTCTTGTTCATTGACATCTGTGTTATAAAACTCAACAAATTGTTTACATTTATTAAACAATTCTTTCTCATCAATAAGTTTTAATTCTGATAAAAATTGAAATCGTTTACTTATAATACTGTATGATTCAGCTCTTCTATCCAATTCACTTATTAATGTGTCGATAATAGGAATATAAGTTTGTAATTTAAATTTTTCTTTGGCAGAAAAGATGACTTCGTCTGTTTCTGAGTCAAAATAAGTTACACGAGAACTTCTGTTTGTTACACGCGAATTTTGATATTCTGAAACGGGAAACTTTTCTTTGGCGATTGTTTCAAAGTTATCAAATTCATTTCTCATGACATGCAAACAATTGATCAATGATGATATCAGCTTTGAAGCAACATCCAATGAAAGATTTTCTTTTTGCAACGTTTTGTTCGTTTCATTGACTTTTAAAAGTACAGCACTCCAGACTTCGGTTAAAATAATATTCTCTCTTCATTTTCTTATCTATACTGCAGGCTTCATTTCGCGTTTCTGCTGGGTTTTCTTTATTATTTTCAATAAATTTCAAAGCAAATATAATCTGAGAATAACCACATTTTAAAGCTGAGACTGCATCGTATCTAGCAGACCACCTAGTATCAGATAAACTTTTTACTACTTGATATTTTCCCAAGAATTTTTTTAATATATCCCAACGATATGTTGAACCCGAAAAGAGGTTGTACAATTTTTGTACATGTTGGAAATAACTCGTTGCTGTCATCACGCAACCAGCAGCTTTAGCCCCGACTAAATTCAGCGAATGTCCAGCACAAGGAATGAAAATAGCGTATGCACATAATTGACGCAATCTTGCTTGTAGTCCTGAGTACGCACCTGGCATATTCGCGGCATTGTCGTAAGTTTGACCGCGGCAATCATTAATTGATATCTGATTATTTTCGAGAAAAGCTAAAATTGTATTTGTTAAATATTCGGAACCATGTTCTTTAATATGTATGAACTCTAAAAACCGTTCAATCGGTGTGTTATCTTTTACATATCGAATCGTAAATGTTAACTGATCAACATGGCTACAACCTGGAGTAGAATCAATACTAATTGAATAATACTTGGCCTGTTTCAACTCAGAAAGTATTTTTAGTTTTACTTGTTTACCCATAATCTCAATAAACTCATTGCAAATGTTTGCTGATAAATACGACACGAATCCTTATCCTGGATTACCATATTTGTTCAAATGCTCTTTAGGAAATGGATCAAATTTGCTAATTAGTTCTAAACAACCCAAATAATTTCCATTCTGCTGAGAACCAATTATTTCATTATCACCACGAAACGGCAGTCCGCGGCCAGCAAGAAATTTGATTGTTTCAACAATTCGAATCAAAACACTTTTCCAATAACTGACTTCATTGAATTGGACAAGTATCGATTCATTTACAGTACCCACTTTCTTACTTCGAACGATGTAATCCATAGTTGCATATCTATGCCGCAAACTGTTCAGTAATTGCACGGTTCAAATTTCCAGTCGTGAAACCCGTCCGGAGAATTAAACGCCGAATCGGAAGATGCAAAAAGACGGGCATGCAAAACAGTATAACGCGTTTTTAGATGGCGAAAATAGAAGCCATGATCTACAGACAGTTTCACTGTTTTGCAATTTACGTGTAAACACAGATTTAGTAAGATGTCTAATTACAATTTTCCTATTTCCATCTTCGTACTTTCTCGCTGTTTTTGAAAAATCACCATCTTTATTTTGAAAAAACATAGGTCCTTTCTGAATGCAAAAACATCGATCTTCTTCACTTATCTTATTACATTCGCCGGAATCGTTTGATGTGCACCTGGATACTTTTGAAGAAGTCAGTGCATCACCTATATTTTCAGATGAGAAACATTTCTCATGCAATGAAACATCTTCCAGATGAGAACTACCTTCGGAGGTACCTGATTCTGGCTCCATTTTCTGGTTTTCTGATCGATTAATTTCATTCGGTGTGTCCAAAAGAATTTCTGGTGTGTCATTTGAAGATATACATAGATTTACTGATTTTGTAAAGAAAGATGTCAGTTGGGTAATTTTTTAATCCTTTCGTTCTCCTCAATCGCTTTTTTTTCTCTTAGATGCACCGCTTGGATATGTGCGTTTCGACATGGTACCAGTAAAATGAAATACCAATGAACTCTAGAAGAAAATACAATATACTGTTATACAAATTAGTTTATTTACAGATACTTTCTGCATGCGTCAAATTCACAGTGCACAAAAGCAAACATTTTCGGTGCTTTTAATTTTTTTTAATGTCACTTTGCATGTTAAAAATTGGGTTGATATTTCTTAATCATATTGATTTTTTTATTCATTTACATTTGTTATATGTTATCATATTTGTATTTAAAATAATATTTTTGTCTAAACGATTGATTCGTTAATATATAATTCTTAAATACTCTTAATTTTCAACTATGACACTTTATTATACAAATTATAATATAATAAAATTATGCACTTTTTAATATCCTTTAATCAATTTTTATTTGTTTGTTGCTCAATTTTTAAATTCATGAATTATAGTGTTATAGTATTGTTATTTATTAGTTATAAAAAATATAATTTTATTACAATAAATAAACATTGTGGTTTACAAAATTATACATTAAAATGTAATTAAATGTATCTTAAACTTACATTTTTTAGTGTGTTCCGTCGTGGGTTCAAATGATATGATAAACCTTTCAGATGTTAATTATGTAAAGATGTATTTTATATTATAACACTTAACACTGTATTGCACTTGCTCTTCATTCGATTTCTGACTGCAAACTAAATTCATTTTCAATATTTGCCGATTACTGCCCAGCAATACGAAGGTCGTCTGGGAAATTTCTATGAAAGATCGTGCATTGTTATTGAACATGTACATTGTTAGAAAGAACGATTCTTTGTAGACAGCTGTTTGACTCGGCGACAGACTTCGAAAACTGAACTGATCAAATTATAAGTGACATATTTTATTAATCTCTCGACATTCGTACTATTGATGTTATAAATATATACTAGGGATGGGCAAAGTCGTTCATTTATGTGAATAGTTCTTTATACGATCGTTCTTTTTAGTGAACTAGTTCGTTGAACTAGTTCAAAAGAACGAAATAGTTCATTTATTTTTGCCACGTACACAGGAATGCCATATTGGGCAAAATACCGCCAATTGGGCGAAAAGCAAGCGTCTACTTGCAGGAAGAAAATATATTTTGGGGGATTCCGTCCATTGGGCGGAATTCTTTGTATCCTAGAAGGGCTGTGGACGGTATGATTTTGCTCACATTTTCCCACAAAAAGTACAAGTAACTTATTTATGGCTTCTGAGAGAAATGGCCTCTGCACAAATGTTTGAGTTTTGAACACCATGCAGCTATTATGAAAATGTCTGAGCCCTTTCTTTTTAGACGTACATTTTGCCCCTTTTTCTAGAAATTGAACAAGTATTTAGGTCATAAAGCTAGGCTTAATAGGTAGGCTTTATCCACAAGAGTATTTATTTTTAAACTTCTTACGTGAATCGTGAATGTGCAGCTATTTTGAAATGATCAGCCCCAGTGTCAGAGTCAAGCTTTATTCACCGGTTACCTTTCTTCCCCACGACGTTATTTGGCGGATTTTCCCAGAAGGGATCTGGCAACCCTGGACTTAGGTGTTTTTTCAGCATTGAAGTTGACCTTTTTGCTGACACCGTAGGTCGAAACGAAAAAATCAACCGAGACCATGAAAAAAACACACACTTCGCTCACGAAATAAGAACATGGTTCTACATCTGTATAAAAATTATAATATACAAATATGTGGAAAAGTTCGTTATTTTATATTGCAATAAGGTGTTTGATATCTCGGGGAATAGCGATAGATTAGAGAGGATTACCAAGGGATACTTCGTTAAATTCCAATGAATGAAGTACTTTTTTCACGGTAACTAGACAGTTGTCTTGGAAATCGTCTTTTTTAATGGGTATAAAAAATGGCCTATTTCATGTCCTGTTAACAATGCACAGTATCTGCCTTTATTGTAGACAGAAATATAGAATTAGATTTTTATGGTACTAGTAGTAAATGTTTCATTTTATTTTGCGTGAAATGTTGCAACATGAGGCCGATAAGCCGACTGACGCAATCCTATGAAATAAATAAAATCACTTTTACCACGTATTTCATACACTATTTGTAGACAGCCTTTTTGAGTTTCATTATATTTTAATTCAAACATAAATCAAATCTACGTTGTATTAAGGTCAGCAGTAGCTCATGCGATCAGCCGAAAGTATTTTGTTTTCATTGTTATATTCACGGTTTTATCTGAATATAATGTCACTAATGAAATGCCACTTTTAGCGCTAGTGCTAAAAATTTAACTCTCACACTCAGCACGCTTTGCTTACCCCAAAAGTAACTTCTTTCTGTAGGTTCTCTCGTGCCCGTGTCGCAAGACTTAGGGACAGCTAGGAGGCATCTACAAGAACACCCGTCTCGTATTAAATGATTTCTTTTGATAAGTATTTAACATGCTTCATTCTAGCCCAATTTTCTAATTTATTAAACAATCCTAAAAATGTTGCTTACAGAAATGTGAATTCTACTCTTTGGTAGTTCATGAAAATTCATATTTTTGTCTATCTTGTCACACTCAACTCTGCACTTCACTAAACCCTTTTATAAGTACAATTACATTGGACTACAAATAAAGAATATTCTTATTTGTAAAGAAATAACTCCATGGGAATCATTAATCAAAGTTGCTGTTATTACTGTATGCTAGGCATTCTGCCATTGATAATCAAGATCAGTGATATTTTTATACAGCAAGTTATCAAAATGCAATTCCAGCAATACACACAAACAGCACACAAAGGTACATTACATATTATACAAGCAGCCGGTATCCCCAAAGTCACTTGATTTCCGAACACCGCATGCTGAAACCTGCGTAGTGAGCTTATGCGCAACCTAACTGTATCTCTCATATGTGACCGCTGATCTACGGGTGAGAACTAATTGAACTACTGAACTAATGAACGATGACCGGCGAACTAAGAGAACTAAATGAACTACTGAACTAAATGAACTAACTGAACTAAAAGAACTAGGAACGGTGACCGGCGAATTAAGAACGCTGGCCCGTGACAGATGAACTATAGTTCACTAAATGGTCGTTCCGTATCGTATCGTTCCTTTTCAAGAATAGTTCAATTGAACTAGTTCGTTCGCGATCGACACATCCCACTAATATTACTTTAATCGTGAACATAAATTAATTCAGATGCAGTCTATATTGATTCCACTCAATATATTTAAGTTAATATATATGTAGTAAATATTACAATATTTACTTTCCCGAATACGTACACGTATAGGGAAACTTATGTAATGATGCGCGAAAAATCGGCGGATTTTCGACAGACAAACTCTTATTACAGAGCCCTGGTAACGAAAAAGTGGATAAATCCTGTTGCCAAATTAAGAAAAAACATTTTCTAACACGTGGTGTAGTAAAAATCCACGTTTTATAGCTCCTTCATACCGAAAAATCGATTGACGGCAAAACGTCTGTTAGTCCGTCTATCTGTCCGTCTGTCTGTGAACAACGCTAGCGACTAAACTGTTCAGTCGATTTACTCCAAAATTGATATTCCTCGACCGATCTCACTGATGTCGTGGCCCCTGGAATTTGAAACCGATATTTTAATTTTGGGGGGTACTTTACATAAAGCCCCGGGGACATTTTCAACATTTAAAAAAAACTGTTCCAGACGATTTGACTACATTTTTTTGTCAGGTAGTCTAAAGGTCGTTTAAGAGAATGGCATAGGTCTCATGTTGGTTGAAAACTCGGGTTTTTCGAAAATTGAAAAAAAACAAATTTTTTTCGGAGTCCTCCTACAGGTACAATTGTGAAGATACATTTTTTTCTTAATGAAATATGTTCATAAAAAACTTTATATTTAAATAACGTCATGTTCAAATTTTCGAAAACAAGTATTTTTTGCGATATTCTGTGTCAAATATGTGCAATTTTTATTTCCTTTAAACCATTTTTTCTTAGACACCTCACAACAAATTTTGATTAAATTGGGACCTTAGATAGCATAAAGGTAGCTTAAGAGAATTGTGCATGTCTCATGTTCGTTAAAATGCCTGGTTTTGTAAAAATTAAAACAAAAATGTCGGCCACTTCTTACAATACTCCGTATATAGATGCATTTACGGAAAAGTAAAATGTACTATGTATATACGTATGTATAAGGAAAATAAAAATAATTGATTTAAATATAATTTGTTATTGGAAATGCCAATATTAATTCAATTTTTGCTTCCTCACACTTTAACTTATCGACAATGCGGAGGCTACAATGGAATTCCGCTTAGCGCTCGCGAATTCCTGGGAATTAAGTACATGTCATTGTTACGAGTTGCGATAACAGCTAGAGGCGCGCAACTTGGCGCAACGCGCGACTAGCCACCATGAGTTCGTACATTGTAGGGATGGGCAAAATCGTTCATTTATGTGAATAGTTCTTTTTAGTGAACTAGTTCGTTGAACTAGTTCAAAAGAACGAAATAGTTCATTTATTTTCGCCACGTACACAGGGATGCCATATTGGGCGGAATACCGCCAATTGGGCGAAAAGCAAGCGTCGACTTACTGGATGAAAATGCATTTTGGGGGATTCCGTCCATTGGGCGTAATTCTTTGTATCCTGGGAAGGCTGTGGGCGGTATGCTTTTTTTCGCTTATTAAATCGTCAATATTGCATTTTCCAGTGGCGTAGCGTCAGGGGACGCTGAGATGCTGAGCATCCCCGTATATAAGAACCTTAAATACTGTATTGATAATCTTACAAGTGGTCTGTTGAACGAAACACGTTTTGTATTAATTTTAAATTGATTTCCTATGATTGAATTCGGCGGGCTGTTGAAGCTGGCCTCTGATTGCTTGGAAGCTAAAATACTTCAGCGTCTGCCGCCAGATTGCGACGAACAATGACGCATGCGCAGATGGCGAGGTTCCCCTCTCCCCTCTTCACCCCTGGCCCAGAGAAACCCGACTGCTTTACGCTAGCGTCTACTGCGGAAAGAAGCTCGTTTGTGCACGAGAGCGCAGCACACTTCAGGCGTTCAGTAAATTATCTTTCTCTCTCTCACTCGGGAGTCCCCGCTTGGTCATGGGTACAAACTGTAGAAATAGTGCCTGACTACTATTTCTTAATATCCAAGAAATTGTATTATCTCTTAAATAGATTACATATTATTTAAGTCTGCAATGTATAAATTAACAAATGGTCTTATTGCCATTCGTGTATAAGAATTAAAGCTGAGCCATTGTATAATTTGCTTTCAAGACATCGGCAGCCCTGACTGCTGTGAGGATTTTGCGGGAAGCGCCTACACCGTCGTAAGCAATCGAGATCGTGGAAGTAGTCCCAGTGTATCTGCCTTGTGTTGCGTTCGCCTGTTAGATGAAGTAGTTGATAGTGACATTTTGTGTGTTATTGTTGAGCATCCCCAAACGTGTGAGTCACGCTACGCCACTGGCATTTTCCCACAAATTGTACAAATATTTATGGCTTCTGACAGAAATGGCGTATGTACAAATGTTTGAGTTTGAACACCATGCAGCTATTATGAAAATGTCAGAGCCCATTTTTTTACATACATTTTGCCCCTTTTTCTAGCAATTCAACAAGAATTAATGTCATAAGGCTAGCCTTAGTAGGTAGGCTTTATACACAAGAGTATTTATTTTTAAACTTCTTACGTGAATCGTGAACGTGCAGCTATTTTGAAATTATCAGCAGCAGTGTCAGAGTCGAGCTTTATTTACCGGTAACCTTTCTTCCCCACTGGGTTATTTGGGGTATTTTCCCAGAAGGGATCTGGCAACCCTGGACGTAGGTGTTTTTTCAGCGTTGAAGTTGAAATTTTTGCCGACACCGTACGTCGAGGCCAAAAAATCAACAGAGACAATGAAAAAAACACACTTAGCTCACGAAATAACATTTTCCTACATCTGTATAAAAATTATAATATAAAAATATATGGAAAAGTTTGTAATTTTATATTGCAATAAAGTGTTTGATATCTCGGGAAAGAGCAATAGGTTAGAGAGCGTTACTAAGGGACATTAAGGGGCATTACTTTGTTAAATTCCCATGAATGAAGAACTTTTTTCACGGTAACAAGACAGTTGTCTTGGAAACCGTCTTTTTTAATGGATATAAAAATTAGCCTATTTCATACCCTGTTAACAATGCGTAGAATCTGCCTTTATTGTAGACAAAGATATAGAATTAGATTTTTATGATACGAGTGGTAAATGCTTCATTTTATTTTGCGTGAAATGTGGCAACATGAGGCCGATAAGCCAAGTGACGTAATCCTACGAACTAAATAAAATCACTTTTGCTGCGTGTGTTATACACTATTTGAAGACAGCCTTTCTGAGTTTCATTGTATTTTAATTCAAACATATTAATTACATCTACGTTGTATTAAGTAGCTCATGCGATCAGACGAAAGTATTTTGTTTTCATTGTTATATTCACAGTTTTATCTAAATATAATGAATATGTCACTATGAAATGAAATGTCACTTTTAGCGCTAGTGCTAAAAATTTAATTCTCAGAACGCTTTGCTTTCCCCAAAAGTAACTTCTTTTTATAGGTTCTCTCGTGCCCGTGCCACGTGACTTTGGGACAGCTATGTAGCACCTACAAGAATACCCGTCTCGTATTAAATGATTTCTTTTGATAAGAATCAAACATGCTTCCTTCTAGTTCAATTTTCTCATATATTAAACAACCCTAAAAATGTTGCTTACAGCAGAAAAGTGAATTCTACTCTATTTGCCAGTACATGAAATTTTCATTTCCATGTACTTGCAAACACATGCAGTACGTGAAAGATGTGCATTGAATGTGACAGAATATCTTGTCACATTCAACTGTGCACTTCACTAAACCCGTTTTACAAGTAGGATTACAAATAAAGAATATTCTTATTTGTAAAAGAAATAACTCCATGGGAATCATTAATCAAAGTAGCTGTTATTACTCTATGCTAGGCATTCTGCCATTGATAATCAAGATCAGTGATATTTTTATACAGCAAGTTATCAAAATGCAATTCCAGCAATACAAACAGCACGCAAAGTTACATTACACACAATACAAGCAGGCAGTATCTCCAAAGTCACGTGACTTCTAACCACCGCATGTTGAAACCTGCGCAGTGAGCTCATGCGCACTGTGACCGCTGAACTATAGGAGAGAACTAATTGAACTACTGAACTAAAGAACGATGACCGGCGAACTAAGAGAACTAAATGAACTACTGAACTAAATGAACTAACTGAACTAAACGAACTAGGAATAGTGACCGGTGAACTACGAATCCGTGACAAATGAACTATAGTTCACTAAATGGTCGTTCAGTATCGTACCATTCCTTTTCAAGAATAGTTCAATTGAACTAGTTCGTTCGCGATCGACACATCCCTAGTACATTGTAGGTTCCACGAGTTCGTACGTTGCTGTGTCTTCTGGGAGCAAATAAAAAAACCTCACTCCTGGAAAACATTGCCCTGGAAACCAGTCATTCAGCAATACTGAAATTTGATGGATATAATTATTTGTGTGGAATGAATGAAAAACTCAATAGCTAAGATGTTAGTAGCGCAGAAAATGCAATATCTTAATATTGCGTAGCTGTTTTTTATAATTCGGGAAAGTACGTGCTGTTCTAGCACCACTAGTTCAGTTTTGTTATATAATTTTTATTATCTGTGGGGGCTCTTTGATCATGGGAGCCCTGAGGCACGAGCCTCGTCTGCCTGTGCCTAAAGATGGCCCTGAGTAGAGGGTCTCAATGCACATAGAAAAAATGTCTTTCGCCGAGGGGAATGCTTTACGCCAAAGTTTTTGAGCACTCCCGTGTGGAGCGATCAGCTGCCACCGCACTGCCCGTTGCGTCCTGGCCCAACTCCACCAGCACTCTCCCCCGGCACTCTCCCCCGCTAACCAGGCCAGCTCTGACACAGCCCCGAGAGTGATACCGGGCGAAAATGCCAGAGGGTGGTTAGCCGGCCGGCCAGGGGGAGGGAGATACAGGCGGCGACGGTAGTGGTGGTGGCAGCGGCGCCGGCAACGTCGGCGGCGGCGGTGACGGTGACGGTGACGGTGGTGATGTCGACGTGACGTTATCGATGTCGGCGGCGTGGGTAAAGCCGCGCGGCGGAATACGATGCCCATGCTTAGAGGCGCGGGGGAACAATGATTTATTAATTCTTAATTAATTAATTAATCAATTAATTTTTTTAAGTGGGACGCGCGAACTTTGGAGTTGGCGCCCCCATAAGACACTGGTGCAGCATGGAACTCCCATAATTTGGCGGCAGTACCACAAAGAGTGCCCATGTGGGCGGAAGTCACAGGAACTTGTCCGCACCGACCAAAATGTGCTAACACGTACTTAAGTAACTAAACACAATATCAAACATGCAATGAAGAGATCCGAACATTTTTACTTTCCCGTATACGTACGTATATACGGAGTAATATACGTAGTATAGGGAAGGTTATGAAATGCTGCGCGAAAAAATGGCGAATTTTCGCTAGAAAAATATTCGTTGCCAGGCCGTGATAACGAACTAGTGGTGCTATAGAATGGCACAGACTTTCCGTATTAGTTTTTTCCCCTTGTGTCTACGCTAGTTATTCGGAATTGCCACATACTCTTGAATTTTTGAAAAAACTAAAGAATAGAGCGATATGGAGTTTGTCATCTCGTAGGGCACATTTAGAACTACCCCTACCAAAAGTTTAAAGAAAAAAATTTGGATCCGTTTTGGAGAAAATCTTGTTTTTTGTATTTTTTTAATTACAAATATTACACGCAATATTGTGCGAAAAGTACTAAAATTTTCAAAAAATGTACATGACCTTAAAGAAAACATTCACTATGAAGAATGAATTGTATTTAAAGGAAAAATCTCTATCTGCAATTTTGTAGTTGGAGGATGACGCCGAATAAAATTCAAACTTTTGAAATTTTCGAAAATTCAGAGAAAATCGTGAAAATTGTACCTACTCCACGTTAATAAGTGTATTTTATTATGTTCTTACAAGAAATTTAAAGAACAATTTTTGAGCCGTTTTTGAGAAAATTTTCAAAATGTCCGGGGAGCATCATGTAAAGTACCCCCAAATTTTGAAGAATCTCTTTGAAAATCTCAAAGTTTTGACTCAAACCAGTTCGACCGGGGAATATCCATTTTGGAAGAAATCATGCGTCTAGGCGAGTCTGTTTCGACGATGCGGGGGTGTGATGGTCGGCGTGCGGCGAGCCTTGCGTTGTGCAACCACCTGCTAATGACACCGGCACTTACATGATGTAACAGTGCAGGCTGCACAGCCCGCAGAATAGCACTGATCGTTGCCGTTGGATCTATTCGCGCATGGCGGACAATCCGTCTGTCGTCGCTCCTCAGGGTGCGTGGTGGATTTCCAGTTCCTGCATTTCGGGAGTGCATGCCTTCCTCAATCCATTTCCGCCAACAGCGGGCCCAATAAGACCGGTGTGGAGTGAAAAACGGCGACAGGACCAACCAGCCTCCCACACAACTACGATGCGTGTCTAACTGGACAACCGGCTGTCGAAAGCGTCGCAGAGGCATAGTGTACGTGCAGATGACTTCTCTGGCGACCCTACCCGATGTCGCAATGGCTGGCGCGGTCGTTTTAAGCCCTTTTATCCCGTCCGGTGGGCGCGACGTCACGCACCTACCACCTACCTCCCAGTGCGCGGGCGACCGTGAAAACGAAATCATTGTCTTAGCGAATGGTGTGCAAAATACCCTCAGAGTTTGCAATGGATCAGTGGGGTCGGGATCTTCGGGGTGCAGCTTTTTCTATGACGATGATATATATATATATATATATATATATATTGTTAATAACATTGGCTGTAAATGGGTTGGGTAAAAGGGTCTGCAAATGGCAATATACAGCCTTAGCAACGCCGGCGTAGTGGTTGGCAAGGTCAATAAACTACATACTACATTCAGGCCTTGAATAGGTGGGGGCGCTGGCTAGAAAGACATAAAATAATGTGGGACTGGTCTGAAAAGGAATGACTATCAAGGGCGTGGCTACTCGATTTGATAAGAGATGAATGGATTGGCTAAGGGAGAATAGACTGTCGAATTTTGTCGTTTTGTTTTAAAAAAGAGGAACGAAGGACGGATACCGAAGCGTTGAGGGCGGAAAAACGGTGGAGAACAGGACATTCTGATAGAGGTCGTCGAGTAGTACAGATCGCTCGCGAGATTAACATCAGGGGAGTGGGACTTGTAAGTGTTGACGTAAGACTCAATAATTTTTCGGACTCCGAAAGTTGATGGGCAGAGGTAAATTCGATGAGGACTTTGAAAGTTTCTTTTATATTGCGGTGATGGGCTTTAATGTTTTACCACTAGTTGGGGAGGACTAGGAACACTATATATCTCGTAAGAACCCATAGATATTCTAGGCAGTGAGGGCTGGACTCGTCGGCAGTGTTGAAAGATCAGAAGAAAGAAGCTGGATTTGGGATCATCTGCACTCAAGTGGGAAGATACTGCGGGGCGTCGTCGATCAAGACGTTAGATCAGTACTGCAGTACAAAGGTATTATTTTAAAACGAGGTCATGACCTAAAGACATAACCATTGTCAATAGAAGTTAAATAAATTGTTAAATTTTTCTTTTGGAAATGAAAAGATTTTCATTTGGTCAATCACAATTTTTAAGTAGTTAGAGATATATAATTATTCCCTTTCAGATTCCTCGCCATACTGTATAGTTGGCAGATCAAGTAATCGGCTATCTAGGCTATATATATATATATATATATATATATATATATATATATATATATATATATATATATAAAGTGAAACAATAAAATATTTACAGCAGAGCGTGCAAGCGCACGTCTAGCATGGCAGTTATAAAGTGCTTAGAACCCAAAGTTAGTAATTAGTTGTAAGGAAGCGAAAGGGGCATTTAGAGGGTAATTACGTTGCATGAAATAGAATGTAATGTATCTTATATCCTTACATCATAAAATATCAGAAAATATATTAGCATAGAAGATTGTTAGGCTGCTCGAATAAGTAGGACAATCGGAGAGGTAGGTATCGTGAGAAGAGTAGCTGAAGAAGGGTGCGAAAGGAGGTGCAAGTCAGAACCGACTAGGCGACAAATTTACCACTGACAGGGAGCGGAGGCAAAGGTCGCGAGAGGAGCCCCTCTGGCTCAATTCCTCACGGACACGCGCCCCGTTTCGCCCAGAACAATGATGACAGGTTGAAACAGCTACTGTTGAACGTAACAAAAGAAGGATTGAGGCGACAAGTATCCCTTGTCCACGAGAAGGATGGCACAATTCTACAAGGGTTCTATTTGTGAGATTAAAGTATGTGATTCATTATGAATGTGCAATGGGACGTTCATACCTGAAATCAAAGTGTCGCGTTCAGGTATAGTTTTTTAGTAATTTTAACTTTTTTTTATGAAAAAGGTATTATTTCCCGTACATTGATGTAATGTTTGCAAATATCACTTGGCAACATGGACTCCTGTATTTATATCAAATGTTTTTGTATTCAAATGTTGGTACGCCTCTCTCGGTTACCTCAAACCTAAACTCACAGTCACTGTCAGAAAGCCTGAAGTGTGACGTTTAAAGTTTTTTTTTGTTTTTCGTAGTATGGAGAAAGTGACATGTAAGTTGATAAGAAGGAAAAGAGTAAATGAGAATGTCATTGTACAGCATGAATTAAACATTATAATGATACATTTTGATTTTTCTAGAAAATCTCTCGTCGGCGAAAGAATTCACATTTGTAAGAAACAGGAATAGTATGTTGTGCATCTTTTTCTTGTAAATTAATTAATTGGTAGAAAGAAATAGAAAATACTATGTTACTGGCTGTACCTATGGTATGACAAGAATCAAAAGACCTTATATCAGTCTATTATTTCTGTCACGAAAATTCGAGGTTTTAAAAACAAGAAGTCAAAGAAACGCATTGCTTACCCAGACCTACCTTCTGCGCAAAGGCCAGTGCCACACTATGAAAGACTTCCAGTTCCATTTTAGAAAATATTATCAAATTAATTATATGCAGTGAGTATAAATGGAAGGTACGCAGCGATTTCAAAGTAATTGCATTGTTATTAGGCATCGAGCAAAGCTACACAAAAAATTTTTGTTTTCTTTCCGAGTGAGATAATCGCGATGGAAATTCCCATCACATAAGAATTAATGGCCGGAACGAAATTGGAAAAAAGGTTAAAAAAAACTATCCAACGTCAAAGCCTGGTAGCTCATGAAGATATCCATCTACCACCTCTTCACACCAAACTCGGTTTAATTAAACAATTTGTAAAGACGATCGATCCAAGCGCCGAAGGCTTTACATATCTTCCTTACAAATGTCCTCGTCTTTCAGCAGCAAAGATAAAAGAAGGTGTATTTGTAGGCCCTTAGATCAGAGAAACTTCAGATAGATAGAAATTTTGAAACATTTTGAACATGGCAATGTTTCAAGGTGTCAGAAAGTTTCTTTGGAAGAAAAAGAGCTGAAAATTACCAGGAAATATTGAATCGGATGATCAAAGCTTATCAAGAACTTGGCTGCAAATTATCTTTAAAAGTACATTTCATAGACTCTCAAATTGATTTCTTCCCAGAGAGTTGCAGCAATGATTCGGAACAACACGGAGAGAGATTTCCTAAAGATATATCTACTGTGGAAAAAAGATACGAAGGGAATTGAATGCCTAGAATGTTGCCTGACTATTGCTGGAGTATCATTCGAGACAAGTAAGACACTCGTTAGAAAAGAAAAAAATAAGATATGTAAATTGTTGTTGCCACATTTATATCATTCTCTTTTTCTGTATACCTTCCTTTAAAATACATACCACAAAGTAAATTCATTTGTGAATATTGCCTCTGACAGCACCTTCTTCGGCTTTCCTAATGATAGAGTTAGATTATGTAACTGAAATCAGTCATCAAGATCACTGTAAATTATTTTATTGCTACTTCTGGAATTTCAAAAAATAAGTTTACATTGATAGAGTACCGTAAAATAAAAATTAGAATTCCGGTTAAATTATCCCTGACACAGAAAAACTGAAAACAGATTTCGATTCACCTTTGAAATTACTATAAGACTCACAACTTCTTTCTCCAAATATAGAAAAAAAGTTTTTTTTGTAAACAGTGTAATGGGACAGATATGCGTAAAGAGACTTGCACTTGAGCCAGCTGCACGACCATAAAACGATAAATTCTTTAGATCAGCGGCGACTTAGCAACATAATTAATTAATAAGGGAAAATTAGTTCCGCACACGTGTTTTTCGCCGAACTTTGCCTGAATACGAGGCCGGAGGGGAGGAGCTAATGGCAAAGAGCCAATAAGGCGTACGTCGGGAATGTCCACACAAAATACAAAAATGATTGGAGGACATGAAAAAAAGGGGAGATCTACTGATGAAGACGGGAAGGGGTGAAGAGGCTTCGTGTTTGGAGGGACCGTGGAAGGAAATAGAGGTCGAGTTAGGACCGCGAGAGAAAAACGAGACAGAGCGGATAGCTCGCAGCAATAGGCGACCAAGTTATACTTCGGCTTTTCTTTCTTGGCGCACGGGGGGTGTGTCGATAAAATGAAATTTCTCACGGTATTTCGCGTCGTTCTCGGTTGTGCCGCTAGGAGTCGAATGATCGCGGCTGTCGAGTAGTGCTGGCGATCATGCGATTCGTGGCGGCACAACGGAGAGCGACGCGAAATACCGTGAGATATTTCATTTTATCGACACACAAGTGAAATCGCTAAAAGGTACATAAGTAGTTGAGAAATGTAAATGAAATTTCGCAGTGAATGATAAATCTATATTTCGGATTCATCATTTATGAATTGTTTGTAGTTAGAATATCGTGATTAGTCAAGGTATTCCTTTCACTGGTTCAAAGCCCTTGAAGTAATGCTTGAAGTTGCGAATTCGAATTTTTGTTCTCAAAACCGGCTTCAAACGATTCTTTTCTTCCGATCGAGAAAAGGGCACATAAAAAACGACTCACGTTTAATTTTCGTTGAACTGTCTAAATTTTTGAAAACTACATGAGTTAGACATTAAGCGCAAAAACGTTCTGTTGTAGCAACACACCTTCCACTCTCCAACAAGGAGACCAAACATTTAATTAATTGCGACAATGTTTTTTTACGCCTCCAGGTAGCAACCGGGAAGAGAGATGAGGACAAAACTGAAAACCCAGACGAAGCAGATAAGCCAGTTCGCTTCGAACCGTCGCGGAGTTCACATCGCGCTCAGCTCTTTTCCGAACAGTGAAGTGTCTGCCGTTAAGGCTTATTTATGTCAACCGAAGTGCAAAGTCCATAACGTGTATCTAGTATCTGGAGTGGCAATTATTACTGCTACTAATTGCAGCACTAAATACATCAACCATTGCATGTGAACCAGCACCCAGCTGCCCTGGCCTAGGGCAAAGCATAGCCGGGTCCTGGCCATTCTGTATAACACAGACGGCGCCATTGACACCACATTCATATCGGCACCACCATCCCACGACGAACATCAAATCGGTGCTACTCAACAAGGCAACATTATTCTTCAATATGTTCATCTCAACCAACATCCGCCGCACGATGGAGTACAGGAAACCGCGATTCAAGAAATTCAGGAACTAATGACTAGCGGCGTTACTAAGGTCAGTACTCAACAAACTGCCAACGATGCAGCCCAAGACGTAGCTAATAAAGTGAATGAAAACAAAGAAACCGCAAACAGTGCATCAAATAGCGGTAAGAGATCATTCAATGACTCTGATGAAAATGAACATCCCCTCAAAAAAACAGTCAACAGTGCTACCAGTGTTTATGCTGTGCCAGTTAGTAATAGATATTAGAAAACCTCCACAACCCTGATCCCAGGTTTAATTATATAAAAATCACACCAATCCAAGACGAAAATGTCAAGATTCCACCAATGTATGTGAATAACATAACAAACTTATCAGAGTTTAATAGACAAATCAAAAATTTTATTTCAAGTCAATTCACCTCGAATGTAATAAACAACAGAATAAAGCTAAAGTTCAAAACAGGACCTGACTTCAGAAAAACAATTAATACCTGTTAAATACTAAAAGAAGTTTCCACACGTATGAAGACCCCGCTAATAGAAAGTTCGCCATAGTATTTAAAAATGTTCATCAATCATTATCACTTCGGGAAATCTACGAGGATTTCAAAGAAAAATGCCCTTCGCTAATCAGTGTTACAAGACTGCACAAAGATAACATTTCTATTCCAGTGGTAGCTGCCAAATTAAACGGCCAGCAAAGCATAGACATTGTATTACAAATAACGGAAATTTGCAACTTAAATATATAAGCTGAAAAAAGACGCAGAATCAAAAGTCCAGTACAATGCTTAAGATGTTTAGACTTTGGTCGTACCCGCAATAACTGCAATCATACATTAGCCTGTATCTACTGCTCACAAAACCACTATTCGGTAAATTGTCCAAATAAAATGCTAACACCTTTTTGTAAGAACTGCAATGGGCCACATCGTGCAGACGTTCGATCTTGACGACTGCCCGTTCTGCAAAAAGCTAACTCAACCCACCCCCTAAAGGAACTCATAGTGAAGACCTACGCTCAGTAAAAAGCGCTTCTCAAAATGTTCTTGTAGCACCCCTATCTAAAAATTCACAACCAATCAACCCCAGAACCAGACCCAACAACAACACCTCATTTCGCTTACTTAATCACAATTTCCCAAACCTCCCACCCACTAACAGCATCCCTAACTTTACTTTCGCTCTAACAACACCCTCTAATCCGAATTCACTTTATCAACATAACCAACAAGCACCAAACAATATAAACGCCAGCAATAATAATAATAATAATAATAATAATAATAATAATAATAATAATAATAATAATAACAACAACTCGGGGGGGTTGCTGGTCCCTTACCGGGTGCCTCCTCAAGGTAGCGGATAGAGGAACGCTCGCCAGATATGGAGAGTACCGGGGAAATAAAATACCCGGGGCGGACCAAAACCAGCACCTGGCCTTTGGGTTTGCAGCCCATCTCCCAGAGATTTTGGATGTTGCAGTGAAGACTAGAAGTCAAGCCTCGGTCTCGTCTGGCAACGGGGCTGCTCCAGACGAGGTAATGTGTCAGCCCCTTACCGCAATGACCACGCAAAACGAACAGAGGGGCGTAGAGAACATTGATAGGTCAACACAACTAAGTGGCCCATCCTCTGCGGGCTTGTCCTCTATCTTTTCGAGAACTGCCCGTAGAAGGGAACACACTGAGAGAATAAAATGGACTCGAGAAATTAATATAGATATAATGCGTACATTTTATTCTGTAAATCACTGCCAGGATGAATCGCTCCCAGGATATAGGCACCTCCTCCATGCCGAATATAGTAGAAAACATCCAGAGCTACACATGACTGAACAGAAAGTAATTGACAGATGGAAGGCAATTATCAAACACGGCTATTTAACTGAGATTGAATTAGGAAACATTAAAAGGTAAGTTGGGTGTCTGCTTCACCAGCAAGAAGAAATTGGCCCAGACACAGAGCCACGCGAACAAGACCTCCAAACACCAACAATGATCCACCCGAGACCGATACACACGATATGAAGATATCAGACATGTTCAACAGCTTAATTGAATACTTCCGTGGTACAGAACCATCCGGCCGACCATTCATCCCTGTGCTGAAGAACATTGAAAAAGCAAAGGAAACAATAAAGAAGGTGAATAATGTATTGGAGCAACATGTTAAAAACTTGGACGACCTCACGGAAATACACCTTGTATTGTGCAGCAGCTACTGTCATCGAGCTGAATGTCCAAAAGACGTATTACCCAAATCGTAAGGGGAGCAAGCAAATAAGAGATTACACGCCACCATGGAAAAAAACGACTCGAGGGAGAAATAAATGAACTCTGATCCAAAGTTGACACCATAAAGGAGTACCTTAACAATAACCAAAACAAGAGAGTAGTTAGGAAATCAACGATCCTAACAACAAAACCAGGAATAAAATTGAATAGAACACAAAGTACCCGGGAACTTGAATCTTTATTAGGCACTTTCAGGCAAAAGACGAAAGCAAAAGGAAGTAGACTCTGCCGATACAATGAATTGACGTAAAGAAAGAAGGAAAATGCTGAATTTCACGGTAACCAAAGGAGCTTCTTCAGGCGCCTGGAGGGAAATAAGGACAACCAAAATTCAACCCTAACCACAGAAGAAACTTCTAAATTTAGGGAATACTGGACTACGTTATGGTCCGACCCGAAGGATTTCAATAAAAATGCATCATGGTTGCCACACATAGAAATGACAGCATCAAAAATTCCACCAATGAATGCTGCAGAGTTTACTACTGATGATATCAGAAGAGCCATCAGTAAAACCAGCAACTGGAAAACTCCTGGGCCTGACAAAATTCATAATTTCTGGCTTAAATAATTTCCTGCTGTTCACAAGTCACTAGCTGAATGTTACAACAAAGCCCTAGAAAATCCAACATCAATTCCTGATTTTCTTACGGAAAGAAAGACCTATCTGCAAAGGAAAAATGGGGACATGATGCAACCACAAAACCATCGACCAATCACCTGCCTATCGACAGTTTACAAGCTCTTCACATCGCTAATTAGAAGAAAGATATATAAACAGTGCGAGAACTATTACGTCTTAGAAGAGGAGCAAAAGGGTTGCATCAAAAGATCGATGGGTTGTAAGCATCAGCTGACAATTCACGCAGTTACCTTGGAACAAGTTCACAAAAGACGACACAATCTGCATATGTGCAACATAGATTACCAGAAGGCATTTGATTCTGTCCCACACAGTTGGTTGCAAAAGGTTCTTGATATATACGGTGCATGTCCAAAAATTAAACGTACCTTTAGTGCAATGATTGCGAAATGGAGAACAAATATATGGATGAATTCGGAAAATATAGGAGTGGCCCATATTTAAACTGGTATGTTCCAAGGAGATTCACTATTATGGTTTCACCATTATGGTTTTGTCTAGCAATGTCCTATGTCTCAATTGCTTAATAACAGCAAAATTGAGTACAAATTAATCAAAAGAAACAACTTACACCTGTCTCATTTGTTGTATGTTGATGACCTCAAACTCTATGCAGAGACCAGAGACAAATTGCATGGTCTAATTGAGATAGTGAAAGGGTTCAGTGAAGATATAAAGATGTCTTTTGGACTAGGCAAATGTGCCATAATAGACATTAACTAGTGGTGCTACAGAATAGCACAGACTTTCCCGTATTAGTTTTCTGTTTCCTTGGGTCTTCGCTAGCTATTCGGAATTGCCACATACTCTTTCTTGCCAGCTACCATCTATCACCGCCAAAAGTACATTTTTTTGTCATTTTCTTAATTTTTCGGTTTCCTATTGGTAGAACGGAAACATTAGTTTCAGAATATTACAGAACTTAAGAACCTAGTCATAAATGGCATTTTTCTTTTAAAAATTATGTGCCGTTTGAGAGAAAATGGCGTTTTAGCACTACTAAAAATGCGAAATTTGAAACACATTTTCACAGAAAATGTTTGAGTTTTCAAAATACTTTATTTGAAGTTATTTAAAACACTTACACTCACAAATATAATAATGTTTACTAATTGCTGGTAATGTGCATATTAAAGATGTGAGACAGCTCTAAAAAACATTACAATAACGTAATTTTTGAAAAAAAAAACTCAAATAAACTTTACGCTATACTAAAGAGAGTAATTAGCACTATCCGTTACCAAAGTTTCAAGAAAAAATTTGCATATATGAGAAAATGGATTTTGAGCGATTCTGAAAATGCGAAATTTTGAGCTACTTTTCAAAGAAAACGGTTGTGTTTTCGAGAAACTTTACTTGGCATTATTTAAAGCACATGCACTCGTAAATATAATAATGTGAAAAAATCGCCGCTAATGTAAATACTATCGACGTGAGAAACATGTGAAAAAATTCACATTTTTGTAATTAAAAAAAACGACCTATAGAGCAAGATGGCTTTTATGTCATCTGATAGAGTACATTTACCATTATCCCTACCAAAAATTTAAAGAAAAAATTTGGAGCCGTTTTTGAGAAAATCGTGTTTTTGTAATTCTTTAACATTGCACATATTGCACGCAATATTACAAGAAAACTACTAAAATTTTGAAAAACATTTACATGACCTTTATGAAAGAACTCAATATGCAGAACAAATTTTATTTGAAGAAAAAATCTCAATCTTCAATTTTGTAGTTCCAGAAAGACGCCGAAATAAATTCAAACTTTTCCAATTTTCGAAAATTCAGAGTGATCCGTGAAAATCGGACCTGTGCCATGTTTATAAGTGTATTTTACTCTATTCATACAAGAAATTAAGATAAAATAATTGAAGAAAAAATTTGGAGCCGTTTTTGAGAAAATTTTGAAAATCCCCGGGGGACTTCATATAAAATACCCCCAAATTTTAAAGTATCTTTCTCAAAATCTCAAAGCTTCGACTAGAACCAGATCGACCATAGAATATCCATTTTGGAAGAAATCGTACGTATCGTTTAGGCGCTAGCAATGTTCACAGACGGACAGACGGACGGACGGACGGACGGACAGACGGACGTTTTCCTTTCAATTGGTTTTTCGGTATCAAGGACCTAGAAAACAGGGTTTCTGGCTACACCACATGTTAGGGGATTGTTTTTCTTAATTTGGCAACTGGTTTTATCCACTTTTTCGTTTTCACGGCCCGGCAATTAATTTTTTTCCGCCGAAAATTGGCCCATTTTTTCGGTCAGCATTACATAACTTTCCCTACACTACGTATACCACTACGTGTATACGTACGTATACGGGAAAGTAAAAAGGGCAAGATCGAAAGCTACAATGAACCAATTAGACATTAAGGAACCTCCTGATGAGGTTTACAAATATTTAGGCATGTCCCAAAGCTACCGAATTGACGATTCTAGCATGAAGAAAGCTCTGACCGATAAGCATAGATTAAGAGTTACAAAAACCCTGAACACTAAATTAAACGGGAAAAACCAAATCATAGCAATTAACTCATGGGCAATTCCTACACTTTCCTATTCTTTCGGAATACTCAAGTGGTCAAGTGCAGACCTTGCTGAATTAAATAGATTGACTAGAAGGCTACTTACTAAATTCAGGTTTCTTCATACCAACTCATCTATTAAAAGACTATATCTACCCTGACGAGAAGAAGGAAGGGGACTACTAAACATTGAAAATCTCAGCAGAACGCAAGAAAGAAAAATGAAGCCAAATTTACTCTCGTGTGAAGATGAATTAACGAAAATGACTGTACATGCAGATGATGGCTATACCCCGCTAAACTTGAGTGTCTCCCGCCCAGGATCAACGGCAACTGCAGCAGAATCAACACCAAAAGTGACGATTCAAAGAGATCTAGAAGAATGGCAACAAAAGGCAATGCACGGCAAATTTCCCAAAGCTATTCATGAACCTCGTGTTGAAACACCATCGTCGCTGCAATGGCCATCAGACGGCTATTTATACCCAGAAACAGAGGGATTTATAATGGCAATCCAAGATAGAGTATGCCGAACTAGAAACTATGCAGGAAATGCGGCACCAGTGGTGAAACAATAGAGCATATAATGGCCGGCTGTACTGCACTTGCGACAGCGCTTACTTGGGCAGACACAACCAACTAGCAAAGATTGTCCATCAACAATTGGCTCTCAAGCATGGGATGTTAAATAGTGGAGCTCCACCGTATTATAAATACAAGCACCTATAATGGAAGCAAATAATACCATCATTTATTGGGATATACCCATAATTACAGATAAATTTCAATAGACCTGATATAGTTTTGATTGAAAGGAATAAGAAAGAAGCTACAGTTGTCGATATTGCCATACCATTGACACACAATCTAAAGAAAACAGACCGAGAAAAGTACTAAGTATGAAGATCTTGTTCTGGAAATAAAACAAATGTGGAAACTACAGAGTGTAAAAACATATCCACTTATTATTTCGGCTGAAGGTGTAGTCTCAAAAAATTTCAAGAAAAATCTAAAACAACGAATACTCAACGAATCCTAAACTACGGACAGAAAGCAGTGATCCTGCAGACATGTCATATAGTTCGCAAGTTCTTGAACTAACACAAATGAGGCTCCCGTATTGGTCTTGAGGGTCAGAGTGAAATCTCTGTCTTCAGTGACTAAGCGCTTTCCTATTCGTGGCAGGATTGGGCAAATTGAACCGAGCACAAGGAGCTGAGAATCACAAAATGATAATAATAATTCATTCATACACTCCCTAATAAATTCCATCACAACTCATATCGTAAATATAATCAACTCAATCATCCCAGCAATTATCAGCAAAATACAAACCTCATTGTCATCATACTTTAATAACAATCATGGCCCTACAACACCATAACAAACTAAATATACTAAATTGGAATGACAACGCCGTAAACAATAAGAAAGCAGAGTTATCGTACTTCTTAAAGGCCAAAGAGATTCAATTAGCATGTATTACCGAAACAAATTTAAAACCAAATGAAAATTCAACATTCCTGGATATAATAATCATAGATCAGACAGAATAACTCAAATGGAGGCAGTGTTTTAATTCTAACCGAAAAATCAACACCATATTGTAATGGAACAGAATTAATTCCAACTACGAATAAAAGAGTACTTTCACGAAGCACGACAAAGGATCCGTGGTGGCGCCGAGATTCTGTCCGAACTCTAGGGGCTGCGCGTGCGCGCCCGCGCCTGTCCCTGACGGTGCTTTCCCGTGTCCCCCCTCTCCCACCTCCTCCATTGAGATTCTCCGGTTCTTGCCCGGGGCATTAATTACTACCCTGTTTGACACACGATTGAAGTGAGAGGGAACGAGTGGGAACTTTCCGCTCAGTTCTCGGCACAAAAACCTCCGATTGGATAAAATTATTTTGCGGTGCACTAACCTTTCGCCAATAGCTACCAAGCTTAAAAAGAATTCTGGAAAATTGTAGAACATTTTAGGTGAATTTGGTGGGGCAAGAGAGGCTGGAAAGGCATCGTGAGCACGGCGCCAAAAAGGAACGTACGAGGCAGTCAAGAAGGGAGGTCGTGTTCGCCGCGACGTCCGGCACCGGCGAGATCATTTTTTTTTTTAATTCTTGACTTGTAAGAGAAAGCGAATTCGTTAGGGAGATATGTGCACGGCCTCCGAATATCAGTTAAACGTGAATTTCAGACTATTATTATTCAGGATAGCGGAGAGAAAGTGCTTTATGCGAAACTCGTGCCTGAGCGCATTATACTGGAGTGATAAGATCATTTATGGACTTGTAGCGATCTTCAGAGTGCGGAGTGAAGGTTGCTTCCGGGACGCGTGGACTGAAAATACAGAAGCCATTGTGTCAGGCGCGTGAACATTATCTGCTGGCTATTAGCTGTGAGTGAGATGCGCTGTGCCTCTGTCGGTCCACCCCGTCACAACGATACCTCATCGAGCCGCCTTCGCCGGCCCGCTTTTGTCGCCTGCCCCTCCCCTCCGGGCGGTACAGAGCGCGCATCACCCGAGACCACTGCAGCTGGGAGAAGAGGTCGTTCAACCAGCTGGCTGGTTTCGTAAGTTAATTCGTTGCTGCTCTTCAGGCGCCTCCATGATCAAAAGGAACTAACTTTTGGAAAGAGGAATTAACATTGTCTTTTGATCAGAAGGAGAAACTAAGATTCTCGGCCGCTCTTGGCCGTCAAGAGAGAATCGGCGTAAATTTATGTTAAATTTTGTATCAGTGTTATTTTTCTTTGTGTGTGTAATTTTGTAGTTAGGGAGAAGGAGAGCATGCTCGCCGATATTAGAGGTATTACCATGACCTCATTACTGAATAAATGCCACTTATTTGTTAACCTGATTACAAGACTTTCATTTTCACCGAACAACGACTTCCACCATCATTAAAATTTCCAGCACCTTTCTATCTACTGAGCTAACCGGCAGCTAAGTCGTCTGGCGTCCCAGCACAACAACCCTGCTGTCGCAATATATCCAAACTAATTTACCCCACACCCCTGGAATAGAAACAGTAGCCATCAAATTTCCCCTAGACAACAGAATAATAACTCTCATAGCAGCTTACAAACCTCCTAAAATCAAACTTCATAATATCAATTTTGGATTCCTATTCCAACAAAACACCCCCACAATACTTGTCGGATATCTCGATTCCAAGGACGTTCACTGGGGCTGTAGAACTTCCAATACCGCTGAGTTACAATTGTATAAAATAATATCAAATTTAAAACTACATCTAATCCCTTCCCCTGAACCAACACACTGCCCTCACGACCAAAACAAATTCCTTCCAATACCGCTGGGTTATAATTGTATAAAATAATATCAGATTTAAAACTACATCTAATCCCTCCCCCTGAACCAACACACTATCCTCACGACCAAAACAAATTCCTGGATATTCTGGATATTGTAATAACCAACACACAAGTCAAATTCTATAGTTCTTCCATATTTGAATTGGATTCTGATCATGTTCCTGTTATCATTTCAACCTAGCAACTTTCCCCCTCTCACAACCCCACCCACTAATTTAACACGCGAATTAATTGGAAAACATTAAAAAAATAATCATTAAGAAAACGCCACAATTTAAAACGTTAAATACCCCACTGGAAATCGAACAATCAATTACACAATTAAATAACATAATTATCAACACAATCAAATCTCTGGAATACAATAAGCTTCTATATATCACAAAAACACCCAACACAAAACTACCCAAGACCATACAAAACTTAATTAAAATTACAAATAAACCAGAAGACTATGGAAAATAACAAAATCGACTCAAGTGAAAAAAGAATTGAACATACTGCAACAACCAAAAGAGCAATAATAGATTTTAACCATTCAACGTACAATAAACTAATTCAATCACTGAGTACAAGAAACAATTCGCTTTGGCAGTTCACCAAAAATGTTCTAAAAAGAAAACAACTATACCACCGCTAAACACACCTACAGGCAAAAAACATGCACCAGCAGAGAAAGCAGAAGCCCTGGCAGACCACTTTGAAGGATCATTCACCCCTAATAGAACTGCCACACATTCCGATCACATGAATATAACACAATCAGCATCAGCACCCAAATGTAACATCCCACATAGAATAAAATATAATTCCCCAAATGAAATCAAAAACTTTATTAAAAATCTCCCTCTTAAAAAAGCATCTGGCCATGATAAAATTAGTAATGTTATATTAAAAAAACTTTCCTAACCCCACAATAGCCTACATTAACAATATTTACAATTCAATTCTGACAACTGGATTGGACTATCCAATTATATGGGAAAATTCCGAAATAATCCCCGTACCCAAACCTCATAAAACCATAACAATATCGAAAGCTACAGACCAATCAGTCTCCTCTCATCTCTATCCAAAATTTTAGAAAAAATAATACTCAAAAGATTTAACAACCATCTAAACATAACTCAGGTCATACCAAATCATCAATTTGGCTTCATCAATAAAATATCCAAATCACACCAGCTACTTAGAAAATCCGAACACATCTACACTGCCTTCCTGAAAAAACAACACACAGTAGCCACCTTCCTGGATATCTCACATGCTTTTGACAGAGTTTGGCACCCAGGCCAAATATATAAGCTAAAATCTATAGGAACTCCAAATTATCTACTACAAATCATCAAAAGTTTCATAACAGACAGGACATTTACAGTAACTGTCGAAAAGCATGTTTCGGTTGAACCAGGGTTTAGGGTGGCACGGTTCCTTTGGTTCCTTTTGTGATTTATTTACTCTCGTGAATCACCCGCCATGGTTCACTTACGGTTCGCTTCAGAGCTGGCAAAAAATTATGTTGGCATTGACTAGCTTTGACGGGTCAAAGCATAAATATACACGAAATGACCATGCGTCAAAGCCATATGAAGATATACATTCACAAATTTACGAACAATTTCTTCTTCATCACGACACTTTTCAAATATCACTTCACATTGAAAATTACACTTCACAACACTTTTTTTAAAAAATAAAACTTGTTTCTATGCTGCTTTGCTTGCTGCATGAACTCAAATATTAGTATAGAAATGGTTTTAGATTTAAAAAGCCTTCTCGTAATATCATATTCAGTTGTTTCTATAACAACAAAATTACTTTTGAATGCAATTCAATTACGCGAAGCATGTGTGTTCGTGTTTTTTCGTATTTCAAGACATCTTTTAATAGATTTTGTGTGTCTACCGTGATGGATGCAGGATTTATTTACTGATTTCTTTAACATATTATGTAGTATTTGCTTTAAAAATAGACGAGTTGTTTTTTAGTATTAAAAAGGAGGATTTGAAAGGTGATAATAAACATGTAAGTAGCATGTGTTTGTGAAATAGAATTGATTTTAAATATTTATTTTATTAGCTTAACAAGTTATTTTTTTATTACTTATTAATTTTTTAAGCTTCACTTCGTAAAAAGTACGTATTTTTCAGAAACAAGCTTGACGTTTTTTCGTGTTATAAGGGTGTAATTCGTGCAGAGACACTACATTAATTTTCAGTATTACTCTGGTAATGGTAATACAATTAAAATAGTATAATTTCAACGAATATGTGAGTAGATTTTTTCTTTTAAAATATCGCTTTCTTTAACATATTAAGTAGAATTGGTTTAAAAAACAGACGAGTTGGTTTATTAGTATTAAAATGGGGGTTTGGGGGGCGATAGCCCCCCTATAACAAAAGGTTAAAAGTAGCATGTGTTTGTAAAATAGAATTTATTTTAAATATTTCTATTTATTGTGTTAACATAACGAAATTTACTGTCTCGACACGTTTTGAAGAGTTAAAATGGGGGGTTTTGGGGGGCGTTAGACCCCAAATAACAAAAGTTTAAGTAGTATGAGTTTGTGAAATAGATGTTATTTTAAATAATTATATTTATTGCGTTAACATCATAGTTTCTTCAGTTTTTTTATTGTTATTTAACACCCATTAATTAATTTAAAATCGCATTAAGAAGTGAGTTGTTACTATTTATTTGTAAAATTTTAAAATTACTTTTTTTGTTCCAGATATTACAAGATGCTCTCCATTTGTTATTGTTATTTGTTCGCATGTTTGTTAAAATTGAATTATGTCTTTTACAAGATTTAATTAAAAAATTAAAATAATTCCAACGAATACGTGAGTTATACTTTTGCCATTTATATTCTGTGGCTTATAGAGCATTTAAAAATTTAATAAATAGCATTGAGTTAACTAAATAGACGAGTGGCTCTTTTTAATAACAAAAAATGTGTGGTTTAAGTAGTAAAGAAGTTCAAGTAGCACGCGCTTGTGAAATAGACTGTATTTGAAACATATTTATTACGTTACCATGATGAACGCGAAAAGTAAACAAGGATTCGGTTCATTGAGTCGATTCCTCTCTAGTGAACCGGATCAGTGAACCAAAGGAACCGTGCCACCCTAAACCCTGGTTCAACCGCATGTTTCCAACACCCACAAAGTACAAGCAGGACTTCCCTAAGGTTTCCTCCTTTCACCCACCCTTTTCAACCTATACACATCTGATATACCTACCTCTCCCTACACACACAATACACAATTTGCTGACGATACTGCCATCTTCATGTCTCACCATTCAGTAAGTCACATTTGCAATAAAATTCAACTGCATCTGAAAAACATAGAAGATTGGTCTCTAAAATGAAAAATCAAGCATAATCCGTCAAAATCAACAGTCAAAATATTTCCTCAGAACATTCCCCACACCCACCCCACTCCAAATTAACAACAACACAATTCCCTGGGCCCCGTACAACCAAATAGTTGAATACTTAAGACTAAACTTCGATACAAGATTAACCTGGAAATCTCACAGAGCAACGACAATTAAACAAACCAAAATCAAATTAATTCAACTAAAATCACTACTAAATCGTAAAAGCAGTCTCTCCTTAAACAATGCCATTGCCATGTACAAGACAATTATCAGACCTCTAATGGTGTATGCTTGCCCCATCTGGACGAACGCTTCACAGACAAACATTAATAAAATTCAAATAATGCAAAACAAATTCTTAAGATTAGCAACTCACGCCCCATGGTTCATTTCAAATGATCAACTACACAAAGAATTACATTTACCAACCATCAATCCTCACATCGCTCATCTCTCCAACAATTTCTACTCAAATATATCCTCAATAAATCAAACTAGCCTACCCGTGCGAGAACTCTCGCATGTTAAATCCCACCCTTTCCCTATCCATTTGTCTATCCGTTCCATAAAGGAGAGGAACTACTAATGTACTTACAGAATATCAAACAAAATAACAATGCAATTGATGTTTGAAACAAATTTTCAATTAAAGTTTATTCAACATTATAGAGAGATGTTCTTGGAACAATTCATATTTCTTTAAAAACAAAATTTGAAGAAATTTTTCAATCTTCCTTGGGAGTTAGCTTTTCGCTTTCCTTGATTGTCAAATAGTAGAAAAGGTTTTTACTCTTGAAAAAGCCAAGTAAAATAATGCGAAAATACCGGATCGGGCAAGAACAGACCTACTCATTGCAATATTATTTAACTTTCCTTGATTTGTTATGAAGAACCGAGTAGGTTTTGGAGACTCAGGGTGCCAGCTTGCTGGGGTGAGAAAATTGAAAAATTGTTTACTAAAAAGTATTGAATTATTTTCTGCGTCCTTACGTACCTCAAGAAAAACAATTCCGAGCCAAAAAATAATCAAACTAATGTTTTCACCTTTGAGTGCTAAATACCATTTGTTAGCATTAGAAACAATTTGGTAGGCATTAGTAAGCCCATTTCGGTACATGGGAATGTTGCTCAAACTAGGTTTGCATTTTTAATATCTTAACGAACCGACACCTTGAGTATAATATCAAACGGTGTTTTATATACAATATGAGTTTGCAGTTGGGCGTTGGTGTACATACTTCCAGATGCCGCCAACATTTAAATCGTGCGTTTGGACTGCGATCGTTGGCAGTTGTCGGGTGACTTGCACTATTCTTTCTATAATTTTAAATTTAGTTGTTTTTTAATTGATTCACGTAGTATTGTAGGCTAGCGCGTTTTGATTTTTGTTTTCCATTTATTTCAAGCTATTTTACTTTAGCTACTTTAAAAAGTTTGTTCTTTGTGTTTTGCCATAGCACAAATTTTCCCCCACTACCTCTGCGTACCTCTTGGGTATGCTCTCGCATGTTAGACACCACACTCATCCCTATCCTTCTATTTTCATTCTAAGAGGGAAAGTAGTTAACGAAACGTGTTTATTTGTTTAAAATCTATAAAGGTAACTTGCAATGTACTAACACAATTACAAATAAAAATAAAAAAACAATGCAATTAATGTGTAAAAGAAATTTTCAATAAATATTTATTTAATATCATGGAGAATTTGCTTGGAACAATTCCCAACACTTACTTAAAGACATTTGAAGTAATTATTCAATATTCTTAGTCAATTAGGTTTTAGTTTTTCGTGATAGTCACAAAAATATTAGCTTTTTACTTTTGAGAAAGCGACGTATCTGAACCCGTTGACTTGAAAATTTCATCGTATGATAACGAAAATATTGGTACAGGTAAAACACAAACACAGTCTTCACTCCTCACTGAACAATCACATCTTTCCACAATTCATTACACAACACTTATAGACCATGAAAAAACGTTAATTGAATAGTTTCACTACACGTATAAGAAACAATCTTAGTACTTCTAGTTGTTGCTGGACAGCAAATCTTGAATTAATGATTATGCAAATAAACCTCGTCAGACTGCACAAACTACGGTGTTAACAGAAAGCGTAAATAAAGATTGTCGAATCTAAGCCTTCTAAGCGTGTCGCCACAAAAAATGCTACCAGCAGGAAGGGCTGAAATATTGAGGTGGCCTTGATATAATTGAAGAGTGGAACCGAAAAGTTAATAGAATGGATCGGAGAATGTCTCATCTTGTAGATTACGGTGTGAAAAACGTTTCTTTGAGGCCTCAAAATTTTACTTTTTAAGGCTCTAAAACGCTTTGTTTATGATTTATTTGCCGATATAGGTTGACATGTAATGCGGATTGCATTTTACATGAATATTTCGATGCGTGTTTTTAAAGAAATCATCCATATTTTTAAAGTCAAAATGGAATTCATCAAGTCTCCATGAAATTGTCTTTCTTTAGAGCCCTCATTTATGAAGATTGGTTGCGTGTGAGAGCCGGAACCCAAAGGTATACTACTGAAATAATACAGGAGACGATAGCCCACTTCAATCTAGCCACACTAGCCACACACTTTCCGACCCGAATCCGCAATAGATATCCTCTACACACCATCCTCAATATATTTTCAGATGTAAGCTAAGCGTAGGTGTTCAATGAGTATCCTTAGCCAATTATGTAGTTAGATTAGAAATAGTTTTTAGGTTAGGTTAAGTGTAAGCCAGAAGAATTACATGTGAAGTAGTAATATAACTGAACCATGTATTATCCATTCAAGTAATAAAATTTTTAAGAAAGCAGGTAAGGAAACTATCCAGTACGAGAAAGTCCGTGTCATTCTGTAGCAACAGAAGTTGAATTATATGCTACAAACATTACAACAGTTAAATTTATTCATGTTTATTTTATTTGTAAAAGATAGAAATGACTATTGTTTCTAGCTATCGAAATAAACGCAGATGCGCACCACTAGCTCTTCGTTTGAATTGGTTGAATTGGACGTTTTCAAGTTATAACTGAGTTTTGAATGTGGCAGAAATTATAATATTTCAATTTTACGAGACTATTTCCAATAATGTGAGAAAGAATGTGCTGTTGTTGAATCTCTAGTTTCCCGGAGCATTACAATACTTTCTCCGTTCTGCGTTAGCAGTAACAAGAAGGTAGAAATATTCTCCTTGAATCGTTTGAACTCGCTCGTACACTGCCAACTGAATGTATTCATCACCATCAGCCCGTTCACTCACTTAGACTTTGTCTGATGCGGTTTTCCCACATTAAACACCGTACTTCATCATCGCGCATTATTTTATTGCTACCTACTGTCAAAGTGCATAAGAACAAAAAGCGTTTGTACGCTCCGCAATGGATTCGAGACTGAAAAAGTATCTGTCGTTTCTCAAGACCTTCAGTTTGTAGTTTATATCGTACTGTAATCACTGCCATAGCTAGTATACAAAAAACAATATTCCACAAAATGTTCGCACAGCTTATATACATGAATACGTTGCATTCGTTGATATATTTTTACTTTCCCGTATACATACGTAAGGTAAACGTTACATTGGTTGGCCACCCCCCCAGTGATTGGCCACTCTAAGTATAATTTGAATTACCGCTTGTTCTAACAAAGTATTCTAATATTTTGCATGTAAATAGGGCAAAGAATGCTTTATGAGTATTATGCAATATTTGCTTTCACCGCAAGAGTGCAACTGTTGCCAATATGGCGGATGTTTGTTAACAGTGCGGTGCTTATTCATTGTATGTAAAGATTTCTTAAGATTTTCTTTAGAAACTTGATATCCAACAGCGCTGTTTGTCGATTACGGAGGTAAGTAAATCACCTTGATATGTCAGAAAACAAAAAACCTTATTGAGTGACAATGATTCAGCTGAAAATAAGAAGCCTAGCTTTGCATATTTTGTGACATAGGGGGCTGGCCAATGACTGTATCTTCGACAGTGTGTGAATTGTGTTATTGGCCACTCTGCTAATGATTGTTGTCAGATCGTTTTTAATCGTAGTTAAATATTATTGCACAATGATATAAACTGCATGGGCTTGAAATAAGAGATTTGTCATCAAATGTGTTAAAAATAACGGAACATCTGTGCGTTCTGCTGAAAAATCATTTATGTTCCAAAAACAAGTTTGCAGTTTCGTTTTAAGAATACAGATCACAAAACAGCACTAATTTATGATGCTGTATTATCTAAAGAAAAACAGTCTTGTAGGTGTGTCTTGTCAGGAAAGGTTTTCCAAGGAAGAAGGAAATATTCAGAGTAGCGTTCATCAATTTTAGCTGCTAAACGAACTGCACAATCCGTTCAACAACAAACGTCCAGGAGAAGGCAGGAGCAAGGCTCTTTTTAAGAAGATATCTCATTATCAGTAAACGGATAAGTGAAGCAGTGACTCCCGCTGGCCCGTGTTGCAGCGATCAAGACATCAGGATGTGATTTAAAGAAGTTAGAGGGTACATCGAGGGAAGTAACTTGGATGAGAAAATAAATTATCCTAAGAGAGTCTCTAATAGAGAACAGTCAAATTTTCAAACGTCCAATTACAGGGAAGGTTTTAGCTAAAGAAGGAAGTAAGAATGTTTACTCAGTAAAACAAAGAGCTTCAAAAGACAATATGAGAGTCATGAGGTCTTAGGCTCCCGCGGCTGAAAACCGGACAGCCAAGATCATTCAATATGACAGTCATGTTCTGCTTTGCAGCAAGTGGGCTTGTCACTAGTCCATTGATTTATCTATTCATACCAACAGATTGCTGAAACAGTCCCAGATGACTGAGAGATTTGAAAAAGTGACAACAAACGGATTACAAGTGAGGTATTCTACAAATATATTTGAAGCATTATTCGTCCATATCGATTAAAAAAATGCCATCATTGTGACGGCCAGTCAGAAGGCACATCTGACATAAGAATTGAGTCTTACATGCTCAGATTTGAAAATAGAGGATTTATCCTAACGGCGCTTAAATATTAAAGTTATATTAAATCTGTATCTTACAAATTTTATGCTTTATTGGGTAATATAATAATTAATTGAATATATCGTTATACTAGTTGTTTCTGTTAGAAATAATTCAGTGGCCAATCACTGTCATCATGGCGGCCAATCACTATAATTTCTGGCCAATAAATGTACAAAATGTCACGTTTTTATGAAAAAATTAAATAATAACATGATGTTCATTTTCCGATAGAAATTACGGTTGGGATAAGTAAAAAGATCATTGGCCAGTAGAAAGTGAGTAGCAATTTTCAAAATTTTACTTTTCAAATGAGTTAATAAGGTCACAACAAAACAAAAAATACCTCAAAATGACTTTACGTCATATCAAGGAGTGCAATTAGTACTATCCGTTCGAAAAGTTCGAAGAAAAAAATTTAGAGCCATTTTTGAGAAAATGTCGTTTGAGGAGTTCTGAAAATGCGAAATTTTGAGCTAGTTTTCACAGTCTGAAAATGCTTCGAGAAGCTTTATATAAAGTTCAATCTAACGTGATAACATTTAATGTTTGCATAATTTCATTGTTCCACGTCAACTAGAAAACTTTTATCTGTTAATTTTTAAATAAAAACGTCATTTTATTGTTTTGGTGTTCTTTAGAATCAATCTTGGTCGTGTTGGGTGAAATCCTTTCGAAATGGATGGTCAGAATAACGCGCTGAGTCATTTTGACGATTTATGCACGCAGTGCAAGGTTAACCTTTTTAATATTTCCCAACTGCTTTCTGCTCACGTGCCTTTTTCTGATTATGAAAAAGCTCACATGAGCTTCACTGTATATTTTTGTAGTCGGTCTGCATAACTTGGTTCCATGCAGTTGCTAACCCCACAGTCCCGGCTAGAAGTGTCCTTGTGAAATTTTTTTGTGGCCTGTGCAGCCACCTGTTATAAGACGCAGCTCATGGATGAGAAAGCCCTGCTTCTCAGTTGCCTGTCGCTGCTGCTCCAGACCTTCTTCTTTGGAGGGTGAGTTTGCGCCTGTCGCCACAATTCGTTCGCACTCTCAGGATACGGAATCGATTGATTGATGATTGATGGATTAGTGTTTTTGGGCATGTCAACCGGTACGGTAGTTAGCAGTGGCGACTGCTCCTTAAGGACTCTATAAAGGGCGGCGCCCTCCACAGAAAACTCAATCTCCAGAAAAGTTGCAGAACACTAAAACAACTAGTTTAATGTCAACGTACTACCAGCACACGTTTGTGGATGAATTTAATTTAATGTAACGGCTAACGCGATCAATGCTTTTAGAATTGGCCTCATCCTGGACAATCGCTTCGCAGTCCGTAGCTGAAACATCCTCATCAATGAAAGGATGAGGAAGAGTGGGGTACAGGGAATTGGGTGAGGGGCAGCATGTCCTCAAAAGGGTTTCATTGGGAAGAGCTCGCGCATATTAAATAAACTAGGAATACCGACTCTTTGATTTCATAAATTAGTTTTGTTCGCTGCAGGTACTTTTTTAATCTGTTTTTGTAAGAACAATTTTACTGTCGGTCATGATCGTAAAAGTTGCATTAGACAAGAATTAAAATTCCGTAGTTTGTATATTGTTCGAATTAGCTGTAGTTTCCCCCCTTTCAAGAAATAGTTTGTGGAGAGAAAACGTCTGATTGTTTGGACACATATATCACCCCTCCTAATTTATAACCTACAGGCAGACATTGGTCGTTAGTCCCGTACGTGTAGTGCAGTTTTTCCGTGGGGGGAAGGGAGTGGTGGCGATATTCCCTTGCTGGACAGCGAGATCCAACCGACATGTCTGAGTTTCCCAACCAGGTATCTCCCACCAGCGGCGCACCCGCCCCATCCGGTAAAAACTAAATTTTCAACTGATCTCCCGACACGTGAGGTAGTGTAGAGTATGTAAGTGTAAGTACGTGTAAGAGGTGAGAATAGAACAAGGAAAAGGAAGGAAAGATCGCGCGCTGTCCGTTTGTTACGGTGCTCTTCCAGCATTTGCCTGGTTTTGATTGGTAGACTACCGTCCAGAGCAGCCAGCCGCTAAAAGTTTCCTTCAGACAACTGTGACTCTCGACCTAGCTATGTAGCTAGTGTCGAAAATACTGCCACCATCATACCTGAAACTATGACCTACCGGTCAGAGGCACTACAGGGACAGTTTTCCATTTCATTTTTGACATCTGCACGTAAATAAAGGTTTTAATAGTTTCAACTTTTTTTACATGATATAATACAGGTTTTCATTGCTCCGCCGAGACTTTCCAATATATTTCGGACATTTCGCTTACACGAATTGGGATATTTCCCACTGGCACTGTTAGCATAAGGGATAGGGAAAACTCCATCTCAGAGATGACAGTCAACCATACGTGACTTCTACCATAAGTCCAAATACCATCCCGTTTTTATAATTTTTGCAGGTTGGAAGCACTCATAGAGCAAGTGTTTTGTTAACGAGACAATCCTGAAATAGAGACCGGCTTGTTGAGACATGTTGGTGATTTTTCATTTTCTTACGCTACTACGTTTAGTTTGTGTGCAGTATCTAAGAAGAATTCATTTTTTAGGCTACTTTATAGAATTTTATCAATTTTAATTTTTTAAGATTCTTTGAGGAACTTAGTTAAAGTTACCAAGCCATGATATTCCAAACAACCCTCTTTTGGTGGGGCATTGTGCAGTCCGACACCAATTGAAAAGTGCTAAGCAGCTCCGAACAGTATTTTTAACAAAGATCGTCTTTGGGATGACCAGGAAACTCAATACTAAAAACCTCATTCACGAATACTTGGAATACCTTGAGCAAGATTTTCGGTCCAACCATTCGTCCAGCCGTCCGTCCGTCCGTCCGTCCATGCGTCCGTCCATCCGTCCGTCCATCCTTACGTCCATCCATCCGTTCATCCGTCCGTTCATCCGTCCGTCCATGTCCAACACTTAACGTCCGTCCATGTTCAGAGCCTAAACCGTTCCTTTGATTTTCTGCAAAACTGATATTACGAAATCGATCTCAAAGATTTCAAGTTCAATTTTTTATCGGTGCCATTCTACAACTATAATCTTGAAGATAAAGAAAACAGAGTTTGAAATAAAGTCATGTACCATTTTTTCGAATTTTTGAGTACTTTTCGGGTAATTTTGCGTGAAATATAGGAAATTTTTAATTTTTTTAAAACTGTTTTTCATCAAAATTGTCACAATTTTTTTATTAAATTGGGACCTGGGAAAGCGTAAAGGGAATGGTGCAGGTCTCATTTTCGTCGAAATCCTTGATATTACAAAAATTGAAAAGAAAAATTTCGGAGCCTTCCTACAACATTTATGAAAACTATTCCACTCGTGAAATTAAAACCAATAGTGTTTAACTACACATATAATATGCACCAATGAGGGCGGTGTATCTCAGAAACTTTATCGCTTTTTCTATCCGATTTTTCTTACATCTCCTACCTATTGGCCAATCATAAGCCCCGACACATGTATCTTAAAATGCGGTATATATCAACCGCTTTGTGCAATAAACCGCGTATGTAAAATATAAACTCTTTGACTTTAATTTCCCTTTCAGTTATTTTCAATAGTACACATGGGCCATGGCAAGATTCGGTGACGCATCTGACGACCAAATCAATGAAATAACTCGTGAAGCTCCAGGAAACACGAAGAAGAATAGAAAGTGTTTGTGACATGAATAATTATATGCGTTTTTAAACAAATACTACATATTTTTAAAGTCAAAGTGCAATTCGTCACGTCTCCGTGAAATTCTCTCTCTTTAGAAAGATTGGTTGCGTGTGAGAGACGCAAATGGTAAGTACTCTATTGAAATAATATAGGAGACGATGCTACTGCATCATCACCGAAGCCCTACTTGAAAATCAATGAGCAACACCAATCGTTAATCATAAACTATGACAGACACATCCATCATCAAACACACTGTTTCAGAATTCAACACGACTGTAAACGAAAATAAGAGAGTTCCTTCAACATTTAATTTTAAAAATTGCGTGTTTAATAAATGTATTTTCGACTGAAAGAATATATGTTTGTTATTTAAATGCTAGCGTTTGTGACATCAAAAGATTGTTACTTTAAAGCAAAATAAACGTGAATTTCATGTCATCGTCTGTATATTCATTTGTTTACCACGATTATGATTACGTATCAACCGCACCGTTCGACCATGGAGGAATACACAATATTCTATATTCCTCCATGGTTCGACTTTGTTCATCTGCTGCATTAGCAGACGGCCATGGTAAAACTAGCGAAATATGAAAGGCAATTGAATAATAGTTATTTACGTCACGAGTCCTCTAAATAGGCCTTTAAGGACGAAGCCGGAAGACTAATAGAAGATGAGGCACATACAATGTATTTAGTTATTTCTAGTTTATGACTTATTCAAAATGAACTTTTATCACTTTAATGAGTTAAGAAAAAATTGTCATTACTTTCGGTTGTACTGGATACTTCACAAGATTGTGCTGGATACTTGAAGCAAGAGTTGGTTGTTCTGGATAATCCGTTTGTGATTAAACAGTTAAATGCTTTTTCTGGTAATGCAAGCTGATTGAGAAAAAAATCCGGGAATTTTGAAGTATCAGCAGATATTTATATTCCATCATTTTCTGGAGGAAGCAGACAATGCAAGATATGGTTTGATGCCTTCTAAATCTGTAACCTCCTATAAAAAAGATTGTTTTATTTTGTGACTGACGAAGGAAAAGAAAAGTTCGAGGCATTAACGAAGAGATTATGCTACCATTTTTGAACGAACGATCACAAAAATTAAAAGCAGCTAGTCTCTAGTCATACTTTAGTATGCTGAAAAACTGTATAACTAGTGGTGCTGAAGAATGGCACAAACTTCCCCGTATTAGTTTTCTATTTCCTTGGGTCTTTGCTAGCTATTCGGAATTGCCACATACTCTTTCTTGCCAGCTGCCATCTATCACCACACAAACTAAATTTTTTTGTTATTTTCTTAATGTTTCGGTTTCCTATTGGTAGAACGGAAACAATAGTTTTAGAATATTAAAAAACACAAAAACCTAGTCGCAAATGGCAATTTTCTTTTAAAAATTATGTGTCGTTTAAGAGAAAATGGCGTTTTAGCGCTACTAAAAGTGCGAAATCTGAAGCTCATTTTCACAGAAAATGTTTGAGTTTTCAAAATACTTTATTTGAAGTTATTTAAAGCACTTACACTCACAAATATAATAATCTTTACAAATTGCGGATAATGTGCATATTAAAGATGTGAGAGGTCTTTTAAAAAATTACATTTATATAATTTTTGAAAAAACAAACAATAACTCAAAATAAACTTTACGTCATATTAAAGAGTGTAATTATCACTATCTGTTACAAAAGTTTCAAGAAAAAAATTACAGCCATATACGAGAAAATGGCGTTTGAGCATTTCTGAAAATGCCGAAATTTGAGCTACTTTTCACAGAAAACGGTAGTTTTTTCGAGAAACATTACTTGACATTATTTAAAGCATATATACTCGTAAATAGAATAATGGGAAAAAATAGCTGGTAGTGTAAATATTAACGACGTGAGACACAAGTAAACAATTTACATTTTTGTAATTTTTGAAAAAAAACAACCGATAGACCAATATGGCTTTTATGTCATCTGATAGAATAAATTTACCACTATCCCTACCAAACGTTTAAAGAAAAAATTTGGAGCCGTTTTTGAGAAAATCTTTTTTTTGTAATTTTTTAAAATTGCACATATTGCACGCAATATTGCGCGAAAACTACTAAAATTTTCTAAAGAATGTACATGACCTTAAACAAAGAACTTACTTTGGAGAACACATTTTATATATAGAAAAAATCTCTATCTTCAATTTTGTAGTTGGAGAAAGACGCCGAAAAAAAATTCAAACTTTCAAAATTTTCGAAAATTCAGAGTTATTCGTGAAAATCGGACCTATGCCATGTTAATAAGTGTATTTTACTCTATTCATACAAGAAATTTAAAGAAAAAATTTGGAGTCGTTTTTGAGAAAATTGTGAAAATCCCCGGGGGCTTCATATAAAGTACCCCCAAATTTTGAAGAATCTTTTGAAAATCTCAATGCTTCGACTAGAATCAGATACACATTTTGGGGAATACACATTTTGGAAGAAATCGTATGGTTTAAGCCAGACCTGCACAGCATTTTGCACTTTCACTGACCTCAGGAGCTGCGTGCAGGCAACTCGGGTGAAAATGAGAAAATCGATGAAGGGTGGGGATGAGACCCAATCTAGGAGTAGGGAACACTAATCAGAATGCGCAATTCGAAAGATAGCGCGTAAATTTAAAGAGCAATCGGCAAGAACATGACGGTCATATACAGTTCAAGTAATATTGTCTTTTGTATTATATTGCAAATATTTGTTCTCGGTATATGACAGGGCTAAATATGAAACTACAACGAATTATACATCTTAGATTTCGACACCAAGTATTATAATTGCTTGGCGGGGTGATAATGTAATTCGCTTTTCTACGATGTAATCACAAATTAAGTGTTTTGCTAAACACAAAGTTTTGATACTGAATTGTTTTTGTTTGATGATGACAGCAATAAACTATTTTTTATTTACTATGTTTAATTGAATAAGACGGTTCTCTCAAAGCAAAAACATTGTTCTTAAAAAATCATGATTATTTTCTGTTCTAATTTCTGACAAGAGAGTAGAGTTTTTTACGAGGTCGTATAAAAATATGAAGCCCTTTGCATTCTATTTAACCAATATCCATGATTATCTTATGATTGTCCGTAACATATCGTCACAGAAGTTTGCTCATTGATCCCACAAGGATCGATTTAGGCCCTATTCTCTTCCTATTATACGTAGATGACATGCCCTTAGCGATTCGAAACGGAAGAACAGTTCTCTTTGCGGATGATACAAATATTCTTTGCAACAAAGAAACCGTAAACAGTACAATATCAGACTTTCAAATTGGTTCCGTAATAACAAATTAATAGTAAATGAAAAGAAAACTGTTTCAATGCAGTTTTCCATATCAAATAAAAAATTCTGTTTTCCATTGAAAATGAACGGTGTGCCATTGACTGATGTTAATGTAACAAAATTTTTAGGTCTATCAATTCAGTCAAACCTCAAATGGAATGCCCACTTAAATGAATTGAACACAAAATTAAGTTCATTATGCTACGCGTTCAGAATTCTTTCAAATTCCGTCAGCCTTCATACAGTTCGTTGTGTATATTTTGCCGCCTGAGATATGGCATAATATTCTGGGGAAACACATCTTATAGCTCACAGACTTTCAGATTACAAAAAGAATTGTACGAATAATAAGCAAATCCAACCCACGTGATTCTTGTAAGTCACTCTTTATTAATCTAGGAATTTTACCATTACCTTGTTTCCTGATTTACGAATCAGTAGTTTTGGTCGTAAATGACTTACTTAAGGGCGGGAATATATTTTCAGCAACCGCCGATGTCTATAAGTATAACACACGACGTAGTAATCATATTCACCAGGTGGCAGTATCAACAGCTCACTACAAAAAATTCACATACAATTCATGTACATTACTCTACAACACTTTGCCAAGAGACATTAAACGATTAAATTCAATAGAAAAGTTTAAGTCCCAAGTAAAATCTTTTCTGCTGCATAACTGCTTCTATACAATTCAAGACTATACCGAGCATCAAAAAGGAAAGTAGCATTAATTTTAACAATGATAGTTAATGTAATTATTTATCATTTGTACTGTATAATTCTAAAGAACCTGTAACAAGTATTGTACCACAGTTTCTGGGTTGATGGCCCCCATCTCGATGAGGTTTTTCGTCCAGTTTCCCTGATCCTTGAGCAAATGCTGAGATGGTACCTGTTTTGCTTCTGGACATAAATATAACTTCATTATTTTAGATTAGATTAGATTAGATTAGATTTATTTAAACTGCAATTGGGCATAACCCGGTGGCAGCTAATTACAAAAACATAAATATACACAGCCTTTCTGTAATATAGAACTCCAAAACCACTAATAGTAATAATAATAATAATAATAATAATAATAACAACAACAACAACAACAATAATAATAATAATAATAAGAAGAAGATGCAAATTATATACTAATTGTAGTAATAATAATGGTAAAATAATGATAATAATATTAAAAACTGACTGATTCATAAAACATTAAATTACATTAAGAGAGAAAACACACACACACACACACACACACACACTGCATTAGTATTACACTGCACTTCACTGCACTTCACTTCACTAAGACCTGAAAACATTTCCTTCTTTATTTCTCTGCTATACACTGCACTACACCTCACTTCACAATAGAACACTTATGCATCGCTATATAACCCACTATTCTCCCTCATTTACTTAATAATACCCTAAATTAATTTCCTAAACTGTTGAACACTTTGAGGAAAGGGTTCAAAGGTTTTTGCAGGCAATCTATTCCATTCCGTAATCGTTCGATTTGTAAAAGAAAATTTCCCGACATCCGTTCTCTGATGTCTTAAATTTATTTTGTGCCTGTGATCCACTCTACTGATGTATGTAGGAATACATAGCCGCCGATTAATTTCTTTCCAAGCTGGATGACCATTATAAGCTTTATACAAGGCGCAGAGTCTTGCTACTGATCGCCTGTTTTTGAGTGAATCCCATCCTGCCGTTTTCTTGTCCCTGAAAGTAAATTTAGCTGCCCTATGCTGAATCCTTTCCAAGTGTTTACATTGCATAATCTTGTGCGGATCCCAACAAATTGTTCCATATTCCATTATTGGACGAACAAGAGATAAATAAGCAATTTCCCTCGCGTTTGCCGTACTCTTTTTTAGGATGCGCATTACAAAGTGAAGAGATCGCCAGGCTTTCCCTACAACAAAATCTACGTGTTTTTTCCAACTTAATTTACTATCGAAATGAATTCCTAGGTACTTGCACGAGGAAACTCTCGGAATAATGTCATTATTTAAACGGTAATGTGTTTCACTGTAATTATGACCCCTGCCAAAAGTGATGGATTTACTTTTAGAGCTATTTATGGACATTCCGTTATTTTCCGCCCAGTAATGTAACGCATCAAGATCCTTTTGCAGTATTTCTTCATCTCTTTTCGAGTTAATACTACGATATATTATGCAATCGTCTGCAAATAGCCGAACATTTGAGGTTAATTGCGCCGGCAGATCATTGACGAAAGCTAGAAATAGAAGGGGTCCAATGACACTCCCCTGCGGTATTCCTGACGTAACGCTTGCCCCGGAAGATAACTCTTGTCCAATTCGGACTTTCTGTTTTCTATCTCGCAGAAACTCGCTAATCCACGCCACCACCCTGGGATCTATGCCTGAATTCATTAATTTCTGTACAAGCCGATCGTGTGGAACGACATCAAATGCTTTAGCAAAATCTATAACTACTGCATCTACTCTCCCGCCCGCGTCAATTTCATCTGCTAGATCCTGAAATAGCGTGACTACCTGACTTTCGCATGAATAACCACTCCTGAACCCGTGTTGCCCATCGTAGAGCCATTTTTTAATTTCCCATTCTTTCTTAATGTAACTCCCAACTAGATGCTCCATAAGCTTGCACACCACTGACGTAAGACTTACCGGCCTATAATTGCATAATTTAGTTTTGTCACCACTTTTAAAAATTGGTACGACAAAGGCTAATTTCCAATCTTCCGGTACTTTTGAATTATTCAAAGACACGTGAAAAATTCTAATTAGGTACGGTAATATTGCCTTTCCTGCCAGTTTAATTAAATCCGTAGAAATGTCGTCTGGACCCCTTGACTTACCATTTTTCATTGACTTTATTGACTTTACTGACTTTACTGACTTTACTGACCTTTGAAAATATATTTTATTATATAGGAGCGAATATTTTGTCAACAAAACTCGAAAAAAACCTCTCTTTTCTGTATTCAAAATTCGACTAGAATATGGTTTAGGATAGAGACCACAGAATTATGAAAACGTGCACAAAATTCACTTCTCCCCATAGGTAGTCACACGCAGTTTTTAACTGTTTTTGACGTAAATAAATAAGTAAATAGATCTCTTTTATTCAGTTTCATAATGGGGAAAAACGGTCACAAATGTGCTATTAAACATTACCCTTCTTGGAATTGCCACATATTCTATTTTATGTCAATCTTGATGTGAGAGATTGCTCTCATGATTTTGTTAATTTTCCTATGATTTGGAGATTTTAACATTCCTGGTGAACAATCAATTATTAAATTGCAATTTTGTTTTAGATAAAATTAAATAATATTTTTGTTTTATATAAGTATATATTTTAAAGCATATATATATATATATATATATATATATATATATATATATATAAGCATATATTTTAAAGCTGTTGCTTTAAAATATTGCTTGAGAGTCACAATGAGCATATTATTTTCTTTAAAAAAAATAGAAAATGAAAATACATACAGTGGTGGATACAAAGGTGGATATACGGTAGTGCACAGAACGTAAACAGTGAATTATGACCCTGGTAACTTGAAATACTAGACATAATCCATTTAAACAAATGGGCATTTAATTTTGAAGCATGGATCATTATTAGACGCCCAGGCATTCAATCTACGCGCCGCGTCGTGCTGCGTCAGACTTCTCCCCTCCCCGCAAAGCTTCCCTACTCCTCCCCGCTTCTCTACTCCCCACTACTTGCACTTTCGGCGTTGCTACGCGCAGACGATCGGTTCGCAAGTGCAGAATGCCCGCGAGAGCAGGCGTTGTGCAGGTCTGGTCGAGGGACACTAGACCGCTACTTATTGTTGTCAACACCTATCGACAAACGGCGGAAGTAAAGTTGTACACCTTGTAGTTTTTTAATGTCCAGGAAAACACAGAAATCCGTCAACTCAGTTTTTATTCAACAAGCTAAAAGCCAGTGCAATATTACAATTCCGGTAACCAAAGAATAAGTCCATAAATACAAGCCAAGTTACCGTTTTCCAGATGTACCCAAATCAAGCCGCGTTCAACAATAATCCGTAAGAATGTCCAATACACAATTGCCGGGTCCAAAATCTCACTATTACAGCTGCTCACACTAACTCACGCCAGGAACTCTACACCGAAACTGCCAACTCGGCGGCGGAGCCCGCTTTTATTGGTCCCAGCGGCGTAGCCTCGCCTCCTCTCTGGGGCTTCGCTGACCGGCTGCCTTGTTCGACCGCTCTTTCCACGGCCGCTGCTCTGCCACTTGCCGCCGTGCGCTGGCGGTTAGGCACGCAATTTGACTCGTCGCACACAACCGCAACAGTTTTCGCATCTATTGTTCAACAATTTTTAATGATTTAATATTTACTGCAATTATTATATCCAGTTATCAGCACTGCATGTCGTTTAATTCTCGGCGATTTTATATCTAGTCCCTGCAACAGTATTTTAGTGGAAGCTGGACTTGAACTTGAGAAACAAACTACTATGCCTAAAATATGCTTATTCAAGACTCTGTTCTACAAATATTTCATTAAATCACTACAACAACAGTCATTTTAAAACAGGAATATCTGAACGTATACATTGATGAAAAGTATGAAAAATGTCAAAAATGGTATACTGAAGGTTCGAAACTAGAAGGAAAATCTGGATTTGCAGCAGTTTCTACATCACCATGTGTTATATCATGCCATCTTCCAGACTTCCTATGTATTTTTCCTGTGAGGCCTGGGCTATTTTAAAAGCCATCGAATATCGCACACGAAATGAAAACAACAACCAAATTGCCATTTTTTCCGACTCCATGTCGACACTCATACCTATGAAAAATAAATTCTCTAAACATCCAATAATTCAAAATATTCAAAATCTTCTTTATGAGAAAGAAAAAAACGGATTTAAAATGACACTGTCATGGATACCTTTCCATTAGGGAATAATTGGAAATGAAAAAGCTGACTTAGCTGCTAAAAATGCAACCCAGTTATTGAATATTGACTATTAAATACGAGGTTCTTTAGATGATTTTATAATAAATTTAAAAAAGTGTGTTATTAGAGTACGGGATCACCAGTGGAAGGCGTCAATATCTAAACTACGTAATGTACGAAAATCTGTAACAGATTTAAATATCTCAATCACTAAATTAAAAAGAAAAGACAAATTATTATAACAAGATTGAGAATTGGCCATTCATATCTCACCCACTCGCATCTAATGAAGAAAACCGACCCAGCCGCATGTCCAAAATGTGGAGGAATATTATCAACGTCACATATTATCTTCGAGTGTTCCAGTCTTTAAAATCTACGGATCTCTCTTGGCATCAGGAACGAAATTTATAAAATAGGAGGTTTCAAAAGTATTTTAACTTTTCTTAATTTGGCTGATTTTCATTATATGATTTGATTGCAAAATTTATTCCTGATATTTTATTGTGTTTACTCCAAATTTAAAAAATGTATCTCTAGTATAAATCAATAGTGGTCGCTAATGACTATGGATGTTTCTAAAGCGACCTTAAATAAACAAATTAAAAAAATTAGTGAGTTTCACACATGATGACTAGAACGGACGTCAATCTTTCTATTATAGCATTACGTGCACGTTAATATCTGCGGGAAAGATCATGCTGTCCTAGAAAGTCTCGTTTCCGAGATGTTTCCGATAGGCGTTTTCTATCACCTCATTAGATGTGGGGGATTGAGAAACATCTCTTAGGCGGACGTCGTTACCGAGACCAGTCACGGTCAAGCGCTGAGTGTAAGAAGTGAATTTTCGCCCGAGGGTTTCGACCTTGGGTATCGCATTTTGCATCTCGGTCGTCCCATCGGCGGTTCTGTTTCCCATCTCCCAAACCTGAGTGCCTCTTCTTTCATTCGGACTAGGAATCCCAGTGGTCACATGCCAACAATTGGGTACTCCGCAGCAAGGCGCGGGGGAAGACCTTTACCAAACTTTACATGCACATTTGCCAACTGACCTGATCCAGTTCGTCGACGTAACAGTATCGAGACGTGAGTTACCAGTACCAACGAACTCCTATTCGCAAACATCTTACCTTACAGCTCAACAGTACTAGTGTTTTGTTACTTATTTTTTCTCGCGTGTGGTTGCAAAAGTGCTGAGTTATTCCTGAACCTGCGGTATAATACGCACTCCCACATAAAACATAGTTTCGAAACTATCGCAATAATTAGAATACAACCATCCATTGCCATATAAAAAGACGATGTGACAAGGCCAGCACATAGATGTGGGAGTGGGGGAGTTGCATATGGCAAGAAATACAGTGAAAACACCCACTGTCCTACAAAGAAGTTACTAAAATATCCGTTTTCCGCAAACTAGAAAATTGCTGCAAAACGACCTTTCAGAAAATATTAGGTTAAAGGATTTGTATTGTTTATTTTTCAATGTTCTTGTGTTTTATTTTTTCTTGATTACTGTGAAAGACAGCAATGCAAAAATGGCAATGCTCATAGAATACACAGTAGTATGTGCGTCATATTGTGGAAAAACGTAAAAATGATATCGTACGATTGATTAGTTATTTCAATCAATGAGCGATTCCGAGAGAGCTAACTGCTCTGTTCATTAGTCCCATTAAGTGAAGTGCATTTCTTTGTCAGATACGCACGTGTACACGGAGTAATATTCGTAGTATGGAGAAAGATATGTAAGGCTGCGGAAAATCGATTTGAGACATTTCAACGGAAAACCACGTTTTGAAGTTCCCTGATTCCAAAAACGTATTTCCATTCGAAACGTCCGTCTGTCTGTCGGTCCGTCCGTCGTTCCTATCTGTCTGTGAACACCACTAGCGGCTTATCTACAATTACGATTTTTTCCAATCTGAATCCAACCCGGTCGATTTGTCTTCTTTCGCAACTTGGCGACTTTGAAAAACATTGATTAATTTTGGAGATACTTTACGTCAAAACCCTATGTCATTTGCAAAATTTTGAAAAACGACTCTTTTTCGTTCACATTTCTACCAAGAATAGAATGAAATACACTTATTAGGCACATGACCATTTTCACTGTTAATCCTAAATTTACAAAAATTGCCAAATTTTGTTATTTTTTCGATCTCTGCACGCAACAATATTACAGGAATATTTCTTTACATTATCACCGACATATTTCTTCAAATGGAATTTGCTGTCACAAGTAGTTCTTTGTGATAATGTAATGTACATTTTTTTGATAATTATTACCGGTTTTCGCGTAATTTTTTGTGAAATATAAATCGCGGCCCTAAAGTAAAAACGTTCTATCTGCACCGCAGAAAATTTTACAGGAGAGCATTTTAAAGTTTTGTCCCTCTCTAAAACAAAAACTATTTTATTAAATGTATTGAAGCTTTGTCAGTGTACTTGACATTCAAGCACAAAACTGTAGACTGATAATTATTCTAAAAGTAAAAGTACAGTAGAAGATTTTCTTAAAACGAAACTAGAAGATGTTGATCCAATAAATGAAGTTTACACGATTGGTAAACCAAACAGTGACTTAATGTTGGTGAAAATGTGCGATGCCAAGGGTAAAGACAAAGTTATGAAGAACAAAGCAATGTTGAAGGATACTCAATTCTACATCAACAGTGATAGAACCCTTCGCCAGAGAGAAGCGCAGCGAGAAATTCACAGAATCTCAAAAGAAGAGAAGCAAAAAGGAAATACAGTCACCTTGGGCTTCAAAAAAATCAACGTAAACGACATTCAGTACATCTGGAAAGAAGGAAGTGGGCTCCAAAGCTTTCAAACGCGCAAAGAGATCAACAGCTTTGTCAACATCGATGACCAACGTCGACGCCAAAACAGACAAAACAACGAGCCATATGACAGCTTTTGAACGCGTGAGAAAAGTAACAGCCCCGTCAGTGACAGTGATCGACGTCGTCACCAGTGCAGCCAACACAAATAACCAAATTGAACCAACAAATGCATCCCACGAATTAAACATAGACACAAATGCAACAGAAAATTTCTCAATCTCAAATCTAAACGTAAATATCTCAAACATTACAAATACTTGCGTTATATTCGTCTTTTGGAACACACATGTATAAGAAATTTTTATAATTTACTTGTTGATGATATAGAAAGCTACATCACATGTTGCGATATTACTAGTTTTAGTGAAACATGGTATACTGCAGAAACTCTCACATTTTCACCACATTTAAATAAATTTCAAAGTCATGTATATCCAGCGAGTAAAGAAAAGTCTTTAGGCAGAGGTAGCGGAGGGTAGTCAATGATATATAACTGTGATAATGTAAAGTCTGTTTCCTTTTTAGATTGTAACCAGTGCTGGATCATTATGAAATGTGCAGTAAGTGAATGCGAAATGATTATCATTAATGTATAGTTGCATGGCCAATCCCATGACACGCGATTGCAAGCACTTCTAGACATAATAGCAAATTTTAAAATAAACAACAATCTCAAGATCATAATAGGTGGAGATTTCAATGCGAGAATTGGTCGTCTCAATCAACTTGACTACGAACTAACTCAAAACGCCTTTATTTCAAATACAAGAGAAACTTTAGATAATACCCTGAACTCATGGGGTGTCAAACTAGTTGAGGGTTTAGAGGAGTTAGGATTCATATTGCTAAATGGGCGAACGCGACCAGACAGCGACGGTGGGGTTACTTTCCTCAGTAACAGAGGTTGCTCTCTTCCAGATTTGGTGTGGGTGAACCTGGAACACGTGGAACTGATCAAAGATCTTGATACCTGCAGCATGGGAACTTCAGATCATCTTCCTGTCAGAGTTACACTGTGCTTAAGCTACGTGACAGAAGAAACAGCAAACAATAATACATCAAATCCAAAAACCGTCTTGAAACGGAACATGAAAAATATAAATAAATACACGACTATACTCGAGAGCAAAAACTGTCCAGAGGCGAATGATTCTAGCGAATTAAGCAAGTCCCTGAAATCGAATATACGAGATGCAGCAGAACAATCGGATATGAGCATTCTAGTTAACAAGCGAACCCAAAAAACTAAACGTGACAAACCCTGGTTTGACAGTGCCTGCAAAAGACTTAGGAAAATTACAAAACAAAAGCACAAAATGTGGATCAAAAACAAAAATTCGAATGAACGAAGAAAAGAGTTTAAATCTAGTTTTCTTAAGTCGAGAAAGGAGTACGCAGATTTGATCCGAGAAAAGAAGAAACAACACGTGATAAAAATACAATCAGCACAATAAAATAGCAGAGACCCACAAACATTTTGGAAAGAAGTAAAACGCCTCAAACCGAAGAAACGCCCACAATGTCCGATTAGTCTTGACGAATGGTGGAAATTTTATGACAAAATATTTCCAAAACTGGAACCTGTTAACACAACATTTTTTGATGCCACACATCCGTACTTAGACAAGGAAATAGAATATAATAAAGTGTTTACAATTCTGAGGGAAACGAAAAACAACAAGTCTCCTGGAGCGGATGGAATTACAAATGAATTCCTAAAATATCTACCTCCTAATTCGATAAGACAAATGACCAAACTATTCAACGCAATAATGAAGACAGAAGAACTTCCATGGGACTGGTGTAAGTCGGAGGTTATACTTATGTACAAGAAAGGGGACGTGTACGACCCAATGGGGCAGACAAGCAACGCCCGAAGTGACATCTGGTGGCGAAAGTTATAAGTTGTTCGGTGACCGCAGTTACATTCCACCGTAAGTTGTATATGTTGGAGTGCAAGTATTCGAGTAAATTGATGCATAGAAAGAAAAACTTGAATGAGTAAATCCCCGAATAAAAAGAAGAGGAAAGGTGGAAGAAATTGTGTTCCTCACTGAGCAAAATTAAAAAACCTCAATTGGGAATTTTATTGTTTTCCAAATCGCGAGTGGGAAAGAGAGCATTGACACATGTGGACAAAATAATGTACATGGCCTGTGATCTAGCAAATAACAAAGAACCGCTTCTGCGTCATAAGTAATTTAATTAAATTTTATTAGGTTTAGGTGATAACATTGTAAAGAAATGTGTAATCTAAAGAAAACACTCTAATATAGATTATCATGTAAACTTCGTTCAAACAAAATGGTCCTTAAATTAGGCAGGTACAACGATTTTTGAGATTCATAATTTAGCTTCAAGAGCTGAAATAAAACAAGTAAAATAGAAATTTTCAATTTTGGGAATAATAGATGATTACAATTCTTCATCCCGATGAAAAAGAATATGAACTTGATCGACTGATGAAAAAAAAATGACAAATGTGTATTGCAAGTATGTGCATAGATACTTGAAGCCGAGTATAATGACCATGAGAAACTTTTATCTTTAAATCACCGTTTTCATTAAATTCCAAATATGGAAAGGTACAATTTCTTTCTTCCATGTACACTACTGCACCATGTTTACATGAGTAAGGGCCAGCGGCGTACCTTCAGCTGGTGTCACCTGGGGCAAAGCTAATGGTGTCACCCTCACCCCATTGAGTAAGTATGAAAATATCTATTGCTGCATAGACTGTACATTATTTTATTAAAAATACAAACATATTTGCACATAATAGTTATTTATAGTATATTAAAAAATTCTATGAAATTAAGAATAATTGTAATATAATTTTTAAATAAATACTTTACAATTAAACATAACTTATCAACAAATGTTATTTATAAAACCTGTTTACGAGATTTTAGGGCAGCAAACATATTTATAATTTCATGAAAATCTATCTTATTGCAATGTCATTTTTTATTGACAATAGAGCCAAATCAGATAGTGTTCATTAATATATAACATTTTTAAGTAAATGATTTAAATTCCAAGTATAATTCCAACTATAAAATATTTTAATTGGTGTCACCCGGGGCGCGCCGCCTCCCTTGCTCCCCCCCTCCAGATACGCCACTGGTAAGGGCACTTGGTTTCCAACAATTCAAATCCTTGACCATTCTTAATTATCCCATTAGGACTGCAGGCTAACTATGGCTGCTTAAAAGAAATTATAAGACCCGTCTTATTCCCATCATGGACTTCCTTTACACTATATACATGAAAACTTTATACTAGTTTCTGCCATTAATTTAAACTTTTCTGTTGGAATATTCCGACATCAACTGGTTGAAAACTGCAAGTTATTAGCATTATGTCTAATATAATATATATTAATAGTATGTATAATTCGAGAATCCTGTGCGATATACCTATTTTCACTGTACATGCGGCAATACTCACTTCTACTTCGATCACCGGATTATTGCGGATTGCTGCCGCTAGAGCGCAGTGTCGTCGGAAAAAATTCAACTTGCCTGCCCCATAAACTACAGAGGCATTGCCTTGGCCAACACACTATCGACGTTATTCACAAAACCGATTGCAAAGAGGTTAAATAATCACTGTGAAAATTACGGCATACTTCCTGAAGCACAATGTGGATTCAGAACGTGACGTTCATGTGAAGATAATATATTCTGCCTGAATGCAAAGATCGCGATAAATCTATCAAAATCAGGAGGCAAACTATACGATGCATTCATCGATTTCCGAAGAGCGTTCGACTCTGTAGTCCATACCATTCTATGGAAAAAACCATATCAGACAGGAATTAGTATTAAAATAATTAGAATCCTACAAGATTACTAAACCAAAGTCAGAATGAGAGTATCAGTAAATGATCAAAGACACAAGAAATAGATGTGACGCAAGGCGTCCTGCAAGGCGACTCCCTAAGCCCGATCCTATTTTCTATACTGCTACATGACATCACTAAGTTTTTTATGCAAAATGGACATGACCAAATCGAAGAAAAAATAGAAATGCTAAGTTTTGCTGATGATATAATAATACTTTCAGACAACATCATTGATTTGCAGTATAAAATGAACACTCTCTCTAAATATTGCGATATAAACCACTTACACGTCAATGAAAAGAAAACACAACTGCTTATCTATTACAAAGGAGGTAAACAGAAAAAACAAGACAACTTAAATACAGAGAACACGTTTTAAAGCAAGTTAATTCTTATACATATTTAGGGGTAACATTCACTAGCTCAGGATCATTTAAAACAGCTGCAGACGAGTTCCTGTCCAAAGCTAGGATTGCTCTGGGATCCCTTTGGAAGATATTAATTGAAGGTAAATTTGCAGATTGGCAATCTAGATTAGATATATTCAAAAGTGAACTCTGTCTTCCTGTACGCTTCATCCATTTGGGGACTGCGGCACTTAGATATAACGGACAAACTTCAAGCAGGATTCTTTAAACTTCTGTTAGTGTTACCGAAATGCACTCCTGGATAAGAATGGAGACAGGTTCGGCCCCATTGAGTACACAAATTCTGAAGAGAGTAATGCTGTATTTTACGACATTGATACCAATGCCTGAAAATAGATACACCAAACAATGCTATATACTATTAAACAAACTAAGTAACACATCCGAAAATAAATAAAATAAATAAAATAAATAAAATAAATAAAATAAATAAAATAAATAAAATAAATAAAATAAATAAAATAAATAAAATAAATAAAATAAATAAAATAAATAAAATAAATAAAATAAATAAAATAAATAAAATAAATAAATAAATAAATAAATAAATAAATAAATGTCTTTATTTGTGGCGAGGCTCAGGCCATTTAGCCTGCTCTTCCGCCTAACCACTTTCAAAATTGTATTACATTAGTGCATACTAGAAGGAGGTCATTCAATGAAAAATACGTACGCAATTTGAGTGAAAGTTTTCTCACATAGAAGACAGGAATGAAAGCGAGGGAGGAAAGAGTTGGTGGAGGAGGAATGCTGTCACAGCATTTGTAAGTTTAAAGTTATCAATTTCGAGTTAGGAATTTGATTTAAGAATTGATCCCAAATATATAAAATTAAACACTACGAGATTTTACTCAAAACTTAGAGAAATTATCTTTCTGTGACTAGGCAAGTTACATATTGAAGTGGATTTGATAGAGATTGTTTAAATCGGTGAAGTATTAATATGTACTTCTAATTGTTTCAAAGAGATTTTAGTAGAAGCTATGATTGCGTACGCATTTCTGAAATACTCCTAAATGAAAACTAGAAAGGGAGGGAGTCTCGTCAGCATACGAGCGAAAACACATCAAGTCAAAAGTTCAGGTCCTGGGAGAAACGGAGAACATTGAAAGATAATGGCAAAATGATTTTACGTGTATTTCATAATAGTAATAATAAGAAAATTGGCAATAATAATAGTAGTTTATGCAATTAGTTTATAATGTTGACCTTTTCTGCACGAATAAGAAAATAGTCTATTACTAAACGAACGACGAAGGAGTGAGTCACAACTGACAGCGGAGAGCCGATTCACGTGCGCAATCGAATGAAAGATGGCGTCGTTACCAATGGTAGTTTTAGAAAAAGCCTCGAAGGCAGAAGAAAGTTTAATACCTAAAAAGTCGAGTGCATTGTATGAGAAGGAATATATAATATTTAGGAAGTGGATGGAAACAAATAATGTAAATATTATATGCGAGACAGTGGTTCTGGCATATATATCTGAGTTGGTAAGTTTGTCATACTTTTTATGATTAATACTACTGTCGAGTTCTCATTTTCTAATTTATGTTATTTTGAAGTCTGCAGTATGTAAGGCATCATCTTTGTGGTGCAGTCATTCAAAATTGAAGACTATGCTAAAAATTAAAGATGGAATTGACATCTCTGCTTATAACAAAGTTCAGTTATATATGAAACAAGCTAATGTCGGCTATGAAGCTGAAAAATCTATGATATTTTCGAAAGATGATGTGAAAAAATTTTTAGTGGAAGCAGATGATGAGAAATATCTCTTAATGAAGGTAGAGTAATAATATTTTGTCTACTTTCTGAAACGAGTTCTACAGATCTGTCTTTCTGTGAACAGTAGAAGTTCGTCATGACGTCATGTCGCGTTTAATAATGGCGATGACGTCATGTAGCGTGCGATAAAATACTGGATTATGCACGATTCGGGGTATCGAAAAGGGTCGTTTAGAATGATGGTATACAAAACAATAATGTATTATCAATCTATTTAGTAAAAAATATAATTAAAAACGTGGAAAAGATCAATTCAGTTTTAGGAAAATGTTTACAATATAAAGATATTTCCCAACCTAGAAAATTGGAAATTTTAATAATGTAGGAAAATGTTAACCATTTAGAATATTCCCAAGACCTGAAAAACCGACCCGACATATCTCACCCGCAAGCTAACGATTTACGCTACATTTATTCCTGGGACTGCAAACAAAGGGACCATCCCGGCATGCGCCTTAAGCGATTGAGTAAACCCAGGTAAACCTCAATCAGGATGGTGGCTTAAGGCCAAGACACAATACACAGCTAAGAACAGAATACAAATAAGTAAACAATTTCGGTGCACACAAAATACAAAGGAGAAACGTAAATAGTTTGATTTGAATAAAATGTCTTAACAAATGGTGAAGGTTGCAAGAGATGATGAACTGAAACAGAAAGATTGCAAATTAGTGAAACACATCTAGACAGATTTAAAAGCGTACAAATACCTTGAGTACATACACATTAGAGAAATACTCATGCATAATCACGCACTCAATAATCAGGTATGCTCAAGTGTGTACTGAAATAAAAGGATGTATTAAATGTAATTAAGGATAAACGTATACATGTGTGAACTGAACTAAATATAACTAAGGATAAATGCAAAAGGGAAATAAGAAGAGGAACGGTATTTTTGTGTGCCACGGAGATTAGTTAATAGAATTAGAAAATATAATAAAAATTAAAATAATTAGAAAATACTCATAATCGAAAATATAACTGGGTTAATATTCTGAAAACCAACCTCGAGTTCCTCAGTAGCGATCAGCTGTTTACTGATCTACTAGATTCGAGTAAGATTCAGATGACAATTTCACATATTTGAAACCTGTACGCAGATAATGTCTTTCAAAACAGAGTAGCATTCTCATCCTACAGTCCAATTTACAAATTAATAAAAGAGACAGAATCTCCTAAACGTGACCCATACTTATACTCGAAAATACCATTAGCACAAATCAAAATAATGGCACAAATTAGGCTTGCTGGTTTAAACATCGCAAAACTAAAATTCAGAAACATAACCTATAAGCAATAGGAACTAGAAAGATGTATGGTATGCAATCTCAATCAACAGGAAACAATAGAACATATAAAACTCTGCCCAATATATGAACCATTAAGAAACAATGTGGTAAAAAATCAAAACATCCTGGAACTATTGAGACTAAATGATCAAAACAATATTCAATCATTTTTTCATTTTCTTAAATCTGTCTTTAAGTTACGGTCATTTGCTCTATTTGAATGAATTTGCTGTATCTGAAACTAAATTGAATAACTAAACGGACGAAAAGACACTAATTTGAATGTGAATAAGGTGAATATCTGAGCATTTAAAATATTTGTCAAAGAAAATAATAAATCAATATTTAACTTTTTTAACTAGGCTTTTTGTAATTAATGTGTTTTATGTGTTTTTCTGTTTTTTCTATTTTTGAGTAATTGTATTGATTTGTCCATTTCATTGATTAATGATTTCATAACTGTATACTGGCATACAATTAAGTTTCCATAATAGAATGCTATTAAAAGTCATGGTTTTTGAAAACTCACTGTAACACGTGACCTGTGAACATGTAATGTAAATACACTAAACGTTTTGTTAGTTTTATGTTGTTTTTTGAAATTAATGTGTTTTTGTAATTTCTGTTTTTGTAATTTTTTATGTTTTTGAGTATCTGTATTGATATGACTATTCATTGATTAATGATGTACATAATTGTATAATGCCGTATAATTAAGGTTAAAGCCAATAAAATAAATATTCAATTCAAAACTCAAAAATTTTCTGTGAAAATGAGCTTCAAATTTCGCATTTTTAGAAGCTCTAAAACGCAATTTTCGTTAAAACGGCACATAATTTTTTAAAGAAAATTGTTATTTAGGACTAGGTTTTTGTGTTCTTTAATATTCTGAAATTTGATATTTCCGTTCTACCGATAGAAAACCGAAAAATTAAGAAAATGACAAAAAAATGTAGTTTGTGCGGTGATAGAGTAGCAAAAAAAGGCCGAGAAATGGGGTGTTAATATATATATATATATATATATATATATATATATATATATATATATATATATACATATACATATATATACTGTAGCGATTCTGAGCTCGCTAGGCCCCAAACAATTTGTCAATAAGAAAAAGATTGTCTGCGAGATTCGCCGCGCGCTCGCGCTGCCGCGGCGGCGGCGACCCCTCCGCCTTATCAGCGGTCGCTGGAGGGGAGGCGCAGGGGGAGAGTTGTCGCCCCTACGCGGTGGTGACGTGCGCGGCGAAGGGGCGTGGAGCAACGGTCAGAGCAGATGGGAGAACAGTGAGGAGAGACGGGCAGAAAGTTACGAGAAACGGAGGTGTGAGGCACGAGAAAGTGTGGAGAAGTACTGGCGAAAGATTGTACGGGGTCATAGTGTACTTAGAACTTGTATTAGTGATGATTGAGTAAAGGCGTAAAGCGAAGTATTCAGAAACTGAAAAAGGAAGGTGGAGGTAGTGCTGATGTTCCGCAGCTGGCTGCGAGAGTAAAACTTGAAAACAACCCCGGTGTTAACGGCGCGAGTAAGATTTTCCGACCATTGGACTGTGGACGGAGATGAGCAGAAGATGCGAGTAACCAGGGAGGGCGAGCCAAGTTCCAGGGGCGGCCGATGTTGCTAGCGGAGTTTCGGGCCTTGGCCCTGCGGTCAAAAGCAGCGCACCAGGTTGAAAACGTTTTTGCGCCGTTACCAGTTCGTCGCCGGAGCCATGTTGCGGCCACGAGGATCTGATGCCGCTTTGCAAGGTGACGTCGCAGCGAAGCCAGCAGCAACTCTACGATTTCACGATCAGTATTCCAAAGAAAATTGATTTTGCAGATGCGTTGCCTCAGTCATTTAATCTGGACGTGAATGAATTGTTGAAAAGTTAAGACTTTGATGAAAATCTAGACAATTTCAATAGTGAACTAGACATTGGAAGTCGAGGAAGTGAGGGCTAAGTAATATGTGGTGTTTATAGTAATTTTCCTCATTTGTGAACGTTGTTTAGTGTGAGGGGATTTATGCTAAAGGGGGGAAAGAATTGAAGAACGGAACTTCATTACATTCATAAGGGCGTAACTTGAATGAAGACCCTGGGATTATAGATAGAACAATGCGGGGTTAAATAAAGCCATACAGTTTGGAGACTCACAGTTCACTATCAGGCCGCACAAAATATTTTTTTATGAAATTGTTTCCTGTAATTCATGATGGTGGGAGGTTGTAGTGATTAAAGTATTTGATAATTAATGTGTCGGCTTATTTTGGAAGGACCATCGTGCGACATTGTGTTGAATCTTTGCATTAATGTGAAACGGCTGATTTTCTGGTATCTAGGGAAGTTGGTTCCATGATCATTAGTCATGACTTTGTAATTTTTCACATGCCTTGTTGGGTATGACTTCATTCTAAGTTATTGGGCTTCACTTTCTTTTTGGATAAGTGAGAAGGAAAGTTTTATAGGGAACTACTATTTGAATTGTTGCAACAAATCCAGTGTTGATTTGAGAGTTTGGTGTAATGCTTTGTGAATGATTTGTAAATTCAATTATCTGCGTGCAGTATGAATTGAAACAAAAGACAGTGCCGTGGGCACAATGTTTTGTATTATTCTCATGCAAGTTGAGGTATTAATAAGCGGAGATTGCTTAAAATCAATATCATTTCAGGAAATAAAAGAAAATGTTTTCATGTGCCCTTCCTTTTGATGTGACTTTTGTTGAATTTCAAGTTAATTTTGGTCACAGAGAATATTGATGTGATTTCAGTTTGTGTCAATCCTTAAAATGATTAATGGTAATTCTGCATTTTTGGTATTGAGTGAAGTTGTGCAAAAGATAATTTATTTGTAATTTCAGTGAATTTTGTATAGAATGGTGAATGTTGGTGATGGTGAATGTTAATGCAGTATTGTTGAAGGAGAGTTCCATTCAATATTTGTAGGTAGAAGGAGGTCATATTCCGTTATGCAAAATGCATGTGCTCTTCCTTTTGATGTAACTTTTTGGGCATGTCTCATCTCACTAGAGATTTTTTTGTATTCAATTTGTTGAATTTCAAGTTAATTTTGGTCACAATTATATTGATGTTTGTGGTTTCAACTTTGTGTTTTTTTCAAAATTTCAAAGAAAGCCACTTTCCCACGGAAATTACCCACAGCCACAGTTTATATATATATATATATATATATATATATATATATATATATATATATATAAACTACCTCATTGGTGGGATTTTCGGATGATATTTCTTGCTGGCGTTTCTGACCTGCAGGTCACAACACCGGGTCAACGTTGTTCCAAAATGCATAACGACCCTGTCGGATTCTACGTTTGCATGCGGCCGCCTGTTTATAGGCAAGAATAACTGGAAAATGTACATTTATAAAGGGAAAAAAACGATTTTCATTTCACAATCCTCTTTAAAATAAACCACTGTGTTGTTTTCTTTCTTGTTGATTATTATCACTCCATTAGTTGACTATTACCGTGATTTTATTCCTTCGCCGCAATACCCCCTCACCTGCGACGACCTTCATTTTTTTGCTCCAATGTCTTTCCCGTGACTGAAGCCGTCTATAAACGGTAGCTTCTAGTTCATCGATTGCGAGTCGTTGCTGCACCACAGGTTCCTTGGAGGGTGAGTCCTTGCCAGAGGCCAACTTTCTTTCGCTGTCTGAGGCATTTTTTCATTTTTCAAGTGTACTTTTGACATTTGTATGTAAAGAAATAACGGAATTTAATACTTTTAACGTCTGTTTAAAGCTCATTTGAGCCGCAATTCCATGCCTGATTTCTTTACCTCACTATTAGGTTGTATTAAAAATATTTGCAGAGAAATCAAACGGTTGTTATGTTACTAGATTTTAAAGAAAACTATATCGAATTTGGAAACCTATGAGCTATTTTTCCCTGTTTGTTTGGGGCGTGCAACTGTGCCCGTTTCATCGCGCCCGCCGGCCTGCCCCGGGTGCCGCCCAGGCCCACGCTGCTGCTGGAGGCACACTCACTAATGAATTCTGAAAAGCCACTCTTTTTTATTTAAATTTCTTCTACATTTTAAAACGCAGTTAATGATATATTGATATTTCCACGTGCAAGCATCAGGCAAACGAAAATGTAAGCAATACACGGCGCTGCGAATTTAGAAAAGTAACAATTTTTCAAATCAATTCTTCATCTTAGTTGTTGCTTCAGTTTATATTGAATATGACTGTTTTGTTAAAAGGTTAATAAGTATGTTTAAAATAGTATTAAACCGTGTACATGAATTCCAATTATTCTATTCATTTCAATCCTGTGCACAAACTACACATAACTAGTGCACATAATAGTTTTGATTTCTGCGCAATTGTGGATTTCAATTTTGCGTGGAATATGACGGAAACTCTTTCTTGAGACTTTTACTAAACGTTCTGGTGACAGTTCTTTGAACGAGATTTATTGGTGTGAAAACATAAGCGAGAAGGAAGACGTCACAAAAGCGTCACTTGTTGAAAGAGTAGCACTTTCTACCTGGGATAGAATTTTTGTTTGCGAGCATATACTAAATATTTACTGTTTATTTGTAAGTTTCCTAGGTACAATTAGTTCACGTTTGAACGTGATTACGTTATTTCGCAACTAGGAAGTTGTGTCTTCTGTCACAGGGAAATGCATTAATTGGTGAACCTCCATCAGTGGCCCGGTCCTGGTCTGCGCGCATGGCAGAACAGCGATGGCGACTGTTGCACGCCCCGAAAAGAAAAGGAAAAGAATAACTCATGGGCTTTCGCCGTATAGTAAAGCCTAGTAACTTGCAAACCCGTTTGCTGTCGCTGCAAATATGTTCAATACAACTTAATAGTGAGGTAAAGAAATCAGGGTCAGAATTGCGGCTCAAATGAGGCTTGCTATCATTGATGGTGCGCGGCGCAACTTTAGCCATTGCAGTGAAGTAGTTAAATTGTGCGAAGCAAAGTAATTAATTTAGAGATTTAAAGTTTTAATCTTCTCTAAATTAAAAGTGTTTTATGAAAATATACGATGCTATGGCCAATTGAAAAGTGTCTTTTTATATCGTTTTAACGTAAAATTGACCATATTCGGACTAATGTGACTCACTGTTTTAGTAAAATAAGTAAAGTTTGATAGAAAATTGTTGTGAAATAATGTGGGCACCACCTCAGCCAAAAATACGTTGATCAAAACACCATAAAATATTTATTCGTTATTTTCTAAAAAGTAACGATAAATGCCGAAATATGAGGTGTTTAAGTGGTTCGTAAACCCTTGAACTGATTTTAAAAACGGTTTCATTAGTGTCAATATTATTCTTGCATCAAATACTAACTTTTTTCGCTAAGCTTCTACAAATATCTTCAATACAGCTTAATAGTGAATAAAGAAATCATATATAGCAGTGCGGAAGCAATGTGGGTCGTAAATAGTGTTGGCGCGCGGCGCAATTTTAGCCGATTGTACTGAATAATTGAATTGTGTAAAGTTCTTAAAGTAGAGATTTTGAGCTTTAATCTTATATAAATTAAAAGTACTTTGGGTAAAAATTTACTGAGCTATGGTCCATTGAAAAGTGTCTATATCTATGGTTTTAACGTAAAATTGGCCATATTCGAGCTGTTTGAGTCAAATAAGTTTTGATGATCATAAAATTGCTGCGCGTTAACGTGGGCACCACCTCAGCCCAAAATCCGTTGATAAAAATCATATTAAATAATATTTATTCGTTTTTTTAAGTAGCAAAAAAGGCCGAAAAATGGGGTATTTATGGGGTTTGTGGCACCCCTAAACCCATTTTAAAAACTGTTTTGTTGGTGCCGATGATGTTCTTGCATCGAAAACTAACTTTTTTTTTCACTAAGCCATTGAATTCTATTTTTTTTATACAGCCCCTCTCTCTCTCTCTCTTTCCATATATATATATATATATATATATATATATATATATATATATATATACAACAAACCTTACTATATTCACAAAATAATTACTTTTCCGGGCATTTTTCGCCTGGCTTTACATCACAGAATCAATAGTGGATCAATGTCAATAGTTTAGCTGCGGCCACCACGATGAGGTCTGAGATCTTCTACTGTTTTCATCAATGTCCAGAATTATTACGAAATTCATTGGGGTTTGAACAACTCTATGTTAAGTCCGTAAGTGATCGTTGGCGATTGGTTTGTTTTGAACGTTGGTGGAACATTTTGAACGAACTCCCTACTAAAAGTACGAGTAGTAAAAAACATGAATGTACAAACATTGTCCTTAGTCCGTTTTTTATACAAATTGTGGCAACAAAACATGTGAGTTTTAAAGTATTTAGAGAGTTAAAAGTACAAAAATATGCAGTACAAAATATACAGTAATGTTCAATGTACAATATGTAGATATCGTATACAGGTATCATATATTTTCTAAACAACCTCTTCTTTTACTGAATTTTTGAAAATTGAATTGTTTGAAACAATGCCGAAACGAAAGTTACAGTTGTCAAAAGTGCTAGGACATGGGCTATACAAGTACTAGGACATGGGCAGCCTATTAAAATTCTGAATCGTCTACTCTTAGGCAAGAACGACTTGTTGAAGAACACGCACCATTGAAAACAATACAGTAAAGAAGAAAGCAAATGTGAATAATTCTCTAGGAAGCAGGGCAGCTTTTCGTTATGACTCTCGATTTGACTATTTACACATATTTCATGTTCAAATTGGTAAAATGGAAAATATTTGTATGTTTTGGTCAACTCTGTTGAACTTTTTTCTTCAATATGGGCAATGGACTATTACAGTGGGATGTAATTAAGCAACGGTCCTTTACATATTAAGACTAATCTTGCTGTTGTTTTGCATGTCAGTTGCTCCCAGTGAATTAATTCATCTATTTTTTCTATAAACTAGCAAAAATTAATTTATCTAAAATATTTATGTCTAATCTAATAATAAAATCCTGTGACTCCTTAGTTTCACATTTCAAGATCCACAGTATCTAGCACTTCAAATCAAATAATGAAGCTAATATTGCTTTGTTATGTGGTTCAGTACATAGTCAATTTATTGTGAATATATATATGTATATATATATATATATATATATATATATATATATGTGTATATATATATATATATATATATATATATATATATATATGTATATAATGTACAGGTTGATGGATCAGTATTGCTGTTATGTTGCGATGATACGATGAATTGATTTACCTAAACAAATAAGTTTTATACTACATGTTACTAGCACATAGATCTTTAAACATACATATTTCTGTCATCTTCAAAATAATTATAGAAATCGGCAATTACATTTCAGCATAGATATTTTAATTTACTTTTATGATTATGATTCATCAAATACGTTACGACATCTATATCTATTTTTCCGAATCTGTCTATTAGCGTACCCATGCGAGAACTCTCGGATGTTTCATATACTTATAACTGTAAGTCCCTTCAAAGTCACGAGTTGGCAGCAGATACATTTTTAATTATCTTCATAAATACTATAGAAGCCAAAAATATAAAAATTAGTTAGTTTTACCACTTGGTAATTTGCCAATTAGGCAAAACTAATTTGTCATTTAGTTTTCTATATAATTATTTTTCGTGAAATTATCCAAAATTTAATAATTATTCTGCTATTCGGGGCAGAGATGATTCCAACAAATCGGAGATAATTAAAATTGGTCCAGTCGTTCTTGAGTTACACGGATGGTTTAATTAACCCGATTTTGTTTTATTTTCTTAGATTCTGCACGTCCTTCAGTAGGTGGGGTAATATTGAGAAGCGCCGGAGCAGCAAAAATGTAATAGAATCTTCAAACAGATTTCATCTTGCAGTATAATGTGTGAGGAATATTTCTTTCATAAAATTTTAGTTTTTAAGGCCCTAGAGAGTTTTGTTTAGGAATTATTTAACGATATACATTGGAACTGTGTAGCGGGCTGCCTTTGCATGAATATCTAGTTTTTTATTCTTCAGCGCCATGTAGTGGCATTTTTCGATATTTTATTACTTATTCTATTATTCGGGACGGAGATTAATCCAACAAAACAGAGATAATTAAAATTGGTTCAGTCGTCCTTGAGTTATAAATAGTGTAACTTACACAACTTTGTTTTATACATACAGGATGAGTCACGTAACTTTAGCACCTCCTGCAACTTTTGAACGGTTGACGTTATTGAAATGCAGGGGAATGGCGCTAATTCATACGTGTATTCATTTCTATCTTATCACTTGTAATTTACGACATATTTGAAGTAACTTTGTTTTTTCAAATGGAACCACACATATTTTTTCAGTCTGTCATGACGAGGGTAAAAAGATAAACTCAATGATGTACAGATTGTCATATGTTAGATGTCGTACGGGCTTTGTGTGAAGTGACACCCAAAATTATATTATCCGAATCAAATTCGGATCCCGAGTTAGATTATGCATTTTCGTCAAAATGTCGACATCAATATTTTGGATAATTATTTCCTCTTTATCATATTCTCAGCCGTTCGTTATCCGGTGTTTCAATCAAATGGTAAAGAATGCAGGATTCTGGTCGTTCAATCATTCTCAACGTATTCATCGTAACAATGGTTATTATTAGTTTAAATGATAGTATTAATGTTTGCTATTCTGAGACACGGAGCGCATTTAATTAACACAATTAATTAAAGAAATTGTGAATGTTATTATTATTATTACAAGGTAGTGGCTTAGTTGTTGAAATGACTGATTCTTTCATATGCTCAGAGAATTTGGGCGTTCCAATAAGATGACCTTGGCATTTACGTATTTAGGGAACATTTGTAAGAACTCAAGTTTCCATGATTTTGAGTCGACGTAACATATGTTACAACACTAGTTTCTTTTCATATGACTACGAAATTCCGCGACTCGTTCTGCAGTCTGAAGGTAGTTTCAATTAACATTATTGTGTCAGGGTCGCATGGAAAAAACAGTGCCGCTCAATGCACGTTGCATTAGGAAAACGGCTTGAAGGGTAGACTTGTGAAGGAACTGCGAAAAGATTAACTTCCAAAGAAATGGGAGTGGAATCGGGTTGTGGAATTTTGCATCTCGTTTAAAGGCAGTTTAGAAAAGACAATGCAAGAATTTTGCAAAATTTACAAAGTTATACACAATTTCCAATTTTTGCAATCCTGAAGAGGGAAGGGTTCTTATGTGTTTCAGAACCGAAAACTGTAAATTAACAATTTTGCATCAGTTAACAATTTTATAAACCATTCCGAAACGTGCGCTACAGGGCCCGGGAGGGGCCTCAAATTGTCTTTGAGGTGAATGTTACAAAATAACAATTTTGACAGAGATGCAAAATTATACGTAGTTTACTTGTTGCAAAAATCTTAAATTTTGTAAATACTAATATTTGAACACTATTACTTCGCCAAAACTTCCCACTTCTAATTATTTTTCCGATCGTGGATCTGTCTTCGCAAATTTAATTTCTACTCGGATCCGTAATATTCGTTCACGTACTTCAGTTGTTTTGCGTTAAAAAGGGGGATAATATTCAATTGATTTTTCGCAAGTAAACCCGGATGTGAAAAATGTAATAAAACTTTTACAAATCCACTAATTCTATTGCATGTGTTGAACTTTATATGTCACAATGTATGATATTTGGTTTATTGCTATATTTCTTGAAGCCGATTGAATGGCTTGCACTACGACGCGAAGGCGTTTACCTACGCCACTATGCCTTCTACGCCAGTACTCTCACCCCTTCCGATAAACACGCCTATCACAGGTAACGTTCATGCTAGAGATCGTGATTGCTGGAAATCTAGCCTATCGCTTCTGAGTCGTTGGCACTTGGTTGAGAATGTTCTTTTGTAATAGTTAACTACCAGATGGCGTTATTCTCCGTACAGTGTGCCAGAACGCGCAGAAAGACAGAGACTTTGGATTTGACCGTTACCCATTTTACGTGGAGGCAACTGTAGTTGTAGACGTCTAAAAAATTCAAGCTTTTGAAATGTACAGTTGCCGACACATAGAATGGGTAACGGCCAAATTCAGAAGTGCCCGTCTTTATGCGCATTCTGGCACACTGTACGAACGATAACGCCATCTGGTTCTTTCATAGTTAACTATTACAAAAGAACATTCGGAACCAACTGCCAACGACTGAGAAGCTGATAGGCTAGATTTCCCGCAATCATGATCTCTAGTTTGAACGTTCTCTATGATACGCGTGTTTATCCGAATGATTGAGAGTTTTAGCGTAGAAGGCACAGGGGGAGGGGATAGTCTCAATCGCGTCGTCATGCAAGCCATTCGATCGTCTACAAGAAATATAAGATAATATCAATAAAGATAATATCATACAATACGACATAAAAAGTTCAGCACATGCAGTAGAATTAGTGGATTTGAAAAGGAAATTTGGAAATTTTTAATTCTGATTTACTTGCAAAAAAATCAATTGAATATCCCCTCTTTTAACACAAAACAACTTAAGTACGTGAATGAATATTACAGATCCGAGACGAAGAAATGAAGTGTGCGAAGGCGGCTCCAGGATCGGAAAAATAATTGGGAGTGGGAAGTTTTGGCAAAGTAAATAGTGTTCAAATATCAGTGTTTACGAAATTTAAGGTTTTTGCAATAATTAAACTAAGTATTCAGTAATAATTTTGCATCGCTTGTCAAAATTGTTAGTTTGCAATATTCACCTCAAAGACAATTTGAGGCCACTTCCTCCGTGCAGCGCACGTTGCGGAATTGTTTATAAAATTGTTAATTGTTGAAAAATTGTTAATTTGCAGTTTTCGGTTCTGGAATATAAGGGACCCCTTTCCTCTTCAGAACTGCAAAATTTGGAAATTGTTCATAAATTTACAAATTTTGCGAAATTATTTTATTGTCTTTTCTAAACTGCCTTTGAAAGAGATGCAAAATTCCTCAATCCAATCGGCGCTACCGCCTTTCGTTTTCGAGATATGTAATTGTTTCTAAGAATTTAGTATGTCATGACAACTCCCATTTCTTTGGAAGACAATGGCTGTTCTCTCACAAATCTACCCTTCAAGCCGTTTTCCAAATGCAACGTGTATTGAGCGACACTCTTTTCTCATGCGACCCTGACACCAGAATGGTATACCTTCAGAACGCAAGTCGATTGCTTTGCAAGTCAAAAACATGGAAACATGAGTTGTTACAAATGTTCCCTAAATACGTAAATGCCAAGAAGGTCATCTTTTGGCAGGCCTCTCCAGGATTTCTGCTCCGCTCATGCTCAGGAGCACCAAGTTCTCTTCGACAGATGACGAAGCGCGCTTCGGTCCGGTTGTTTACGCCACCGCCCAACGGGAGTCCCCCGGCTGCCAATTACTCACTCCTACCGTAAAACTTTTCTCGCAGACCGGCCACACTAGCTCGTTTCGAATAGATCAAACACGACAATGTTTTATTTCGGGCCTAGTTCATGTAAAATCAAATAGGATTTTAATTTAATTTTATTTCAGTAAGTTTCCTTGCTATTTTCTAGTTTGAAACATAATTAAGGAGCAAAAAGAAATATCCTGGATAAGTATGTTCAGTTAAAACAAATAAAAGCAATTTCATTGTAACAATTTTAATTGTGGATTTTTTGTTTACAATTCGTTCGCTGTGGGTCACAAAATTCCTTGTCGCCATCAAACGCAAGGAATTGCGAAGTCTCTCGTCGCTCAAACACCCTCGAAACTTCGATTTTGTTAACTGTTTATGAAAAGAAGCTCTCATTTACACACGTGGACCCAAACATAGAAATTACTTTGGCTGCTTTCATATGTAGTTTTGAGAACTTATATGTGGAAAATATTCATAATACTCCAAAGAGTTCGCCGTTCGAAATCTTTCTGTCTTTTAGATAGATGGTCAGAAAATAAGTCCTGTAGAACCACTATGAAAGAAAATGTCAATACTCTTCGATGTCGCCATTGAGATAAAGCGCAGCAGCTAGCCAGCAGCAGGTTGTCCGTTTTCTTATCGCACAGACTGAAGGAATGCCCCTCTCCCCCGGTGACTAACTTGCGCCGGCGCGCTGCGTGGGGCACGGGCGGAGCAAAATTGCACCGAAGCACGGTTTTGGACAGGCCTGTCTTATGGGAACGCACAAATTCTCAGAGCATATGAAAGAATCAGTCATTTCAACAGCGAAGCTACTACCTTATAATAGTAATAACATCCACAATTTCTTTAATTTATTGTTATTTAGATGCAGCCCGTGTCTCATAAAAGCTAACATTAATACTGTTATTTAAACTAATAATATCCATATTTAGGATAAATAAGTTTCTTTTTAAATTTGTTTTGCGTTCGTAACGCATCTACAAGCCCTTCTGGGGCATTGAGCGCTTGGTATGATCCTCCTTAAAATTCTGTTTTTAATGTAGTCATTCATCGTCAGTCATTTTCATGTGTCCTTTCGGCCACGGCATTTTCACATCTCTTTTAAATCGTTTGTAGAGAATCATGTGAAGTATTATTATATTATTGAATTGAGTTTTATTGAATTTGAAATGACTGCTTGGATATTTTGGAGTTTAATGAACGAAATATAGCGACCTGAATTTATCGCTATGAAAAGTAAACGAAAAATGTGACAAATATCAGTATATCATCAACATTTGTGAAAAATCTTACGAATATCGGAATTAAATGAAGTTCTACACATGCATTGAAAATAATTCACATATAAAATGTATAGTGACGACTTCTACTTCCACTCAAACAATACCATTTTTAAACTCAGAAAATTCCCCAACTTAAAGAAGCACACTCATTCACAGAAAAATATCATTTATTGCCCACCTTTTCACATATTCAATAATCCGATACACCCCACTTCCGTATAGTCTCATTTCTGTCCAAATAGACATGTGTCAAGAAATCGAAAATTTCTTCCGAAGATATCAAAACATTCTAAAACAGAAATTGTAACGAATAGAATCGCTGTTAAGTCATAAAATTATACTATGGAACGCGAATGGATTAATACGACACCACAGAGAAGTAATAACTACTCGTATATTGAATATTTTTCGTAGATTCAAAACGTCCGTCCGTAAAACATAGTTCGTGACAAACAGGACTTTATACAGAGACGTTGGCATAATTCCACTGGATGACCATATCACCACAAGAAGCCAAATATATTAGAAGAAATTGTGCCAGCACACGAATCACCATCCAATTAATCTACTAGTACGTCAACGCATACGCAGGCGCACACGAAAAAAAATACTTATGAAACCTACAAAAATGTAATAGTAGTGATTTATTTCTGATACTTTGTTGTACAGTATACCATTTGATGAATGTTCAAAAATGAACTGATTATAAATTTGCAGACGAGAAATAATTTTAAAATACAAAAATTAATTTGAGATTTCCTCTATGAGACGTCTTTCATCGTTCCTATTCATTCGCTCAGAATATTACAATCAATTTCGAGATTCCAATGGAAGTGCACGTTTTGGGGTCATCTGATACGAAAACTGTTTTTTCTGGAAACGTCCGTCCATCGGTCCACTTGTCGTTTTGTGAACACACTAGTGCCTAAACTATTCGTAGAATGTTTGCTAAAAACATTGCATTATTGATGTGGCCCGACTCGAGATCCAATTTGAAAATAATTCTTTAAATATTGTAGTGATTTAGTTGACGCGATTTTTTCTTCACGTGAAATTAGTTCTTGACCATCAGTTCTTTATAAAATATCATGTAAACTTTTCTGAATATATTACTTGTTTTTGCACAATCTTGATTGAAATATGAGCGACATTAAATAATATTAAATTTAAGATTTTCTCAAAACTGCATCAATATTGTGTTCTTTAATGTTTTGCATGGATAGTGCTATATTCACTGAGTAAAATGAAATGAACTTAATTTTAATTTAATATTCTTCACTTAGGCGTTCTTTACGCTATTCGAGGCCAAAGTTTAATCAAAATTTTGGGAGTCATTTTGAGAAAATTTTAAAATATTTACAAAGAACTTCCAAAATCAAAATGTTTCTGGCAAACTCAGAGGGCCTCGAAATCATTTAAATCGATCGAGGAATATCAATTTTGAAGAAAATCGGAAGTACAGTTTAGGCGCTAGCATTAACCAAGATGGACGAACGGACAGACACACAGACAGACTGACATTTTGCCGTCGAAATTAATTTTTATTGTTATATGTGTTAATATTTTAATGTTTTAATACATGACTCAAAAAAGGAATCATTTCAGCAAATATTGAAAAATTAAAAAAAATTATGTTACGTAACAATTAATATCCCCTTACCCCCATGTAACGCAGAGTAACACAGGCTCAGACCCCCTCCCCCTTTACCGTTTCGTAATTTATGGACGTTCCCTTACACAACGTGTTAGAAGAAATAATTTGCTATATTCTCGTAAACAAACACGATTTACTCAGTTTTTCGTTAACAGGACTTGGCAATAAGAGTTTTTTGATGAAAATTCACCGGCGTACGATTACAAAACTTTCTCTTGTAACGAAGTAAGTATGAAAAAGTAAAAATATGTTACAGGCACCAATAAATAGTTGCTGTAAAGTGGGTGAAAAAAAAACGAAAAGCTAATTCAGACTAAAAGTATTAAGAGACTAACAAATACGAGAAAATCGTGCTATTTTGGAGTATGACTAGAAAAGTTAGCTTTTATCTCAGAAATAGGAATTTATATAACAAGTAAAGCTGGAAAAATAGCGAGTTGCTGTAATTTCAAACTGCGATACTGCGAATATTAAACTTTTTATTTCTAAAAAGCAAAATTTTAGCGTCTCTGAAGTAGACAGGTCTTTCACTAATGAGATAATTAACTCTTATGTGGCTTTGCTATTCTGAGAATGAATGAATAGAAGAATGAATCGGAAATACGAATATTTCAGTTTGCTTTGGCGTGAGTAAAAATATAGATTTTTCCTTGGCAACGCTGTATAGCCCCTTATCTGATTTCACCCGGAGTCGAAAGTGCTTCCCCAGGAAAATTGGCAAGTCAGTGCTAGCTTGAGGTTTATGAGAGAAAATCGATAATCCCTCTAAAGAAATATGATTTTATTCAACTCTTTTCTGAACTATAATATCGAATCAAGCAAAGATATATCACTAACATAGTCGCCCGGTGTATAAGTGGAAGCAGTCATTTTTGCGTTAATTTTTGGTAAAAATATTTTCTGGATATCAAAAAAATTTCTATTCATTTTTTTACTCAAAATATGTATTATCTTTGTTGTCTTTTAAAAAATAGAAGACACAAAATATATTTCTGCATACATCTGAAATCAATGTCCAAAAACATTTCCACCTTCAAAAATTTTTCGACAAATTGAATTTTGAAATTCATTTTATTTTACTTTAAAGCTATGAAATTTCAACACACAACTAAAAGACGTCCCATAAATATTCATCAGAACTACCTTCTGGAAAACTTGTTAATTTCAAAGTAGAGATTGCAAATTCGAAGTATTGACACAGTAAGAATAATTGTAATTGCTGATCACCAGCAATTCCTATCACCTTTATTCACATTCTCTACGAAAAGCGTTTGTGAGACAGTGCATGCATTATATAGAAATTATTTTGAAATTAATAGAAATTATTTTGTTTCTTTCTAAGTAAAGGAGACAAACAATATACATAGTAGGAATATAACTCATATCAAGGCAAAAGAGGAAAAGTCAAGACGGGTTTTAGTGAATTACTCACAGACACAAAAAACGTCCTATTTCTTCTCGATATATCGCTAAAATTCTGCAAGATTTCTTACGACGTACGATTACAAGATTACTAAAAGACTCTTTCCGAAGTATGTAACTTCGAGGTATCCGAAGTATTAAGACCGCAATCCCATTGTCCTTTTTGTATTCTAAGACATACAAACAGTTTTGTTTGTGGAAAAAAGAAAATAACAGTACAATATTTTAAAATTCATTATGTTTCCGATTTAAAATCGTGTTATTTATTTTCCTACAATAAAATCGTGTTATTTCAATGCCGCACGTCAATTACAATTTTTTTAGAATTCCTTGTTCGCTATCACGAATTTTGCCCGTTTCATGCATAACATTGTCAAGACAAAAGTATAATTTTGTAAATTAGTGGATTTTTACTTTCCCGTATACATACGTATTTACGAAGCGTGAATGAGTTCCATTTTTCTCTCCCCACACAGCAATGTCCTGACATTGCTATTGTAATCCATATCTTTGATTGTTTCTTTTTTGTTTTTTTCACGTATTGTTCTTTATTATATGGTGTCTTGGATGCAGTCGTGTGTTGTTTAGCGTTGATGCTTTTTGTTCATGAACTTTTTCTTAGTTTTTTGAGTTTTTTTTCATGGTGTTGTCCCAATACTCCCATTTTAAATTTATTTATATTTTTTATAGCCGATCTTCATTATTTCCCCCTCTTCTCTTTCTTGTATTGCTACTTGCCAGAGTGCAGCATAGATCACTCTTTCCTGTCTTGTGAGAACATTTTCTATATAAGTGTCTTTATCTTTTAATTTATTCTTGTTCTCCGTGATTGACATTTTATCTCATTATTCTTCCTGTTTTATTTTCTCCAATAAAGAATGCATCAACAAAGTTTATATTCCCAACTACGGTTTCCAGGATGTTTTTTGTTTTTTCTCTTTTTATGTGGCTGGGTTTCCTTGTCGTGAATCCTTTTCATTTTCATCACTATGTTATTTCTTTTCTCCTTTTTTTTTATTATTTTTACTTTCCAGTATACGTACGTATATACAAATTATATATGCAGTGTAGGGAAAGTTATGTATTGCTGCACGAGAAAACGGCGGATTTTCTGGAAAAAAAGTCATTTTTAGGCCACGATCACGAAAAAGTGGATAAATCCTGAGCTAAATTAAGAAAAAATCCTCTAACACGTAGTTTATCCAGAATACATGTGTTGTGGGTCCTTGATACCGAAAAACCAATTGACGGCAAAACGTCCGTCTGTCCGGTGTATGTGAACAACACTAGCGCCTAAGCCATGCGTAGGATTTTTCCAAATTGAAGAAACCCCTGTCCATTTGGCTTGCGTTGCCCTGCGATTTTGAAAAGCATTCATTAATTTTTGGGGGTACTTTACATGAAGCCTCCGAACATTTTCAAAATTTTCTCAAAAACGGATCAAAATTTTTAATCGAAAATTATGATATAGGGTTAGGTTTAACTTATGTAATATTCTTAATATCACATTTTTCTATTTTAAATGGCCTGAAAAATTGAGAAAATGTTAAATAAAATAATGTCAGCCATGGATGACAGCTGGAAAGTAGGTGATGTAAAACCAAAAAACTAGTCTAGATTAAAGAAATCAGAAGAGATCTAGTACGAGAAACTCTGTGACATTCTGTTGCAACACTAGTTTCTTTTTATGTGACAACGAAAACGCTCCAACACTTGCGAGGTTTGGCATACAGGCAGTCCCACCAACTATGGGCCTCCCCCGTAACTTCTAAACGGTTCCCGATATAGAAATGTAGTTTTCGCCCAACAATGCGGAATCATGGGGCAAGTAATGTACCGTAAGGATATTGTCCGAAAAATTTTTAGTTTTCGAGAAAATTAATCATCTTTCATTTTTTAAATGGAACCATGATTTTTCCTCACTAGCGAGAGGTATATCATAAGTAGACGAGTGCAATGACGTAACATGTTATTGTTTTAATAGTATTTTGAGCACAAAATTATACTTTCTGACAAATGATTTTAAATTAAATGCACGAGATTTCCTGTGTCAATTCTTGCAACTGTTGCCATTCAGGAAGGTTGTATTCCCGGCGCCGGCTCTTTTCGAGGAGAGGCCGCGAAGGCCTTCACCAAAAGTGACAATAGCGACGGCTGCTACAGCAAAAAGTGCAGGTTTCATTTATAATCTCTTGTCAGAAAGTATTATTTATTACACAAAATACTATCAAAATATGTTACATCATTGCATTCCCCTTTTTATGATTTATCTATTGCTAGTAAGAAAAATATATGGTTCGATTTAAAAAAAAATCAAAGTTGATTTAATTTCTCCAAAACTAAAAGTATTTCAAACAATATCTTTACACCATTTCACTTGCTCCATGACTCCACATTGTTGAGCGAAAACTGTATTTTGATATCGGAAGTCGTTTAAGAGTTATAGGGGTGGCCCAGAGTTGGTGAGACTACTTGTAGTAAATCACCAGCTGGATTATGTAATGAAATCTCGAAACCTATGCTCTCAAATTCAAATCTCAGTTCGGAGAGTGATTTCGCGGGTGCTAAACACTCCCAAAACGACGTTTTTGGATCAATGCCGCGATTTTTAATTAAGAGATGAGACATCATTGGCCGCGACAATATATGCAATCCAGTTGGAATTGTGAAATTTTTGCTGGGGGTTAACTTGAATTTTTATATTACGTAATTGTTATAAAGAAATCGAGAGAGTATGTCCACCACTAGTTTTTCAATTTAGAGGGGAGACAATATTACACAAGAACTACAAATACATAGTAACATTCGAATGAAACATAGCTTTGCTCGAAATATTCAAATTACGGAAAAATATAAATATTCTGAAAAACTATAAACTATAAAATAGAAAGTTCTAAAGTTGAAGAATAGATTTCATTAAAAAATATGGTTTGAATTTTGGTGGTGTAGGTGAGGATCACAAAAAATCAAATCAGATTTTCGATTTCGAGAGGATTTACTAATTATCGAACATAAATCATAATTGCAAAAGCATTTTACTAAAATTTAGGTAACAATTAAAACAATTGGAGCAAATTTTGAATAGATTTTAAAGATCTTATGCGTGAAGTGACAGCCACAATTTTGTTATGAGAATCAAATTCGGCTCCCAACGAATTAGGTTATGCATTTTCCCCAAAATGTCGACATCAATATATAGAATATTTATTTCCTTTTAATCACATTCTCCGCCTTCCTCTATCCGGTGTTTCAGTCAAATGGTAGAGAACGTAAGATTCTGGTCGTTCAATTATTCTGAAAGTAATCATCCTAACAATGGTTATATTTAGTTTAAATGATACCTTTAATGTTTGCTTTTCTGCATGGGTTGAACACGGGATGCATTTAAATAACACAATTAATTAACGAAATTGTGGATGTTATTACTATTATACGGTAGTGGCTCCGCTGTTGAAATGACTGATTCATTCATATGCTCAGAGAATTTGTGTGTTCTCATAAGATGACCTTCTTGGCATTTACGTATTTAGAGAACATTTGTAACAACCCATGTTTCCATTCCGCAAAGCAATCGACTTGCGTTCTGAAGGTAGTTTCAAATACCATTCTGGTGTCAGGGTCGCATGAGAAAAGAGTGTCGCTCAATGCACGTTGCATTTGGGAAACAGCTTGAAGGATAGATTTGTGAGAGAACTGCCACTGACTTCCAAAGAAATGGGAGTTGTCATGACATGCTAAATTCTTAGAAACAATTACATATCTCGAAAACGAAAGGCGGTAGCGCCGATTGGATTGCAGAATTTTGCATCTCCTTCAAAGGCACTTTAGAAAAGACAATAAAATAATTTCGCAAAATTTGTAAATTTATGAACAATTTCCAAATTTTGCAGTTCTGAAGAGGGAAGGGGTCTCTTATATTCCAGAACCGAAAACTGCAAATTAACAATTTTTCAACAATTAACAATTTTATAAACAATTCCGAAATTTGCGCTATACGGAGGAAGGGTCCTCAAATTGTCTTTGAGGTGAATATTGCAAACTAACAATTTTGACAAGCGATGCAAAATTATTACTGAATACCTAGTTTAATTATTGCAAAAACCTTAAATTTCGTAAACACTGATATTTGAACACTATTACTTCGCCAAAACTTCCAGCTCCCAATTATTTTTCCGATTCTGCAGCCGCCTTCGCACACTTCATTTCTTCGTCTCGGATCCGTAATATTCATACACGTACGTAGGTTGTTTTGCGTTAAAAGAGGGGATATTCAATTGATTTTTGTGCAAGTAAATCAGAATTAAATATTTCCAAATTTCCTTTTCATATCCACTAATTCTATTATATGTGTTGAACTTTTTATGTCATATTGTATGATATTATCTTTATTGATATATTTCTTGTAGACGATCGAATGGCTTGCATGACGACGCGATGGAGACTATCCCCGCCCCCTGTGTCTTCTACGCCAATACAATTCAATCATTCGGATAAACACGCGTATCATAGAGAACGTTCAAACTAGAGATCATGATTGCGGGAAATCTAGCCTATCAGCTTCTCAGTCGTTGGCAGTTGGTTCCGAGTGTTCTTTTGTAATAGTTAACTATGAAAGAACCAGATGGCGTTATCGTCCGTACAGTGTGCCAGAATGCGCGGAAAGACGGGCACTTCTGAATTTGACCGTTACCCATTTTATGTGTCGAGAACGGTACGAGATTGTAGAGGAGAATTTTGGCAAATTTTTTAAGGTAATACCACGGGGGGAAAATCTAAATAAAGTTTTTCTACATCATAACTTATAATTGAAGCAAAACAATAGACAGAATACGTGGTCATAGAAGGTAATGTCAAGTTGTGAAATAAAATGTTTCGGTGTAATAATACACAAAAGTTCGAATAGATGATCAAAATAAAAAGTTAGAATTTTTATGGAATTTAGGACATTGTAACACAACTGGAAGGTGTAAAATGAGTGAAATGTAATTATTTTATGAATAGGTAAACAAGGCAATAATAACGGCGAGGTTGTTTTGTTTGAAGCTGAGACTATAAAAAATCCAGTCAACAATGAGTGTTAGATTTGGTTCGTGTTGAGAGTGCACGAGGACGGTGTGTTCGTGGCTAGATTTTTTTTTTGAAATTTGTTAAAATATTTATTTTGAAGTTTGGTGGAAGGACTTGGTGCAGCGGGAATTGGTGTTATGTTTGATTGCACGCAGACAGTGTATAAGTGATAGTGATAAGTTTCAAAATTATCAAAGTTCATCGATTTTCCAGTTTCGAAAAGTACTTAATGCAAAAGGACTTGGTTGTGTGTTTGTATTCGCGGTGGTGATATAAAAGTGTAAAAGTATAGCTACGTTAATAGACTATTGAGTTATTATTTTGTGCGGAAGAACAATTGATACAAAAATTGTTGAAAATTTTGAAAGAACTTGGTGGCACTTTAGAATATCGCAGAAACAATATTTGTAGTAGTGTGCAACATTTAAATGCTGTTGTATTTTAATTTGCCGCGAAGAACTGAGACAAAACTTCACGTATTTTACGTAGAAAAGTGCGCGGTATAACAATAGTCAATTCGTGCATCAGTGAAAGACGGTGGCGTCGTCGATGGTGTGTGACAGTATAAGCGGGCGAAGGCTAGTTACAGACGGGGAGCAGCGAAGTATGGTGTCACTGGACAACGTGGAGGTCAACCACAGGGAAGTCCAACATATTCTTGGTATTTATTTTTTGAAGAAGATAAACGTTGATCAAGGCCAAGATTGCAATTAGTAGTAAGAGTAAAGAATGGTCAATATAAATAGTTAAAAAAGGCGTACGCATTTTAACGTAACAAAGAGAAAATAATTTTTTAGATGAAATTTCTAACGTAACTTCAGTACATGTTTTGTTTTGGTTTCCGTGTTTATCCTGTGTATGTATTTGTTAATGTGTTTATGTTTTATGTTGATGTTGATATGCAACGTAAGTGAATGCAACGGGGCATCAGTAATTTTTTGATAATTAAATGATGGAAGGCATTATTGCCAACCATAGTTTTTCTCCCACACAAATGTGTTTCATTTAAGTACTGAAGATCCTGGCAGCACTACAACGGAGGCTATGTTTGAGGTTTTTCCGTACGGAGCCGGTCAGAACCCACGATTATAAATTTATGTGACGAACAGCAGAAGGGGGCTAGTTTAGTTAGAAGTGTAACAGAATTTGTGTTAAGAATGGATAGCAGTAAGGGAAGGATCCCATTACCAGTTACGTTGGCAACGCACCCTGTTATTGTGTATGTAATTCTCTAAACAGAGTGAGTAAAGTTAGTGATAATTGAAAACAGATAGATAGACAGGTAGAACCCCCCACCCCCGTTACAGTAGAGAAATATTTTTACGCATATCTTACTCAACTTACTAGAAATTTATATTGTATTTGGATTTTTGTTCAAACGTTAAAATCAAAATTTGAGAGACAATGTCCATGCTGTGCATTTTATTTTCTCGCCCTTAATTCGTAAGAAGTAAAAGTATTGTAATCATACACCGGAAAACGCCGAATTTTCTTCAGAAAATCTCGTACTGTCAAGCCCTGGTTAAGAAATATTGGGTAAACTATGTTTCTATACATAGTGAATTCCTTTCTCTGTGGAATGTTTTGTGGGCCCTTGATACCAAAAAATAGATTGCCCCAAAACGTTTGTCTTCCCCCTCTTTCTTTTTGGATATCTGTCTCACTCTAAAGCCTAAATTCTTCGGCTGTTTTCTTTTCCAAACAATTGATAATCCGAACTGGGAATTTTGCGAGTTTGAAGCATTTTGATTTTTGAGGGTACTTGGTATGAAGCCTCAACAACATTTACAAAATTTTATCAAAAATGGCTCAAACTAGTTTGATTGCGACTTGTCCTCGGATAACTTCAAGGTCTTTTAAGAGACTTCATTTTCGTTTAAATCAATCGACGAATTTTGATGAATTCTCCGTATTAATTGCAAATAATTAACTTTTCACAACTATAAAATTGAAGAGAGATTTCTGTCCTACGCAGAATTTGTTTAAAAAATAAGCTCTTCATAAAAGATAATGTATAATTTTTTGGAAAAGGGTAGTTTTTACCTAATTTCTGTTTAAAATTAATCCAAATTGTAAAAACGTTTTTTCTCAAAAACCGCTCCAAAATTGTTCTTTAAATTGAATCAGTGATTTTAGAAGCTCATTTGAAAATTTAAAAATAATTCTTTTTTTGTCAAATAAATTGAAATATACATTTTCTTTGTTATTTTTCAAGCTTTAGGTCAATGTAAAAATGAAATTTGCCCAACTTAAAGTATGCATTCTATTAATAATTCTAATGACTGGAAAGGAGAAAGAAGTCCAGGACTAGTTTCTGATCCTCACACAGAACTAGTATTACTAGCTAAAAACGCCTAATATGCGTCATTAGCAATAGACACTAAACTGACAGAGGAACTAACTTACAAAGTACAGAGGAGTTACCCTAAAAATGTACCATTTTGACAGATTGGGAGACAAATGAACGTCATGCAGTGCGATGGCATTGTAAGAGATAGTGATGAAACCACTTACAAATGAGCTAACTGTAAACCAGCGCACTGACAAAATTAGTGCATGGACGTAACTTGCTGTTACATTGCCAGCAGTGGCCAAGCAGTAGCTGTCAAAGCGGTATCTTCTTTATAGTGGTGGTTCTGTAGCTCGGAAGAGAATTCGACTACAGTGACCGGCGGTAGAGAATGTTCCTCTGAATTCCTAAACAAAAACACCTCTCTCCGATCTGCCTCATCTCCCTTCGCCTTCATGGAGGGTCTCCGTTTTATTTCTTGACTACGCGTCAAGTTTCGACAATGTTTCAACATTTCGACAATTGTTCAAGTTGTGACAAGAGACAGTAATGATGTGCCAAAATATGGACTAAAGGAAAACGACACACGTGATGGTCAATGTTTTCCATTCGACACTTAGAGTAAGTTGATTCTTGTTGAAAACCAAAACCAATTCATTAAATTAAATTATTTTTATTAAGGTGCTGTTGCCATTGAACTACTATGTTAAAAATTGTGTCGCTTCATATCATGAAAACTAAAACGTGACTATCGTAGTCATGACTTTAAAAATTTATTGATTTGTATTATTAATTGTTTTTGCCATTTAAGAGTGCAGACTTAATTTGTCAATTAAAAAAGGCACACTAATGCTTTTGTAATGTGTTTTAATTAGTCACTAATAAATTATATTTTGAAAAGAATAGCCATAATATATAAATGAGCTAACAGAAGAGAGGCGAACTCCAGCTGGCCGATTAGTCCACTACGAATTTAAAACCAATAAGTATTTTGGTTTAAGAAGACTGGCTGGGTTTTCTTCACTTCTTATTTCGCGTCAAATCACCACGGACATTCTGTAGTGCCTTCCCCTATGACAGCTCCTCCGCTTGGACGCTGGGCCCCGAGCCCTCTCAGCGAATCTACGGGTCCCTTTCCACATCGCTTCCGGCTTCCACTAAAATACTGTTGCAGGGACTAGATATAAAAGCGCCGAGAATTAAACGACATGCAGTGCTGATAACTGGATTTAATAATTGCAGTAAATATTAAATCATTAAAAATTGTTGAACAATAGATGCGAAAACTGTTGAGGTTGTGTGCGACGAGTCAAATTGCGTGCCTAACCGCCAGCGCACGGCGGCAAGTGGCAGAGCAGCGGACCGTGGAAAGAGCGGTCGAACAAGGCAGCCGGTCAGCGAAGCCCCAGAGAGGAGGCGAGGCTACGCCGCTGGGACCAATAAAAGCGGGCTCCGCCGCCGAGTTGGCAGACAGTTTCGGCTTCGGAAAGCGTGCTTCCGGACGCCGCGGCTGGTAGCGGAGCATCGGTTTCAAAGCAGGCCTTCCCACATGCGGCTGGTTCACGCCGCCACCAGCAGCCCGGAAAGGCGAACGCGCCACCGCTAGCAGAACACAGCTTTAAATGGTGGTCTTCCCACCGGGACACCGATCTCGGAGCTTTGCCTGCTGCGTCTGTCTGTTCGTCGTCGCGCACGGGCCGGACTCTCGAACCCTCCCCCTTCCACGGCGTGCGGCGGCGTGCTGCGGCGCCGGAGTGGGAAGGGCCTGCCGCTTATCCCAAGCGTGCTGCAATGGCGACATGGGAACGGACCCTATGTCACTACGTCCTATGTCCTGCCTCATGTCTCGTCCTTACTCCGCTCTCCATTGCGGTATAATGACATTGTATACATAAAAGACAGGATGTGCCTTTGTCTATGGAAGCCACAAATAGACCATTAAATTGAGCAGGAAGGGGGCGTGTCTAAGATGGGTTTAGGCTGAGCCAGGAAGTAGAAAGGACTTGCAGGCACCGCCGGGGGGCGGCAAGACACGTCACAGTGGTCTGTTGTATACGCCACAGACGTCGCCTAGCAAGTTCTGGAAGGGAGGTCACGTGGGGCACCCACGTCACTTTAGTTACGGAGTGGGAGTAGATCATGTGATCGGTCGGTCATGTGACCATATCTATTTAAGGTGAGATAAGGGCATTTTAGCCAGGATACATTTGCGGCACGGAGCCGAATTGGTATCTTCATTAAGTGCTCACGCACTGCGCTCCAGGGCGAGCGGCCGGACTTGTCCGGGGTCTCACAGTTAGCGACGCGGTCAGTCTCACATTTAGCGACGCGATCAAGCGTTCGCTGTATATTGCGGTCAAGCAAGGGCGGGTGGGGACTCGCAAGGCAGTCGCGGGTGGCGGCTAGGATAAGCTCTTCTTAGGAGGGTTCCGTAAAGCACGGATAAATGTAAATGAACTTGTGCAACATTGTATATATTTCTTTAGTAACAAATAAAGTTGTTTTGTTACGAATCCTTCGTGTCTGTGTCTGAGTAATTAAACGACGCGACACCATCTAGGTGAAAAAAAGGGACCCGCTCCTTCAGGGGGTGTGTGACTGATCGGCCGGCGCCGCCTAAGGGCCCTGTTCCACGACGCCTCTCAGCAGCGCTTCCGAGCACTCCTTCCCTCATAGACACCAACGGCCGCCGCTGCCCGCCCCCGGCCGCGACAGGGGAGTCACACCGCTTTCGGCTCAGGCGGTGTCAAAGAAAACTAATAACCTTTAACAATTTACAAAACTCTTACAATGCTGTGGTAGAACATTTACATCAAGCGCGTTAAATTAGGCAAGACTGCATGATTGATACAATAACAAACTGGAGGTTGTAATAGTTTAATCATGACAAAGTGTTCTAGAGCCTTTGAGGCAAAAATGAATGGTTAATGTAATCACATGTCGTGACGTTACAAAACAAGGCTACACTCTTAATAAAATTCTTATCTCACGCTAAGCTATTCAGTAGGGAGGTCTAAATGCACTCGAATCGCCGAAACAAATACCCGCGAGATGGTTATCTCGCCGTGAACTATACATCCGTGGACACGGGTTCACATCCTGTCAGTCCATTGCCTGGCTGCACGCACGCACTCACTCACTCACTCATTCCCCAGTTCTCCGGGCCGCACGTTCAGCATCCTAAGCGGGGGGCTGGCAGAGAGGGGAGCGGTGACGGCGGCGGCTGCTGTGACGTGCTTCCTCTTGAGCCAGTAAACTTGAGCGCAGATACTCCAAACGTAGAAGCGGGAAAATCAATTTTATTTTTTTATTTATTCTTTTAAGTGGGAGGCGAGAAATTTATATTCGCGTCCCCATAACACACTGCTGCACTATGGAACTCCCATAACTGGCGGGAAGATCCACAAGATATCCACTGGGCGAAAGTTACTGCATATTGGGCGCGCCGGGAAAATGTGCTAACAGGCGGCCAGGCAGCGGACAAAAGAGAGGCAGGAAGCAAAGCGCCACGACCGTGTGCCCCAGTGAGAAGACCACCATTTAAAGCTCTGATTAGCTAGCGGTGGCGCGTACCGTGCTACTGGTACCGTCCGCTCCCGTGCTGCTAGTGGCGGGAGTCCGCCACCGACCGTCACAGCAACGCAAACCCGCCACACGTGGGAAGGCTTCCATTGAAACCAGGCATGTCAAGGTCGCGGGCGAGGTAACAGACTTATTAGAGCTCGCGGGCACTGCGTCCAGAGTAGTTGGCGCGAACTTTAAAAGAAAGGTTTGTACAAACTCCCCCTGAATGGTTGTACGTCACTGGATAACTGGCCCATGACAGTCTTTGGTAGAAGTTACTTGACAGTTATTGTCATATATTTAGCTATATTAATTGCCATTTTCTCTTTAAGGTAAAGAAATGATCCATTAAAATGAAATAATACATCAGTCCGATTTCAAATTCTTAATTGAGAGTAAAATTAAACTAGTGGTGCTACAAAATAGCACAGACTTTCCCGTATTATTTTCTATTTCCTTTGGTCTCCGCTAGCTATTTGAGCTGGTCACATATTCTTGCCAGCTGCCATCTGTCGCCTCCCAAAATACACATTTTTCAGATTTGCTTAATTTGCCGGTAGCGTAATAGTAGAACGGAAATATTATTTTAAGAATATTAAAGAACAGTAAAACCTCGTAGTAGATACCAATTTTCTTTGAAAAAAATTGGAGCCATTTTTAAGAAAATGGCGCACATTAACTGCCATGAGGGTCACAGGTGGGCCTCAAGCGGTTTGACTATGGCGCCGTGAGGCCGAGTGGTGGGCCCCGGCAATACTCCCGGTGAGGGTCACGGGTAGGCCTCACGCTGGCGTTTATTTCAAGGTTTGTATCTTTCCAGGGGGTTTCAAATAGATTTAGTTTCAACTCTCTCTAATTGAGCGAAGAACAATATATTGTGGAATGCTCTTAGAATCACCGCTTGTAGCAGCATTATTGAATTGTATAGGATTTGTTCCATGTAGTTTGTTTTGTAGTTTTTTCTCCAATACAGTTCCTTTTCTTACCAAAAAGTACATAATATATATATGTATTTGTTTTTCTTTTAAAGTATCCTTAATATCATTGAAATTGATTAAGTACTTACTATTTCTAAAAGTGTGGTCCACTGGTGACCGTCATGTAAATATGTACGTGCGAAGCCACGAGGGTCACCGGTGTTCCTCTTGTGTGAATCACGTATGTGTCATTAAACTTCATTTTAGCACTTATATGGAAAAATCGATCTGACAGGCACCAAGTGAAATTGTTTTATGCAATAATAGCCGATATGAGTGAGCGAGAACCTTGACGGTTATAGTAGCTTCCTCCCTGACCCTATTCTATCACTGGGCGGAGTTTTGTTTAGATCTGCTGAAGCGGCCGGCATATAATTCACGGATATGAGCACGCCACGTGAGGGATTTGTCAAATGTGAGCCCCAGGAACCTGGCGGATTCAGCGAATGGAAGCTGATTTCCTCCCAAGTAAAGGACTGGGTATATGCAAATGGTATATCTTACAAAAGTGCATTTAGAAGCAGAAAATTTAAAGCCTGTTGATATGCTCCATTCATGGAGCTTGTTGAGTACCATTTGGAGTTGCCTCTGTATCACACTGATGCTGCTGGATAAACAGAAGATGGCAAAATCATCCACAAACAACGATGCCTTTACAGTGTAATCTACCCCCCTTTTTGAACTGCTGCTTTTCGGTGGTAGGACCGGTGAGGGGTTCTTATAACACACACACAACACAACATTTAAATTTAACAAGAACCATTTAATTATAAAAAAATATGAGATGAATGATGATGAAATTTTTTTACAGAGATTTTACATGATTTATTACTGGCGGCTTAATTACTATTAGCTGGCAATTAGTGATTGCCATGTTCAAACAAATTACTTTACAAAAAAAACAATTAACATTTAATGCCGATGGAAATTCCCTTTTCACCTTTACGCTGAGGGCGTATTGACACTCTTCTCTTCTTGACGTATCAGTCTTTCCGCATTATTGCGGTTATAACAACATTACCCTCGTTGATGTCTGGAGTGGCTGCCACACAGCTGGCCCCAGCCGCCAGGCAGGTAGGTGAAGCGGGCGCTCCCCCCAGCTTTGTTCTGGAGTCGGCCCGCCCCTCTCAGCTGCTCCGTGGCCACCGGCAGGTCAAGGCACCCAGCGATGATTGCATCCAGGCACCCGGGGAGAATGCTTTGTAGGGTGGCCGTGGCGCGTGCCGCCTCAGCTCGTAACTTCCGCCTCGCAATTGACTTAAGCGGATTCTGCAGACGCGTAGGGCGTACCGCTCCGACTATCATCGGACATCGCGTCGGTAACAGATCGCGATTAATAAGTCGCGGATAACTGACCGCTAGCTATGGCGAGTACTGGCCCTACATGCGACTCGGTCGACGAATGCGTTTCGCGAAGCTCGACGAGCGGTGTCGGCTCGCGGAGTTCACGCGGAAACAAACTTCCGTGGCGTGGCTTCGAAGTCTATCTCTCTCCGACGTTTCTCATCTAAGTAAAATCGACCTCCCTCTCCGATGTCTTTCATCTAAGTTTCAGTCCCGAAGCTTTCCCGTCGTGACGAGAGCTCTCATGCCCCCCCCATTACATTTCCAAGTCGCCCTGATTGCATGAAATTGAAATTTTGGCGGAGTGGCGGGGCGAACCTCCGACCAATGTCCGCACGCATCGCGTACAAAAAATATCCGTTGGCTTTGGCGTCGGTTGGCCGGCAAGCGTCTTTTCTCGCGGCTCTGGAAAAATTCGTTGGCCTACTTTCTCCGCGGCCCGTGTGAAAAATACGTTTGGTCATAAACGTGGAGTGGGTGGTCATTCGCTTTGACGCTCGCGCCGCCAAATAGACAAAGCGACCCTTCTTACTCCCCCGCTGCCTCTTGTCGGCTCCGCACCCCTCGCCGCCGGACCGGAATGAGCGTCGTAAAAAAAACAAACCCAGCCCCCCTCAGCACGCCCGTGGCCCCGATGCAGGTAGGCGCTCGCATCCATCGTCGATTCTGCCTTGACTGACATTAAATTGGTAAAATTAATATTATTTTCATCGTCTCCCGTTCGCGTCGGGTCGTACCGTTACAACAGGTTCTCTCACGGTCGACGCTATACCATTGATGGCGATGGCAAACAGAGTGACACTCAGGACTGATCCTTGAGGGATACCATTTTCAAGAGGGTGACTACGAGATAGCCTACCACCCACACGAACACGGAAGGATCTGTTCGAAAGGAAGTTTTGGAGGAGTAGAAGAAGCTTCGCCCTCAATCCCCAAGAGTATAGGGTTTGCAGAATGCCATGCCTCCAGGTGATGTCTAAATACGGACGATGTGCAGACATCTGTTGCCAGCGAAACGAGGTGGTCCAAGGTTGAGCGGTACCTTCTAAACCCACTTTGGATTGGCATCAATAGATTTTTACATTCCAAGGTCCAGACCAGACGCTGATTTACCATGCGTTCCAGAACTTTGCATACGCAGCTTGTGAGAGAGAGAGGTCGATAACTTGATGGCAGTGATCGATCTTTGCCTTCTTTGGGAATTGGGATGATGATGGCTTCTCGCCGAAAGGTAGGGATGGTGTGTTCTTCCCAGATACGGTTATAAAGTCGGAGAAGGAATTGCATGGCCATTTCTGGAAGATGTTGCAGCATTAAGTTGTGAATTTCGTCTGGACCTGGTGTGGTTCTTTTCGCAACCATTAGAGCAGAACGCATTTCATACATAGAGAAAGGTGTATTAGGCAGATAGACATGTTATACTATTGCGATGTTATTCAGGGAATAAGTGACCACAATGCCGTCGTTCTTGAAATAAATGCTACTATTTCAAGGGTAAATGATAAAATCGGTAATAGAATTTGGCAATATCGTAAAGCTGACATAAATGGACTGCAACATTTCTTAAAACTGAACTACGCGGTTTTCGAAAAGTTAGGCGGAGGATTGGAAGACATATGGAAAAAATTCAAAGAAATTATTGAGGAAGCTCGGCAATGTTTCGTTCCCTTTAAGTACTTAAAAAAGAATTCAGACCCAGAGTATTATAACACGTAAATTCGCAAATTGAAGAGAAAAATGAGAAAAGCGTATAACAATAGGCATCGCAGCGAGGCACATTTATAGAAATTCCGATAAATTAGGAAAGAAGTAGAAAATAAAAAGAAAACTGCGCAAAAATCATATCTTAAGTAATTTTAGATGATAACGAAAACGCTTGGGCAAAGTTCTTTAACTATGTACGTCACCGTCGAGGTAAACAGGAGGAGACACCTCCTGTAAGATGGAATAACGTAGATATCGTAGATGATGAAGAGAAAGCCAATGTGTTTAATAATTATTTCTGTTCCGTATACAAACAACTAGTGGTGCTACAGAATGGCACAGATTTTCCCGTATTAGTTTTTTATTTCCTTGGGTCTTCGCTAGCTATTCGGAATTACTACAACCTCTTTGTTGCCCGCTGTCATCTATCACCGCCAAAAGTACATTTTTTTGTAAGTTTCTTAATTTTTCGGTTTCCTATTGGTAGAACGGAAACATTAATTTTAGAACATTAAAGAACAATAAACCCTAGTCATAAATGGCAATTTTCTTTTAAAAAAGATGTGCAGTTCAAGGGGAAATGGCGTTTTAGCACTACTAAAAGTGCGAAATTTGAAGCTCATTTTCACAGAAAATTTTTGAGTTTTCAAAATACTTTATTTAAAGTTATTTGAAGCACTTACACTCACAAATATAATCATCTTTACAAATTGCGGATAATGTGCATATTAAAGATGTGAGAGATCTTTCAAAAAATTAACATTTATATAATTTTTGAAAAAAACAAAAAAATTAAAATAAACTTCACGCTATACTAATGAGTGTAATTAGCACTATCCGTTACAAAAGTTTCAAGAAAAAAATTGCAGCCATATACGAGAAAATGGCGTTTGAGCATTTCTGAAAATGCCGAAATTTGAGCTACTTTTCACAGAAAACGGTTGTGTTTTCGAGAAACTTTACTTGACATTATTTAAAGCATATATACTTGTAAATATAATAATGTGAAAAGATCGCCGATAATGTAAATATTAACGACGTGAGAGACAAGTAAAAAAATGTACTTTTTTGTAATTTTTGAAAAAACCAACCGATAGACCAAAATGGCTTTTATGTCATTGATAGAGTACATTTATCACTCTCCCTACCAAAAGTTTAAAGAAAAAATTTGGAGTCGTTTTGAGAAAATCTTGTTTTTGTAATTTTTTAAAATTGCACATATTGCACGCAATATTGCACGAAAACTACCAAAATTTTGAAAAACATTTACATGACCTTTATTAAAGAACTCAAAATGCATAACAAATTTTATTTGAAGAAAAATCTCCATCTTCAATTTTGTAGTTGGAGAAAGACGCCGAAAAAAATTCAAACTTTCACAATTTTCGAAAATTCAGAGCTGTACGTGAAAATCGGACCTATGCCATGTTAAAAAGTGTATTTTCCTCTATTCATACAAGAAATTTAAAGAAAAAATTTGGAGCGGTTTTTGAGAAAATTTTGAAAATCCCCGGAGGGGCTTCAAATGAAGTACCCCCAAATTTTGAAGAATCTTTTTCAAAATCTCAAAGCTTCGACTAGAATCAGATTGATCGGGGAATATCCATTTTGGAAGAAATCGTACGTATGGTTTAGGCGCTAGCAGTGTTCACAGATGGACGGACGGACAGACGGACGTGTTTCTTTCAATTGGGTTTTCGGTATCAAGGACCCAGAAAACAGGGTTTCTGGCTACACCACGTGTTAGGGGATTTTTTTCTTAATTTAGCAACTGGTTTTATCCACTTATTCGTTTTCACGGCCCAGCAATTAATTTTTTTCCGCCGAAAATTGGCCATTTTCTCGCGCAGCATTACATAACTTTCCCTATACTACGTATATCACTCCGTGTATACGTACGTATACGGGAAAGTAAAAAGATAACCAAATTATTATAGGGCACAACAACGTGGATCATGTATTCAAAATTGATCAAAGGGAAATACGTTCACAGTTGAAGAAAATGAAAAACTGTAAGTCTTGCGGTCCGGATGGTATTACATCCGATATGCTAAAGATAGCAGGGGAGACAATAATACCATATTTGGTCAGACTTTTCAATGTATCAATCAACAATGAAAGTGTACCGGATGATTGGAAATCTGCTTTAATAGTGCCAATTTTTAAAAGTGGACAAAAATGTGAAGTGCAAAATTATAGGCCAGTTAGTCTTACGTCAGTAGTCTGTAAATTGTTTGAAAAATTATTGTCTAATTCGATTAGAAATCATTTGGATCAGACAGAATGGTTTTTTTGCGGGCAGCATGGCTTTAGAAATGGCTTTTCTTGTGAAAGTCAAATTATTTCCCTTACTCAAGACTTGTGTGAAGTAATTGATTTAGGGGGAAGAGTGGATGCAATAGTTATTGATTTTGCCAAAGCGTTTCATGTAGTACCGCATGACATACTGATATTGAAACTTATTGATGCTAAAATTGACAGGCGGATAATAGCATGGATAAGTGAATTTCTTCGCGATAGAAATCAAAAGGTTCGAATTGGACAGCATTTATCGGAAAAGGGTAACATTACTTCCGGTGTCCCTCAGGGCAGTGTCATTGGCCCACTGTTATTTCTTATCTTTGTAAATGATATATCGCAAAATATAACGTCAAAAATTCGACTCCTTGCCGACGACTGTATATTATATAGGGAAATTACAGAACAGCACGATATGATTCAACTACAGGAAGATTTAAATAAGATTAATGATTGAGCAAGAGCTAATAAAATGACTGTAAATGGAAATAAAAGTAAAGCGATCACATTTTGTAGGGCCAGAGACTTTCATACATTGCCTTATCAGCTAGGTAATGACGTAGTTCCGCGAGTCTCAAACTGTAAATACCTTGGCATCCTCCTGGATAGCAAGTTGGCATGGGAGAAACAAACTAACTACGTAGTGGGTAAAGCTTGGAGGTCTTTGCATTTCGTCATGAGAAATCTTAAAAAATGCAATACGAAAGCAAAAGAAATCGCGTATACCTCGCTTGTTAGGCCAGTAATGGAATATGGAGCTAGTTGTTGGGATCCGTACAGAATAGGAGTTAAGAAGAGCTTAGAGAGGACACAAAACAGAGCGGCAAAATACTCTTTTTGGAGGAACATACCTGCACATTGGGAATCGTTAGAACATCGGAGAAAAAGGGCTCGATTTTTCGTAATGTACAAATCTTACACTGGTGGCTCTGCATGGCAGGAAATACGGGGAAGGCTAGATAAACCAGATTATTTTAATAGATTTGATCATAAATATAAAATTAGAACTAGAATTCAAAGAACGGACGTAGGCAAATTCTCCTTTGTAAACAGAACAATCGTAGATTGGAACGATTTGCCTGCGACAGTTTTTGAGCCCTTTCTTTGCTCAGCGCGTGGTTTTAGAAAAAAGTATAGGAAATTAATCTGTAGGGTGAAAACGTGCAGTGAAGTGAAGTGAAAGGTGCGATTATGGGTAGTAAACTAAAAAGTATTGATCTATTAGTATTCAGGTAAAGTTTTATGAGGTGCAGTGACGTGAAGTGAAGTGCAGTGAAGTGATTTCATTTCGTAGTTTATTTTGCTAATCTTAAGCGTCTTTTATAGGCTATTCTGACAAAAGTTGGTATTTATTGATTGATGTTAACGAGTGTTTTTGATGTTAACGAGTTTACGTGTTAGAAATGTAAAAATTATTAGAAGTATTGTATATTATTATGTTGTAGGTAAAAGTGATTATCCATATTTGTCTGAATATGATTGTGAGTGAATACGTGTAGGATGGTGTGTATGCGAGTGTTCCTTTGTCTTTGTATGATATGTATGTAAGCGTGTATGTTTGTATGTATGAATGTTGGTGTGATATGTAAATAAGTTTATTTACTTAAATGTTAGTATAATGTAGTTTCATTTGTTGTATATGTATAGGTATGTAAATGCAGTTGCATGTTCTAGGTAATGAAGAAGATAATTTGTTTGTTTTTTATATTGATTTTTTATATATTGTTTTTATAGTTAATTGTGTTTTGTAATTTTAATGTACTTTTGTGTTTCTGTATTCTGCCACCGGGCAACATCAGCCCAATTGTAGAATAAACCTTATCTATCTATCTATAATCCTCATGACTTCTGCTAGAAAAATCCAGAGCGCGGTTTTCCATTCTTTCTTTGAGAAGAATGAAGTTTGGAGTATAGTTTGCCGAACTCGACATGTTTTCATAATGGGTGGCAAGTTACTCTGCAATGGCGTCTCGAGCTGTGATTATCTGACCATTTTTGAGAAGACCTAGCACTGAAGTTGGGGAAGAATATCCTTTGATTTGACGCACCTTTCTCCATACAGACGTGATGGCGTATGGCAATTCAAATGCCCTCCCCAATTCAAATGCCCTCCATGATGCATTTTTACTTTTTTAAATGGTTCTCCTCGCCTTCGCTCTGCACCTCTTGTACTCAATTATGTTATCCGCGGTTGGATAGTGTTTTAATCTTGCCAACGCTTTTTCACGAGCACTAACAGACCTTGAGCAATCCAAGTTCCACCACGGGATGAAGGGGTGTCGCGATTTACCAGTCTACTTGGGGATAGCAATGTCCGCAGCTCGTAATACAGCTCTGTTAAAATGTGCTGCCATTTTTGCACGCTGATAAACTCGTCCTCCGATAGACTGACGTTGGCTTGGAATGTCACCCAGTCAGCACGTCGGACGCACCATTGAGGGGGGGCGCCAACCCACAGGCTAGACCATCAATGTGGACAATAATGGGGTAATGGTCGCTTCCGTACAGGTCATCTAGGATGGACCATTGCAGGACGGTTGCAAGAGAGTCTATAACTGATTCTAATACACTACCTCTCGGACAAGTGCGGGAAGAGCCCCAGAGACGACTGTGGACATTTACATCCCCGACTATCACAAACGGAGAGGGCAGTTGGTTGATCAAACCCAAAAGTTCATGAGGAGATACACTCAGTCCTGGAGGGATGAAATGTTGCAAACAGTGTGTGTAATTGTTGGGAGGTGCACCTACATACACACTGCTTGAAAGTTGGTCTGAAGAGGTACCTCTAAAGACAGCAGCGAATCATGAACCAGTGAAGCAACTCCGCCATGAGCACGGAGACCATCATCCACATCGAACCTGAAAGGGGAAAAACCGCGAAGAGAGAAGGGACGGTGTGGGGTGAGGTGGGTCTCTTGGAGACAGATTATCAAATTATTGTAACGGGACAGCAACAGTTTAAGATCGTCCCGCCGCGAGGAGTAGCCGTTTACGTTCCATGACAGAAGAGCCATGGAAATTATTAACTATATTTTTTCCTCCGTGGTTGGGAGCCGGATGCTGGGGATTCCTCCCCAACAGGAGTTTCCTCCGAAGTGACACCTCCTTGGCATTACCCGGGGGGCCTAGATGCTCGCTAAGTGCGAGTTTCGGAGGGAATAATTCTTGACTGTATTTTAGTGGCCGGGTCTGAGGCAGAAGTACGCGTGACATCAATGTCAATTGAGACTGGCTTAGGTGGCTGTTTCGACAACTGTGATGGCGGAGCTTTTCCCTCATTTTTTTGTACTTTGTGGAGATGACAACTCTTCCACCTTGCAGGGGTGAGGTATCGTCAGGGAGGTCCACTGGGGACACCTGGCATGCGAAGCTCACCATTTGGGGGACAGCTCGTTCTGTTTGACAGCTCGCTGCTGCCCCCGGAGAGCTAACCTCAACAGCGTCAGAGAAGGAGCGAGAGAGATCGATAGGGTTCCTCGCTAGGAACCGACGCTCGGCCTCTGGAAATGACGCCTTCTCAGTAGCTCTAATCTTCTGAATTTCTCTCTCTCTCTCAAAAAAATGGACATTGCTTATAATTGGCCGAGTGGTCACCTTCGCAATTAACACAGTGTGGTGTAATCGCGCAGGGTTCAGGTTCGGGCATAGAATTCCCACACACCGGGGTGTCTGCCATGCACCGCTGCTGTGTGTGGCCGAACCTCTGGCACTTAAAGCACCGCAAAGGGTTGGGGACATATTGTCGAATGCGGAGGTAATAAAAACCGCAGGAGATTTTTTGTGGGAGAGTTGGAAGATTAAACGTCAAGATAAGAATGGGATTTCGCGCCCATGCTCCCTCCTCTTGATCCTATGTCACACCCTGGCTCTTAAAAAAAGAAACTAGTTCTTCCTCACTCTCTGTTGAAAAATCCTCGTGGTTGACACTGCCTTACAAAGGGTTAGTGTTGGGTGAGTGGTCACTTCCACCTGGAGGCCGGCAATATGCTTGGTTTTCATAATTTGTTCGACCTGGTCATCCGAACGTGCTTCGAACAGAATGGTTCCATTTCTCTGTCGTACCACAGCTTGCAGTTTTCCATATGTTTCCTCTATAGCGCGCGCCAAACGGACAGCACTAACGGATTTAAAAGATTTTCCTTCCTCAGCACAAGCCATGAGGATGTATCTGGGTTTCTTAGGCCTATCTTCTTCTTTCAAAAACAAAACTATTGAGGTCAATAGTTCGTTCTGGACATCTCATATTCCTTGCGGAAGAGGGCGGGGGAGAAGGTTTATTATCCATAAAGATCGATATCCAATTCATCCCCGTGGTCCCCACCCACCACGGAGCCCAACAAGGGGACACTCCATCAGAGTGCCAGGGTTGCCACAGGGATATAGTGGGGGAATACCACAGCGTTGCACCACCGTGGATCCTCCCGCTCACCCTGGAGTTCAGTACAGGACCTAGTCCAAGCCGATTGATCAGGAGTGGGTTAGCTCCCGACCGCCCGTCTAGGAGAGTCCGTGGCCAAAGCAAGCGTATTGAAGCCTACAAGGAATGTTCCCGAAAATACGTAAACAATGTATCCCTAAGTGCAAAGCCGAACATAAAACAAGGTAAGTAGTGGGGAAACAGACACCTCAACCGCCAGGACACACATTCCCTCCGACACGGTTCGCCATGCACTGCAAACACATGGGTGGGAGTTCAGCATACAGAGGGGACCAGTGAAATAGAAGAGAGAAGAAAAGAGAAAGGATGTTATAAAAGAACGAGAATGACATATGGGGAGAAGAAAAATGTCTGGTGAAAGAAAAGAATACTTGAGAGCCACTCTTTGCATCCCCCCGTCAGGACGTGGACCAACCCACCTCGACGGGCCACCAGTGTGCCTCCGGTCTACTTTTGTGGGTATAAATGCTTTATACTTTGTACTATGCATGCTTTTAAGAAAGTCGCTTTTACTACTTTTCTAAAAATTTATATTCCTACACTTTTGTCGACGTTCAAGAACGATCATTCCACGATGACATACAGTCAATGGAAAACGCCGTATTATTTCAGTTTCTTCCATAATGATTCATTTAAATTCCTTATTTCATTTAAACTCTTCAGCGAGAGTAACCTGAAGAAAAAGTATAACTTTTGCGAGGGTTTCAGGTCACGTCTGAATACCCGGCGTATTTCTCTTCCCAACTTTGAATGTGGTGTCACCTGACCTGTCGTCTTATTTTCACATCGTCTCTTATATTATTTCAATAATGTAGATACATGTTGTGGCTCACACACGCAACCAACCTTTATAAATAAGACCTCTCAAGGTTGAGAATTTCACGGACACGTGAAGAATTGCACTTAGACTTCAAAAATATGAAGAATTTGTTTTAAAATCACATCTAATTATTCCTGTCAAATGCAACCAGCAACACTCGTGCAGAATTTATAGTTTAATAATTTCAAAACGAAGATTTTTTGGGCTTTAAACCATTATATTGTGAGGCGAAATGCGTCAAAGAAACGTTTCGCAATTAGTTATCTACAGAATGAGATTTTTCTTGACGTTCTATTATATTTTTATCAATTCGGCGTTTCGCGAAAGCTACCACAGAACACTTATTAATGACGCAGATCTTTGTAAATTGCTCTTTGACACTGCATTTATCAAGGTCATTAACGTTTCCTGCGACGACAAAGAAACACTTAGTCCATTACATTCGTTTCTACAGTCGTCATACATCTTCGTTCTGCTAAATATGACCGAAAAGAAAATATTTAATACATATTTTTAATTTCCTCTCAAATATATATAAATACACAACAGTCGAGGTACAATTTTTAACTATTTAAAAAAAAGAAATTATTTAAATCTAATTGTGTCTATCGAAATTTAATAACGCCTGGGGGAATATCTATTTCCTTACTTTTAAAAAACTGTCTAAATTGCTAATCTAAATCAATACAAAAATCACACACATTAGGAACGATATTCTGAATGCATACAAAAGTGTTTATTGAGAGAATAAAATTTGTACCTAGAAGGGCAAGTTCCAAAAGTTAGAAGAAAAAATGTGGAGACATTTATGAGAAAATGGCGTTTGAGAGTTTCTGAGAATGCGGACTTTTGAGCTAGTTTTCACAGAAAACGGCTGAGTTCTCTAGAAACGTTACTTGACATTATTTCAAGCGCATGTACTCATTTATATAATAATGTCAACAAATCGCTGCTAATGTAAATATTACCGACGTGAGAGACAAGTCAAAAAACTTATATTTTTGCAATTTCTGTAAAAACGAAAAATAGAGCAATATGGCGTTTATGTCATCTAATAGAGTACATTTAGCACTATCCCTACCAAAAGTTTAAAGAAAAAATTAGGAGCCGTTTTTGAGAAAATCGTCTTTTGGTATTTTTTTTTAAAATTGCACATATTGCACGCAATATTACGCGAAAACTACTAAAATTTTCAAAAAACTGTATATGGCTTTAAAGAAATAACTCACTATGAAGGACAAATTTTATTTGGAGAAAAAATATCTATACACACTTTTGTAGTTGGAGGAAGATGCCGAATAAAATTCACACTTTCACAATTTTAGAAAATTTAGAGTTCATCGTGAAAAGTGTGCTTATGCCACCTTAGGTGTATTTTACTCCATTCTTACAAGAAATTTAAAGAAAACAATTGGAGCCGTTTTTCTAAAAAATTTGAAAATGTCTGGGGGGCTTCATGTAAAGTACCCTCCAAAATTAAAATGTCGATTTCAAATTCAGGGAGCCACGAGATCAGCCAGATCGATCGGGAAGTATACCTTTTGGCAAAAATTGGCTGACCGGTTTAGTTGCTAGCGTTGTTCACAGACGGACGTTTTGCTTTGAATTGGTTTTTCGGTATCAAGTACCAATAAAACAGGGATTCTGGCTGCACCACGTGGTAGGAGATTATTTTTCTTAATTTAGCACCTGGATTTATCCACCTTTTCGTTACCAGGGCCCTGTAATAAGAATTTTTCTGCTGAAAATCCGTATTTTTCTCTCGCTGCAATACATACCTTTTTCTATGCTATACGTACGTATAGTATACGCGAAAGTAAAAAAACGGGCTGAGCTGCAGTACTGTATGATACTTATCCACTGCTCAGAGACGTGCAGAATTTGCAACTTAATACGAAATTAAAGTAATTACTTGATATTACAAGCGATTAAATTGTGCGGATGAACCTCTCCGATCGGTAATAAAAACAAATAATATTGCAAAGTGTAGGGTTACACTGGCTTGAACCTGCATTTTCGCATGGGCAAATTTACGTAGCTTTCTCAGGAGTAAAAAAATTATCCCGTAATTTTGTGACTATCAAGAAAAGAGAAAAGCTGTCAAGAAAGATTTAATAATTACTTCAAAGTTTTTGAGGAAGTGTTGTAAATTGTTCCAAGAACATCCGTCTATAATACTGAATAAACTCTTATTGAAAATTTGTTTCAAACGTCAATTGCATCGTTTTTTTCTTTGTTTCATTATAGTATATTCTGTAAGTACATGGAAAAATACCGTTACATTTTTTGAAACAGATAAACATGTTTCATTAACAACTTTTCCTCTTAACATGAAAATGGAAGAATAAGGAAGAAAGTGGGATTTAAATTGAGAGAGATCTTGCACGGGTATGTCACTTCAAATCGATATCTCCGTTTTCTTCCTCTCCACTGATTCATGTCTGTTTGCTCCAAAAATGTGGGTGGCTCTATAAATGCTAAAAAGAGATAGCTGCAGTAATTTTAACAGTAAACATGAGAACGCTTCAAAATACCATACATTATTAGATATTCATTGTCTCTTCATTCCAGACGTCGAATGTCAAGATGCTGTTGACGGTGGGACTGGCAATACTGGCGCTCATCATTCTGCTGCCTTACTACTTGATGTTTTTTTCTGGAAAGGCTCGACTTGTGTCGTCTCTTCCTGGGCCCACGCCCCTCCCTTTAATTGGGAATACGCTGGAAATTGGGAGGAACGGGGCAGGTAAGTCACATGTTTTGGATGAAGTGCTGTTTTCGCTATTTCTTGAATTAGCCAGTTCATGGTCACGTTATTCAAAATGGGATGTTGAAGTCTGAGGAAGTAACAGCTTCAAAGCTTACATCAGGCTTTAAGTGGATGATGCGGACATTTGCTGATGTGGGAAGTACACAAAGTATTTTACGACGACGAAAAAGAGATGTATTATGAACAGAGATGACACTGCTGGTGGGACATTTCTAAAGCTGGTGTCAGAAGATATATGTAAATTACGTACATCGCTTATATAGAAATATAGGTGATACCACCACACTCTTCATCAAATGACCCTTTGTTATGAATTACCGAATTAGCTACGTGGCTCCAGCCTTCAGTGGCGTGACTCGAGCGTTTGGGGAGGCTCAACAACAATGCGAATTGAAGACATCATGATTCTTAATGTTCCCTATAATCTATGTTATTGAAACAAACGTTACACCACTTCAACAGATTTATGTCAGGAAACTTCTTGAAAGCAAATTATGAAATAGCTCAGCTTTAGTTTTCATGCGCGATTGAGAATGATATCACTTGTAAATTGATATATTTCGAACCGAAATAAAATTTAATATATTTAAGTAAGAATTCAACTTCTTAGATATTAATTGAGAATTAGTAGGCAAGCATTATATCTGCTGTTTGTACCCATGACCAAGTGCAGAATCACGAGTGAGAAAGAAAAATATTTCTTTGACAACCACAAGTGTGCTGCGCGCTCTTGCACAAACGAGCAACTGCTCATAAGCAACCTTTTCTCAGTCGTCTGCTGGCCGTATGCTAGCTTTTCGGGACTCGAGAATCCTGGGGCAGGGGTGAAGAGGGGAGGGGAGAGCCTCGCCGACTGCGCATGCATCATTGCTCGTCGCAATCTCGCGGCAGATGCTAGAAGCATTTTAGCTTCCAAGCAATCACAGGCCAACTTCAACAACCCGCCGAATTCAATCATAGGAAATCACTTGAAAATTAATACAAAACGTGTTTCGCCCAATGTGTTTCACTCACTTGGGGGATTATCAATACAATACTTGGGCTTCTTTGATTAATATTTTACGTGAGGATGCTCAGCATCTTAACGTCCCCTGACGCTTCCAGTCTTCTGCCTTAGCAATTTGCCCGGAACAACTGCATGTCGGTCAACTTCCGCCGTTACCTGGAGTACAATCAAAGCGACCGACTGCATTCATCGGCAGATTTCTGAGATTTTTTTCTATCAGTACCAGGTGAATACCAGAGTACTCTACCAAATGGGCAACGGACCGCGAAAGATCTTTTTCTCATCTTGTCTCCGATAACGAAAAAGATAAATCATATTCCTATAAAAAATGATTTACTTACTGTAACACACTGTCTATCGATAACCAAGTTTTGTGGGTCCTTGATACCGAAAAATCGATTAATAAAAAAGCGTGTGACAGTCGGTCCGCCTATCGGTCAGTTAGTCTGCCTACCAAACTGTCTATCAGTCAGTCAGTCCCTGACAGTCAGTCAGTCAGTCCCTGACAGTCAGTCAGCCTGTCAGACAGTCGGCCTGTCAGACAGTTGGCCTGTCAAACAGTCGGCCTGTCCGTCTGTCCTTCTGTCCGCCTGTCTGTCTATCCGTCTGTGTGCCTATCTGTCCGTCTATACGTTTGTCTGTCTATCTGCTTGTCTGTCTGCCTTTCCTTTGCCTCTCTGCCTGCCTATTTATTCGCTTGCCCGTCTGTCTGCCTGTCGGTCTGCCAGTCTATCTGCCTGCCAGTCTGTCTGTCTGTTCACCTGCTTGTCTTCTTGTCTGACTACCTGTCTACTTGTCTGCCTGCCTGTGCGTCTGCCCGTTTGTCTGCCTGTGGGTCTGCTTTACATTTTGCCCCCTCTGTCTCTCTGCCTTCTGTGGCCAAAGCTAGCGCCTGAACCGTTCAGCGTAGTGCAGTGGCGATCTTGGACCGAAGGATCGCAGGTTCGAATCCCGCCTTGGGCATGGTTGTGTGTGTTTCGTGAGGTGTGTGTGTTTTGCCTATGTGTAATGTGCTTGTATTTCCCTTGTGGTTGGCGTCAGGAAGGGCATCCAGTCGTAAAACATTCGCCAAATCCGTGTAAAAATGGAGTGTGCGAAAATTAATAAAAATGAGCCCTCACCCATTAGCACCGACCCCGTATAATGGGGAAAGACAGAAGAAGAAGTAATGTATTAAAACGTGTATATCAAGTACATACAAATAAAAACATTGAGTAATGCGCAAATAACACGAAAAAATCGCAAGATCTGAGATATCGGTGTTACCTATAACGTAATAAATTTTATTTTACTAGGTGAATATCATTTTGGGGAAATATCATACGAACAGAACAGGCGCTAGCGTAGACGGGATACAGACAGACGTTTTGCCGTAACTCGATTTTTCGGGGTGAAGAACACACAAAACTATTCTTACTATATTACATGTACGAGGATGTAATTTACTTTATATATGAAGAATGTATACATTTTTTGTTACCAGGGGTCAGCTATAAAAGTTTTTCTGTCGAAAAATCGGCATTTCTTAGCGCACGATTACAATCATTTCTTTTTAAGGGAATAAGGCATTCAACCTCGTCTAATGTTCACACGATATGTATTAGCCAAATACGCCAGCAAAGAAATAATTATTATTCTAAAAACTTTAAAATACCGAAGAATGGATTTAAAACGTACACTAAGCATCGAATATTATTTACTAAAACTAGTTAACAGCTCACACATTGGTTGATAAACCGTAAAAGAATATCTTTAAATTTAATCTTGTAAAATGTAATTATTTTGTCATTTCAGATCTATTAAGAAATATGACGAGAATTCGCCAAAAATATGGATCCATTAGTCGCTTATGGCTTGGGCCGTATTTATATGTGGTTGTCGCTGATCCACGACATGCAGAGGTATGTATGAAGAATAATTACTACCTTTTATTTCATTTGTACTCAAAAGAGTACAAATGTGTGTACTTAAAAGATGACGGACTGTATTCAGCTTGCACACTCATTTTCCTAACAATAGCTCACTGATTAATCACATACTGTTACAGGATTTGTGAGTTGGTTCCATTGTGATAGATCAGTAATAAGCATGATATTTCAAGGCTTGATATAATTCTCAAATAAATACAAATCTATTCTTGACAACTATTTGAATGTACAAGTTTTCAATTAATGAAATGATGAATATTGAAGCATGAATAATTGTTTCGTAACGTTAGAACTATAGACTGACTAAATTAGAAGTATAGAAGGATCTTGATACATTATGTAATGACGTGTTAGATGGTTTACAAATTGAGCCCGTAATGAAATTACAAAACCAGAGACGATGATTTTATCTAATTTTGCGACTGTGTCTTGGAATAAAGTTATCCATTAAAACACAATACCACATCTTACCGAATATATGACGTTGAATGAACCCATTGAAGCAATTCAACTTCTAATGTAAGTAATAACATGAACAATTTAGTTGCAGAACTAACAACAGTCCGTACGATAGAATTAGTTATACTGTTATTAAATAATTAGTTACACTGTTAATAAACTTGCATTCTACAAATGCTACGATAATGATGAAGGACACATGATCCTTTTAACCAGGGCCACCAGCCAAGTGAGAACGTTTCCATAGGCGATTGCAAGAAGGGAAGAGATTAACATCCTTTTCAAAGAAATAGACATTGCAATATGAATCTAATAAAGGGATGCATGTCAATTTAGCAATTCCTGGCAAACTAAGTAATGTAATTTGACATGTAAGTTAAATGTAAGGTGACAAACCTTTGGCATGGACTTTTCAATACCTTTCGTAGAAGGCCACACCTATGAATTATAGCGAAATTAACTCAGTTAAAACTCAGTGGCGGCTCGTGACATTTTTTCTTGGTGGGACCAGGTGTAAAAGCACAAATATCATCTCCGAATCTATAACTTATTTAATTAAAGAATCGTCATTTAATCGATCGTTTAATTAATATTAATTATCAGTTAATCAAACCTTTAAATCTATATGTTTTCCACAAAAAACAAATGTAGGATTTTTTTATTAAGTCATTTAACCAAACATTGGTATGTCAATGGAAATAAAAGGTTTTTACGAAAATTACGCTAATGCCGTAGCTTATCTTTTGGAATGCTGATATTTCGAAAGGGGAACATGTAAAATTAAGACAAGTTGACTTCAACTTGTTATTCTAGTTGTATAATCGGCTTGCAGAGAAATAAAATCAGCTACATCTACGTCTTTCTTCACTTCCTCTAAATATACTTCGCACATACAATCTAGCAGGTCCTTTCTTTGTCATGTTTGAGTTATATTTATAAATAGAAGAATTGTTTAAATTATCATCTAACACACTATCTAGAGCCGGGTAATGATAAGTCTACAAACTTACCACGGTCTTTTGAATCTTCAGATTCATCATACTGTGTTCTTCACCGTCATTACCTAGACTCGCGCCCGCGCGCGCCCTGTTGTCCAAGTTATTTTTGGAGCCGGGATTTTCCTGCCCGGCGCGTGCCGGCGAGGCGCCGCCGCGTTCCACCCCCATCCCCCTTCCGGCTTAAGACTGGGCTTTCCAGCGAAACGGCACGCCGGAGCGTGCGCTACCTCGCGACGCTACAATACCCTCTCAACGCCAGTTCATGAATGATGAGGGCCACAGTACTTTACTAAACCCTCAATCATTCTACGTAAATTATGTCTATTGTTTTGCGACTTGTTCATAATGTTTCTAGATTGGAATTTTGATGGCCGAATCAATCTGTACAAAAATATTCTCTGTTCCAAAAGTTTTAAATTTGCAAGCATTTTCTAAATACAATTCACTTTCTTCGTGTTTCTTTATCCTTTCGCTCAAATGTTTCAGATCCTTACAACCAACTTTCGTCCACAATCCTTCGCCAAATAATAAACAATAAAAGCAAAATTAGCTTTGTTTTTCTTCATTCACAGTCAACCATGATTTTTTTCTGAAACCTCGAATTACAGAATGTTCGTTTCTTCTTTCCATCAACTTGTGTAAATGATAAGTCACTCGGTTGACGTGCTCCTAACAGTTTAATATCATTTTATTCCTTCAAGTTCCAGACAAGAAAACGGAAAACTGCGTAATGAATCCTCTGTGTTTATCTTACAGCGCGCAGAACGTCACGCACAAAAGACGTGCTCAGACGCCCGCTGATGTGGGCCCCTAGGGGCCGTTTTTACAATTGCGGTATATATCACAGAATAATGTTGTTCTGGGTATAGCGCTCCTTCGTGCTTTCTTGCAAATGGCAGCAGTAGTCTGCAGTGGTTTACAGCTGATCTATTGAAGCAGAGCCGATCGGACTTCCATGGCGGAAAACTTTCATTCAAAATCTGTCAGAAATTTATTTTTTTAAATTTAAAGTGGTCGTTAACACAATTAACAAGATTTGTTGTGAACTTTCGTTTTACAAGAACAATTCCCAACTATTAGTCTCATTAATTTCTTTATTTTAACTTTTCTATAACTTAGTTAATTGGTAGGTGTTTTTTAATAAATATGTAATATTCTCAATTTATTTTCCGTCGGCTAGTTTAGGTTATATTTATTTCGGTGCAAAGGAGTGCACTGGTAATAAAAATGCAACTTTTGTAAAGAAAAAACAGCTGGAGATTGCTGTCACAAGTGCCAGTGCTAATGAAGTTGAAACCTTTTTAGAATCAGATGTTAAGCATTGTTCATTCTCTGACAAAGTCACACCGGTCACACCATCAGCCAGTGCGAACATTTTTTCCAAGTTTACTGATGTTTTTCCTGCTGAACAGTGAAATATCTGAAGAAGAGAATTGCACTTACATGTTACTTCACAAGTGTATTTGGGAACATTTACTAAAAGGATGTGTGTGAGTGCTGTCTGTGGATCCTCAAATCTCCTATGCATTGAAGTAAAACAATGTCATTTGCTCATCAGTTAGTGAGCAAGTGTAATAATTGTGAACAACTGTTAAATAAAGTTTCAACTAGCCCTCCTGTTCCTGTAACATCATTTTGTACTAGGCCAGCATATGAAGTGAATAGGAAAATTTAGGATGCTTCTTTGCAAATAGGTAGGGACCATTCAGCAATAGAGCAGTTTCAATGGTAATTGGTTTACCATCAATGAATGTTTCAACTTACAATTCTCATGTTCTTGCTGTTATTAAAAATACTGCAAAAATGAAAGAGGAAATTTTGAGGCTTTCATATGCAGCCATACATGAAGGTTACACAGATGTACTAGATTCAGTTAGTGATCAACTTATAAATTTATCAGTATTGTACGATGGAACATGGCATAAACGAAGTAATACATCTCATTATGGAATGGGAATTGTTATCGATACCTTGACTGGTCTTGTTGCTGATTTTCATGTTTTGTCAAAATACTGTGGCACTTGTAAAAGAACAAGAGAAAATTAGGAGAAAACAAGCTGTGAATATAAAAAATAGAAAGAAATTCATGTGGTGAGTGTCATAGTAATTTTAATGGATCTTCAAATGTAATGGAGGTAGCTGAGATATTGAGGAAGAGGGTCTTGTCTCATAATTTTAGATATACAACAATACTGTCGGCAAGACTTTCAATCACCTTCTGAAACCAAACGTCTATAGAGACAACTTTATTATTAGAAAAGAAGAATGTATAAAGCATGTAATGTAAAGATTTAAAATATGTTTAAAAAGATAATCCAAGAATGAAGAGTGAAGGGTGTTACACTTGATAAAAAACAAGGCAATTTTAATTTTGCATAGTCTTGTTTGAAGCAAGTGCCCAAAAGAAACATTTCTTTCCAGAAAAAAGATTGAAATTGCTGACATTAATAGTGTCCCATTTCAATATGGGATGTGAGGCCAATGAAAGAGTCAACGAGCATGTTACAGGAATCAAAGTGACATCTCCTGGAAGAAAAAAAAGGGGGGGTATTATGAGAGACAAACATCGTCTCCACAAAAGTGAAATGGCAACGCAACCAGGCACTAAAAGTACTTAAAAAAAGCTCAACATGGTCAAGTCAATAAAAGAAGAAAAGAAAAAGATGTTGAAGGTGCAATGTATCTTTCTGAGCAATTTTAAAGAAAAATTTTATTAATAAACTGTGTGTGCACTATTTTAAATTTTCATTTTCACTTTCCCGGTAATTCACTGTCCTTACATTCTCCCATATTCAAAAAGCTCCAACTTTCACAATTTTCAATCAATTTAAGTAATAATTTAGGAACCTGTTAAGAGATTGTAGATTAATATAATTGTGGTAGCATTTGTGTCTAAAGCTATTACTTTTAGAATTAAAAAATATTTGTTTATTTTTGAGTGATGAGGCAATAGCAAAAGTAATTTCTTTTCTCAGATACTAATAAATATATTTTGAAAATAAAACATATGATTATTTAAACATGTATAATAAATAATTAATTAAAATATCAGTAAGGTACATTTATTTATTTGCTAATTGGGCTATTTTAATGTAAATAACTTGTCTCGGGAGAGCACAAGGCTCAGAGCGACATCAGTAGCGCAAGCTCAAGCTCTCCGATCGCTCGACTCCGCTCGGGTGTCTTCGTATAACGTTCATGGCTCCGCAATTTGCTCTCCCGAGACACAAGTCGGCGTGCTCTGCTGAAATCTTATCCACGGAACGTCGATAATACTCAGAAAGTATTGCAATTTCGTGCTTCAGTACTGCCAACTATTGCTACCGTGTTTCATGCGAGGGATACTTATGCCATTGGTGTAACTGCGTTTGTAGAATTTATTTATTTATTTTCATTTATTTGGTCAAAAAAACAGTAAAAACATTATATGACGTGTGGGGAAAGAGATTATCTGCGCACGTTTTCTCGACGCCCAGAATTAAAAAAACATTAGCAGCAACATTTGAAAAACTAGAAACAAGAATTTAGAAAATAATTTTTATTTTAGAGAAATAAAAATTTGAAAAATTTTTGTTCTCGAGATATAGAAAATCAATTTCAACGGTAAATGAACTGCCGATTTGATTCTTCTCCATTGCTAACAAATAGTAATGAACATCAGTTCTACTCCTACCATTACAAGCAAAAGGAGTGCTCAACAAAACGTTCGCACAGTGAAGCTACATTTACGTCCAGAAGCAAAACAAGGGGCCATCTCAGCATTTGCTCAATGGATCAGGGAAACTGGACAAAAACCTGATCGAGATGGGGGTCATTGACCCGGAAGCTGAAGTACAGTACTTGTTACAGGCGTATTTAATATTTTTTTAAATTGTATATAATACAAACGTAAACTAATTCATTATATATCATTGTTTTGTTAAAAAACACATTATTTTTCTTTTTGACGATCAGTATAGTCTCTAATTGGATAGAAACAATTTTGCAGCAGAAAAGACTTTACTTTTAACTTAAATTTGTGTACCGACTTTAATTATTTAATGTCATCTGGCAATACGTTGTAAAGTAACGTATATGTATTGCATGTTGATTTCTTGTACTGAGCTGTTGATACTGACACTTGATGCACGTGATTTCTACGGCGTGTGTTGTAATTGTAAATATCAATATTGCATGAAAATATGCTCCCTCCGTTAAGTAGGTCATTTTTGACAAATATTACAGATTCGTAAATAAATAGACAAGTTTATGGTAAGATTCCAAACTCAATGAAAAGAGGCTTGAAGGGATCACGTGGAAGGCATTATTCGAATAATTTTCTGAGTACTACAGGATGAGCTTCCCCAGAATATTATGCCATATCTCAGGCGAGAATGTACATTTTCAAAATAAACGCAACGAGCTGCATGAAGGCTGACAGAATTTGAAAGAATTCTGAATGCGTAACATAATGAACTTAATTTAGTGTTTAATTCTGTTATATGTACATTCCATTTGAGGTTTGATTGAATTGAGAGACCTAAAAATTTTGTTACATGAGCATCAGCTAGTTGCATATTTTTCTTTTTCAATGGAACAGGGGATTGCTGATTTGAAATGCAAAAATGCATTGAAACAATTTTTCTTTCGTTAACAATTAATTTGTTATTATTAAACCAATTTGAAACTTCTGAAATCGTACTATTTACTGCTTCTTGTTTGCAAAGAACATTCGTGTCATCTGCAAACAGAGATGCATGAGATGCATGCATGAGATGCTTATACCAGAAGGATATTTTTACTCCACGGATACGGACACCACGGTATATACCCTGTTTGTAGAAACGGTCCTAGGACTGCTAAAATTAGCTAGCAGTGGTCGTTCCTAGTGCAAAAGAGCGCTGACCTTATAAACGGAGTGGAGTTACCTCTTTGGAGCCCATGCAGGCCCGGCCTAACGCTATATTTGAGTGCGGCAAGGAACTATGACCATCAGTTCTTGGTTATTGGGGCTTGGAATGAGTTCTAGGGACGAATTGTCGATCTTCACGAATAAAGAATTCCAATGAAGAACTACAATTATGACAAAGATATTACTGTAAAGATATATCAACAGTTTTGTGCTTTATTAAATATTGGTGGGGCTCGGCCCCTGTGGCCCCTTAGGACGAGCCGCCCCTGGCTACACTAGCAATAAGCGTTGGAAACAGCTTAGATTACAGTAGTAATCCGCGCGCCCACTCGCGGTTCAGTTTCTGACCTAAGCAGACATCATGAATATCGCTGCAATCTATACTCTGAATATTTATGCAAAGTAAAATAGTTGAGAAAGGTTGACCAGAAGGGGATTTTTAAAGCAGCAGTCGCCGAACTTATTAAGTTTCTAAGCAACCGTACCCTTTTTAAATTCTACTGTGAGTTACAACAAGAAAACAGACAGAATAGAGAACTTTTATTGAAATCTTTTATTTGTTTATTGCTCCTAAACATACATTTCTAGTAAATATTGAATTAATTTTAATAAAACTGTACCGAATATGGAAAAGAAATTGAAATAAAATACTACATACGAAAAATTGACATGTTAATAGTTCAAAAATATAAGAACAGATTTTTCATCAAATTGATTAATTTAAAAGAGATAGCTCGTCATCAGGTCGTTAAAAGTAAGAATAGTAAGTAGCGCCTACCATAATAATGTAGTTTTCCAAATGACCAGCCGTCGATCTGTTTCTGTACTCTTTTAATATAAATTTCGTACTGGAAAAAGAAACCCCGTAGAGATACCTAAAACTTAACATCACTTTTACTTTTAGATCAATATGGACCAAAATTGAGCGTGGATAAACACGAATAACATACGGAAGGAAACGCACGCTCACACAACCTACTATGAGACGTACAGTTGCGGGGGAATATGCTAGCAACCGTTTTCGTGAGTCATATTTGAGTTCGGAAATGGAAATTTAGGTTTTTCAACTTGCGTGTGACTCTGTGATCTACCCAAAATTTCAAAATTTTCTCAGTAGAAGCTCCACATTTTTCTTTAAAGTTGTTGTAAGAATAGAGTAAAATACGCTTATAGAAGTAGCATATGTCCGATTTTCCCTGTTAACTCTGAAGTTTTGGTAATTGAAAAGATGGAATCTTTTCGGCGCCTTCCTACAACTATAAAATTGAAAATAGAGATTTTTCCTTCAAATGAAATTTGTTGTCCATAATTAGTTCTTTAATTGAGATCCCGCACTGTTTTTCATAATTTTAGTAGCTTTCGCACAAAATTAAGTGCAATATGTGCAGTTTTAAAAAATTACAAAAACAAGATTTTCTCGAAAACTATTCCAATTTTTTTCTTTAAACTTTTGGTAGGGATAATGCTAAATGTACTCTATGAAATGACATGATTTTCATATTGCTCAATTCTTTTGTGTTTTCACAAATTACAAATATGTTTTTTTGACTTGTCTCCCACGTCGGTAATATTTCGTTTAGTGGCAATTTGTTCACATTATTATATTTACGAGTAGATGTGTTTTAAATAATGTCCTATAAAATTTCTGAAAAGCTCAAAAGTTTTCTGCAAAATTTTACTCAAAATTCCGTTTTTTAGAAATGCTCAACCACCATTTTCTCATTAATAGCTCCAATTTTTTACTTTCCCGTATACGAACGTATACACGGAATGATTTACGTAGTATAGGGAAAGTTATGTAATGTTGCGCAAAAAATGGGGAATTTTTGACGGAAAAAATTCATTGCCGGGCCGTGATATCGAAAAAATGGATAAAACCAGTTGCTAAATTAAGAAGAAAAAAAATCCCCTAAGACGTGGTGTAGCCAGAAAACGTGTTTTGTGGGTCCTTGATACTGAAAAAAACAATTGAAAGGAAACGTCCGTCTGTCTCTCCGTCCGTCTCTCTCTCTCCGTCCGAAAAAGATTATTCAAAATTTGGGGGTACTTTACATGAAGCCCCCCGGACATTTTCAAAATTTTCTCACAAACGGCTCCAAATTTTTTGTACGAATAGAGTATAATACACTTATTAAGGTGGCATAGGTCCGATTTTCACGGATAACTTTGAATTTTCGAAAATTACAAAAGTTTAAAATTTTTTCGGCGTCTTTCTGGGACTACAAAATTGCAGATAGAGATTTTTTCTTCAAATAAAATTTGTTCTGCATATTGAGTTCTTTCATAAAGGTCATGTAAATGTTTTTCAAAATTTTAGTAGTTTTCGTGCAATATTGCGTGCAATATGTGCAATTTTAAAAAATTACAAAAACAATATTTTCTCAAAAACAGCTTCAATTTTTTTCTTTAAACTTTTAGTGGGGATAGTGGTGAATGTACTCTATCAGATGACAAAAGCCATATTGCTCTATAGGTTGTTTTTTCAAAAATTTCTGTCATTTATTTCTGACTTGTTAATTGTTAAAATTTTTATTTATCAAGGTTACACATGAATATGTAAAAAAAATTATATATCAAGTTATTTAAGGTCTGAGATATTTGAAAACTAATGGTAAAATTCTTTTTAGTACGAGTATAGTTCCAGTTTTATTTAATATTTTTCAATTATAATTTGTTATTTCTTAAAAAATATGTACAGATATTTCCTTTTTGTTCTCTATTTCTTATATTTTTTTATATTTTTATATTTTTTATATTTTAGTTATTCGTATTTATCTGTATTAGCCTGAAGATGAATGTGCATCAACCATTCGAAACGTTGCCATAAATAACAGTTTTGGATGTTATAAATATGACTGTCCGAAATCTTTTTGGATCTTTTTGAACTTTTATATCAATCAATGTGACAGCCTTGTAAAAGAATTTCAAGATATTTTTCACGATGTTATGTTCGGAAAAAGCAGGCAGATTTCGTGAACAAGATTTTTATTTCACACAGTTTTATACAAAATATATTGCTCCGGTAACCCAAAAGAATGTACCATAGACCAAGCAAAGTTACCGTTTATCCGTGTGATGTACCAAAAGACTAGCGCAGTTAACCAATATACCGTGAGACAAAACAACAAAACCTAGGCCGGGTCGTACACTTAATCACGTAATCACTACCTCTAAGCAGGGCACTTCAATCATATCTCCACTGCCTCGGTGGTGGCGGTGCCGGCTTATAATGTCCTCAGCGCTGCAGACTCGCTTCTGGGGCGTAGGCTTGCTATGTGGTCGCTCGTTGCCCGTTTGCAGGCGTTTTCCACGGTCCCCTGCCTCTCCTCGTTGCCTGGTTCGTCGCAGTGCGCTGCCTGGTCGGCGCGCTTTTCAAATGGGTGTTTACAGCCGCAACACACGACATAGGCTACATTAATGTAATTTTTTAGAAAAATTCTGAAAATCATCTCTAAATATTTCTTTGTTTTTTCCACGGAAAGCTTAAAAGAACAAGGAACGCTTAAAAGAAGGCGCTGGTATAATTTTCGTTGAGGTCTCTGAATTTTTAAAAATTTGCAAATTGAGCAACAATGCAAGAAAATATGAACTGTTGTAGCACCATGAGGTTTACCCTTTCACTACCGACTTGACAAAAATTGAGTTAAAAATTCGGAAACTCACAGATGTTATTTAAAGAACAAAAGGATGGACCGTGATTTTTTTTAAAAATTTTCGTATAGTTGGTTTTTGAGATATAGAATGTCCATGATCATGGATGTCAGTAGTTAACGGTGTGTCTTTCATATGAAGCAGGGCAAATATCTCGTTTTTTCGTAAAGAATGGTTTTATTGCACAAATATGCTACAACATTAAATATTTGGATGCATATATTCAGTTTTTTAAGCAAACATACGTGGTCTTAACAATAATATTAAAAAAAAAACAAAAAAACAAGAACAACAAATACAAACGTTCAAAATACAGTAAAAAATTACTTTAAAATATGACAAAATAAAGAAAAGTACATATTTAATCTAAAAGAAAAGATCTTGTAGTGCATTATTTAGTACGATAATCATAAAAACAGTTTCGATCTTTGAAAAAGCATAAATAAATTTGACATTTCTCGCAACGGAAGTGACTGTTTCCACTGCAGACTTGGTTCTTACATCTCCCTGCTTCTTTTTTCTGCGAATGTACTGGCAAATGATATACTCTGTCATGACATATTTCTTTACTGGGTCTTTGTTCAATTTTTCTTTGTCACGCTGAGGTCTTTTATCTTTAGTATTTTCATCTATCGCAGATAATGGGCGACCACGTTTCTTTTTTGGAGAAGCTTTTTCCATGTTTGCAAGACATTCAGCCAATCTTATTCTGAAATGGAGGAAGTCATGGGTTGATTTTTTCCCAATTTTGTGTTGTAAACCATTTTTATACTCCAGCTAGCTGTTTACTATTGCAAGGTCAACAGCATGGAATATAATTCTAAGTGTCCATTTTCTACTTCTTATGAATATTCTGTAATTCCAATAACGAAGTCTAATTATTCCAGAACGAATGTTTCAAAATAATCATCTTGTACATTCTCTTTGTGATTCATTTCTTATCCTCTAATCCCAATCAATGCTATTAAGTTACAGATAACGGCATGCACTTTTAGCGGGCAAGTAGTGAGGTTATGTACGCAGGCAACCGTTGTGTACTGGTGTCCACGAACAAGGACAACGTTTTTATCATAAAAAAATTACGCATTTACATGCTAAAATATAACATAATACTTATGTAATGATAATTATTGTTCAATGAACTTCACATCTATAATATCAACCAATGTTTTCTCTGCTATACAATGTCGCTACACAGTAATAATTTTGTCTCGCAAATCACTTCCGTCAAAACGTAACTCAGCTTCAATTTCAATGTTAAGTGGTTCCTTATATTTCCGACAGAATCGCTTCAACCGAACATAATTCGATTCAGGAGAGATCGAAGAACATATACATGTCAACATGTTAGTTCAGATTTCAACAATCATTCTGAGGTGGCCGTGCTTCTAGAATAGTGCTACCAAATATTGCTGGTATAATATTTCAAATATTGTGATATCTAATTGAATTATCTCAAAATAATCTGATTCTACATTATCTAAATCTACTATTTTACAAAAAGAGATAAAAATCTACGAAAAACTCAAGATCTTATTATAATACTCATCTTCCTTACGGGAGACGAGTTGTCTTGGACAATACAAACATGTTTTCATCTGATGTTCAAACTTCCACTCAATACGTTGGCATGCAAGCAACTCCAGTTCAAGGCATGGAGTATTCAACCTCACACCCACCAAATTATCAGCAACCTTCTTATCCAGCTACTTCAGAAACATCTTTTCAAGAATCTTCAGCAAATCTAGTACCACAACCTGAAACTAACATAGAAGACATCTCCAACAACGTTCGTCGTCCACACCCCACAGATGCTCAAGAAAACCCTTCCAAACGATCAAAATCATCTACCCCCATGTATAATATTCCAACCCACTCCAAATATGAACCTTTAGCAAATCTACAAGAGTCGTCTACTTCAACTTCATCACATCAAAAAGTTCCACCTATAACAGTGATTGGCATGAACTATCCTTTGTTACTTCAAGACATCGCAAAAGTGGTTCATAATAACTATTCAACAAAATCCCGATTCAACGAAATCCAAATTCTTTTTACAGACATTGATGACATCGAAATTTCAGAAAATTCTGTGAAAGTAATAATATACAATTTTATACATTTCAAGATCCGAGCAAGAAAGCATTCCAGGTAATGTTTAAAGACATTCCAATATCACTAAGTGAATTAGAAATTTTTAATGAACTCATTCGCCTAGAATATCCAGTGCTTCAAGTTCGGCGTCTTTATGACAAACTAAGACATCCTCTTCAAACTTGTGCAATAGACTTAACAGACTCCCATCAAGCTAGAACTATTTTAAAATTAGATCGTTTATTTCATTCCATTATAAAAGTTCAACCAAAATCAAATCGATTCACCCCTGTTCAGTGTAAAAATTGTCAACGTTTTGGACATTCACAGGCGAACTGTAAATTGAAACCCAGATGTGTCAAGTGTTCTCAACCCCATCATTACTCGGTTTGTCCAAAGCCACAATCCACACCTCCCACTTGTGTAAACTGTGGACAGACACATTCTGCCAATTATAGAGGATGTTCATTTTACAAACTTGTCTTGAATAATAAGATAAATAAATCTAATAATAATTTACCTTCCACACATACTTTCTCCTCTTCTACCCCCACTAATAACTCTTCCCCCAGCATAAACTCTTATTCCACTATTCCTACTACTTTACCTCAAAACTCTTCAAAACCTTCTTTTAATTTACATACAACACATTTCCCACCTCTTTCTAACACACAAACTAACATTAACAACTCTCCTTGGACAAATAACTTACACATTCCTACACAACATACCTCTCCCTCTTCTTATAATATTCAACAAATTATTACAACAATAATATCACAAATTCTTTCAATTCTTCTTCCTCAACTTCAAAATATTATTGAATCGCTCTCTCATAATAAATAATTGATAAAACTACCAATCAACTAACACTTCTCAACTGGAATGCTAATGGTTTGAAAAGACAACAACATACTTTCGAACATTTTCTATACACTCGTAATGTACACATTGCTTTTATAACTGAGACACATTTACTCCCAACCGACAAATTATATATCTCCAACTACAAAATTTATCGTTTTGACAGAATTAATTCAGTGGCCTCCGGAGGAGTTGCTATATTCATTAAACACTTTATTAAACACTATTCATTCCAATTTAACAATCATCCTTCTCTTGAAATCCTTTCTTTAATAATCAATATAAATAATCTTGATTACTATTTTTCAGTTGCCTACAAACCCCCAAAATACACATTTCCTCTCGTAACATTTAAAAAAATCTTTAACAATATAAACAAAACCATTCTTCTTGGTGATATAAACTGTAAACATCAAATTTGGGGTTGTAATACTACCAACCCTAACGGAATTAAATTACATAATTTTCTCGTTTCTAATAATGTACAAATACACTCCCCCTCTGAACCTACTTACTATTCATATAATAATAATATTATTCCTGATATTCTTGATATTATTCTTACACAAAATTTTCCTTTCCCTATAATACAAAATGTACTTCCTGAATTAGATTCTGACCATTTTCCAATTCTTATTACTTTATCTTTTTCCTTTAATATTTCTTCTTCTACCTTCACACCTCTTTTTCAAAAATTAGGTGGCCTGACTTTCAACACGATATTGAAAATAATATTAAGTTTCCTCATAATATACAATCTACAAATGATATTGACAATTATCTATCTTATTTTACCACTGCAATACATAACACACTTTACTCTCATTCAAGCTTTATACCTAAATTTCCCCCTAGCCCCTATAAACCACTACCTTTTCGTATTCTTAATTTAATCAAAACTAAACACACTTTACGTCGTTATTGGCAAATAACTCGACGTCCCGATATTAAATCTAAACTTAACAAAATTTCGCGAATAATAAAGTCTAGAATACATTTATTTAAATTTCATCAATAACAAAACTTTCTTCAACAAATACACCCTCAATCTAAACAATTATGGTCGACAATTAAACGACTTTATAATGACAAAACTCTCATTCCTGTCCTACAAGACTCTTCCTCCACCAATCCTGAGACACCAATAATCCTGAGAAACTTAAATTACTGGGCTCTCACTTCAAATCTTCTTTTATTGCTAATCCAATACACAATACTCAACTTCACAATCATAAAACCCACTTCCTTTCCCTTCCTAAGTTTAACGTTCAACAACTTATTCCTTTTATATCCCCTATTGAAGTTCATAATATTATAAAAAAACTCAAAATTCGCAAATCAACTGGATTTGATCTAATTACCAACCAATCACTCAAATATTTAGGTAATAAATCCATTGCTGCATTTACTAATATTTTGAATTCGTCTCTACGTTTTCACTATTTTCCTAATATTTGGAAATTAGCTATAATTATCCCTATTTGTAAACCAAAGAAAGACCCAAGATTTCCTTCTAATTATCGGCCCATTAGTTTACTTTCTTCTTTATCAAAAATTGACGAAACTATATTACTTCACAGACTTTATACATTCACTTCTCAAAATAACATTATTCAACCTTCACAATTGGGATTTATGCACAAACATTCTACTCTTCATCAACTATTCCGTATTACTGAACACATAGAAAATTCTTTTCATTTAAAACAACACTCCCTTGCAATCTTTTTAGATATAGAAAAGGCATTCGACAAAGTTTGGCACGATGGTTTAATATATAAACTTCATCTTGTAGGTATTCCTATTTATCTTATAACTATTATTCAAAATTTCCTATCTAACAGAACTTTCATAGTTAAATATAATAATTCTTTCTCTCAAAAATTTAACATGTCTGCCGGGGTCCCTCAAGGTACTTGTCTTTCTCCTCTGCTATTCAATATCTATCTATCCGACATTCCAAAATTCGCTTCTTCTAAATTAGCCCTTTTTGCAGATGATACAGCACTTATTAACTCACACACTAATATTCTTCTTGCCAGAAATAAACTTCAAATAGATCTTAATCGTTATTCGGTGTGGGCCCACAATTGGAGAATCAAAATCAATATGGATAAATGCCAAGCCAATATATTGCGACTACCCTTCATCTTCGGTTGGGCGCCTCGGACGGGTAGCCGGCTCGCTCAGTCGATAGACAGTCGGGCCTGAAATGGCGATGATGGAGGAAGCTGGCGGTCGGGGTCAAATGAGAAGCATTGCATTCATATAACAACATGGGGGATTTATTCAGTAATAAATCACGAATGAACTGGTACCAATCATGTCGGCGAGCATGCTCCCCTTTACCCAAATCAAAAATATATGTCATGCACACACACAAGTTAAAATTAAGAAATACAAATTAATACAATTACAATGACAAAGATTTTCTCCTTGCGCAAATTCCCTCTTGGCGGCCAAGCGCGGCCGGGGAATCTCTCTTCGTCGCCCGGTCAAAAGGTAATTAGCAAAAATTGTTCGCCACACAGTTTATGCCTTTCGACCACGGGCGCATCACAAAAGCAAAATAAATACTGCCTCCGCAAGGCGGCTTGCACAACCCACCAAAGTTGAATAACCTCGGGCCGTCAGCTGGCTGCGAGGGTCGTCACGGGCGATGAGGCGCCGCCCGGGTGGGGTGGTGCGCATGACTGAACCAGGTATACGCGAGGGGGCTGCTGGGGCTGGCCCAACACACAGCGCCGTCCGCTCACTGTTGTGAATGATTAGGTAATGTCTGCTCGAACGAATGATCTCCTCACTCTCGATCTATCACACGGTATTTTGGAGATCGTAGCGAGTTCGTGAATCATCTAATAATCTCACGAAAAAGTCCCGAATTCGAGCACAAGTCGGATATTAATACAGCACAATTCACTGTCAATTGTCCGTCACACAGCCCCGCGGTCTACAATTGTTAAAGGGGACTTGCACAAATTCTCCCAAGAAAACTCAATTTTTTTTATAAGTCCATCCAACACGAACCGAACTCTGTCTCCGGCGCCTAGTGCCACCACAAAGGCAACTTGTCTCCCCTTGACCGCTACTCGCGTCCTACCCCGAACGCAACTCGTTCGCTTCTCTCCTCGCGTCGCCTGCTCGAAGTCCCTCGAAGCTTCTTTCCCCCACCAAGTTATCCCCAAGATTCTGGAACCTTCCAGAACATTGCCTAATTCCGGCGGCTATTGGCGCAAGGGTAGTGCGTCTCAAACTATTTCTGCCCAATCGTCGGGTGTTTTCGAGGCCGAAAAATGAGAGAGAAGCTGGCTATCGCTCCCTCTCGCTTCAATTTTGCGTCAAATAGGGGCAGTTATTAATGACTGGGGGTGTGAGGGGCTGGAAATCTCAAGGGAGGCTGGGGGAGGGCTCTGAGCGTCGCGGAAAAATACCGGGGGTGCCGTGCGCACGAAACGACCACCCAAGCTCCGGGACACGTGGCCGTGACACATTCAAGGGGTAGGGGGCGGCGAGTGGCCGCCGCCGTCCTGGCGCCGTCGGCTGACCCTCGCTGTCGTGCGACGCGGAGTAATTCTTAGGCACGCAATTAACTGTAATATATTCGGTATCACTACAATATTTACGTTATGTAAGCCAATAACCCCTCCTTCTCTTCTAATTCATAACACTCCTATTCCTTGGCTTTCTTCCTCTTCATCTATTAAATATTTAGGTCTCTAACTAGGCACAAAACTGAACTGGAAAATTCACATAAAAAATGTTATACAAAAAACTACCATTAAAATACAAAAACTTAATTCTCTCATAAATAATAACTCAACTCTCCGTATTAAAACCGCTAAATTAATATACACTTCAATTATTAGACCTACTTTAACTTATGCTTGTCCAATATGGTCAAATGCAGCAAAATCAAATATACAAAAACTTCAAATCATTCAAAACAAATTCTTTCGAAAAATTCTACATGCACCTTGGTTTATTCCCAATACACAAATTCACAATGAACTAAATCTCCCTACAATCCATGATTTGATTAAAACTTGTAGTCTCAAATTTTTTAATACTCTTCCTTCATTACATCATGCACAATTTTTTAATCTTGGTAAAACTTATCCCTTTCCTCGTAGAATTAATTCCAAATTTCCTAAAGATAAATTTCATCCTCCGTAATTTTATTTATTTTCTCTTCTTTTCTATGTTCCTTAGTCTTATATAATTGTCTAATTATTAAAAATTTACCTTTATAAATCCTCTTACAGAGGTTACTGTTAGTGTCCAAAACGACTGTCCATTATTGTAAATTTCAATGCCCTGAAAGACAAATTGTCGAACAGGAAGTAATAAATTAATTAATTAAAAAAGATTTCAACAATAGGAGCGTTATGATATTGTAAACTTCGTGTCCATGATCATGGACGCTGGTAGCGAAAGGGTTAAATATTTTTTCAGTAAATCTCATTTTTCCCTGTTGAGTAATCCCTTTTCAAATTTGCAATATTCTTATTGTTATTGTAGGGGTATATAAGCAGTTAATTGTACACGTCACCCGGACAGCCGAGAAGCTATAAAAAGCAGTTAATTGGTTTGGAGGACATGCTTTTTTCCTTGTACACCTGCATTAAAGTGTAGACCTTTTTACCCGAACAGCTTCTTTGAATCCCTACCTACACCTTCTTTTAACTATTTAAATATACTTTGATCCATGAAATCTCGTTGTAATACATTCTTGTTTAAATTCCACAACATTTTTTTATTCGAAAATATTTGTATAACCGAAATTCAAACCATTCCTCTATCGTCAAGACATTGTTTTGACTCTTACAACTAGTTTTAATTCCTATTTTTTTAACCTTTAACATGGTTGTAACTTCTTAAACCTTGTTCTTACCCATCAAACTTGCTTTGACACCTGAACCTTGTTTTAACCACAAACTCTAATTTCAACCCAAAAGCAAACGACATGCCTGTTTATTAAAACACTTGGGGGGGGGGGGTCCTAATACTATTTTAATATTACGTTCATTTAAAAATATAGGAACAAAGTACGTGAAAAGTACTTGTAACGCCAATACTATTCTTTTTAATACAAATTTCTATATTCCATATGAAAATAATGTTTTACTATTTCAGATATTTTTAACTTCTAAAACTAATATTAAAAAAAGTATGCAGTACAAATATATAGAAGATATGGCGGGCGAGGGACTTGTTACAGCTTCAGGTAAGATACATACAATTCTTTTTGCAGTCGGAAAATATTTGTAAAATACAAATATAACTATTACTTTTTTATGTAAAAAGGTGACAAATGGAGATCTGACAGAAAATTAGTAAATCCGGCTTTCAATTACAAGATTCTGGAAGAGTTTGTGAATGTATTTAATTCGCACGCAAGTAGTTTTACACGAAATTTGGAGAAGGAAGTTGGCGGTTCTGAGTTCGATATACAAGAATGTTCATCGCTTTGCTCCCTGGATATTGCATGTGGTAAGTATATTGAATTGTTTTTATTAGTACTTTTATTTCCAATTTTATTAACTAGTTGTTAAATTAAACATCAGGAGAGCTGATTGATACTTCAGGATCGCCTTTTTTTATTTATATCAATTTTAATTTGTTAATCTTTCTTATGACGTTAAACAAACCTTCAGTAGGTATATAAAGACGTATCTAATATATATTCAGAGAATATTCAGAGAATGGCTGGAGCGATTTGACTAATTTTGGTTTTAAAATATTTGTGGAAGTTCAGGGAAAGTTTAAAAGGTGAGAAAATGTGGAAACATTCCGAGGAAAATAGTAATAACAGCAATTTAATTTTTCCGTATAAACTGCGTACCTGTCAAACATTTGATGTTCGTTCTGTATTGTTTATGTCAAGACAGTCATTTGTTCATGTAGCATGACATCTCTTTCTAATTTTTGTCAGAAAAAATTATTTGTGATTGTAGGGGTAACACTACCGCTAAGTGCGAACTTTTTTTACTTTGATTATTTTCATTGGCAAGGAGAAGACTACCTAACATAGGTCGTCGAATTCGATCAAATGTGCGACGAGCTACCTTACATGCAAACCGTACTGATGACCACCGAGAGGCAGATAATAATAATAATAACAATAACAATAATAATAATAACAATTCCACACGATCTTGCAGTTGGTGGTGGAGCTTGAGTACCCGCTTGAGCTATGTCAGTGGTAGCCTAGCTACTGGTAGGGTCTCCCTTGCTGAATAGGTTGAAGGTGAGGGGTCAGACGAAGAAGTACTCCATTTTGAGGAGAGTGGGAAGTAAGTAGGGAGGGAAGGGTCATTGCATTAGCCAGCGAAGGAGGCTAATGGCCCTGCGGGGGGATGCCCCGAGGCCACCATGGGTCGCAGTAACGGATGGCAGGAAACAACCCGAAGGTTAAGTGTGATCTGCCAACTCCAACTTGCTACTTGACTTAACTGCAACTTGCTACTTCACTTAAAACCAATGAGCAAAATGGATAGAACAAGAAATGTTATAAATCTTAATGTGCTTTGGTTTACCAATGTCCCATATCTGCTCAGAAACCGAGCTAATGCCACCTTGTCGACGTCTGGTCATCCCACGGATGTTAGTTCTAAAGACCCAGAGTCGGCAGTAACTCGACGCCATCGTCAGAGATGGACACGGGATGAATTAAAGGAGGTGATCTGGTGCTTTTACTATGCAAAAGCGAAAAATGGGGGCTCAGAAATAGATGTTTTCAAGGAATGGAGACAGAGGAACCCAGATATTAGACACACCCTGGACTCAAAGAAGCACGCCAGTCAACGACGATACATACTCTGCAGTGGAAAATTGACAGCAGAATAACTTGCTGACATTCAGAGAAATGCGGAGTATCTTCTTCGCTCGAACTACCTACATGGCATGTAGAACTTGAAAACGATGGTCCTGTTGAAGGGTCATCTCTTTCTAATAAAACACATGTCAGTGGTAAAAATTAATCTGGCAATGAATTTCACGATAAGGACATGATGCGAAATCTCCTCCGACGCGAGATCGAAAGAGATCGTCAACTTCCATTTGAATCTCGAGCACCGTTGAGGAGAATATACGAAAATTCCAAAAGTAAAAGAGTGATAGAGACAGCGAATTCTGTCTTAAATGAGGTGGTACAGACCCCAGATAATGATCTTGATATTACTGAAATCAATCACATCGTGATGCAACTGGATATGTAGTATCTCAGATAATCTTGGGGCCAGCCAAGAACACCGATGGCCGACTGCCAGACAGAGTAAAAATCTCCGTAGGCGTAGGCGGCACTTGGCGTGAAATATCATTCTTAGCTGAGGCATCTTCTAAATCAACGCACACAGCTAAAATTCAACGAAAGATATTCTATGTTGAACAAAATACCAAATTAAAAATAACACAAGCAGGCTAATGGTAGTAGAAAAACTAAAAGAGAAAATTCATGCATGGGATCAACGAATTAGACGTTACAAACGTAGAATAGATTTTCGTGTGCAGAACGTAGTTTCGGTTGTTTGAAACAGACGCGAAGAGATACTATCGCAGTCTGACCCAAACACCAAATAGCACTGCTGCCCCTCCTTCAAGAGATGACGTCGAAGCATTTTGGGCAGGAATCTGGGAGGAGAGCAGATCCTACAACAAAGACGCATCTTGGCTACAATCTGAATTTGATGCTGCCGATGAACTTGTGAAAACAGTGGAAGATGTTCACCAATTCTCGGAAGAGGACATCATCCAAGCAATTAAGAACATGGGAAATTGGAAATCCCCGGGATTTATAAGATCTAGACTTATTGGATTACGAAATTAACAGCAATACTTTCTCATCTAGCAAAGGCTGTTAATAAAATTTTAGAAAACTCAAAGGAACTCCCGGAATGTCTAACACACGGCATCACTTATTTGCTACCCAAAGCGGTAGACAGCTCTTTGGCGAAGAACTATAGGCCAATCACTTGTCTGCCAGTACTGTACAAAATTATAACTGCAGCCATAGCTGACAAAATGTACAGAAATCAGAGTGAAGAATCATCTGATGCCAGCTGAACAAAAAGGATGTCGTAAAAATTTCTATGGCTGGGCCATTTAGGACGAGGTTTTACTGTTCTTTAATATCCTAAAATTAATATTTCCGTTCTACCATAAGTAAACCGAAAAATTAAGAAAATGTCAAAAAAGTGTTCTTTGCGCGGCGATAGATGGCAGCTGGCAGGAGTGTCAATTCCAAATAGCTAGCGAAGACCCAAGGAAATAGATAATATGGGAAAATCTGTTCCATTCTGTAGTACCACTAGTTACTTGCCCGTATACGTACATATATACGGATTAATACACGTAGTATAGGGAATGTTATGTAATGATGCGGAAAAACGACTTCGAGATTTCAAGGGAAATACAAGTTCTGGGGTTCGCTGATACCAAAAAATGGTTCTTTTCAAAACGTCTACCTGTCTCTCAGTATATGAACAACCGTAGCGCAGAAGCCATCAGTACGATTTCTTCCAAAATAAATATTCCGCAGCCGCTCTGGTTCTCCTTCCTGCGCTGCGATTTTGAAAAACTTTCTTCAAAATTTGGGGGTACATTACATAAAGTTCCCCGGACATTTTCAAAATTTTCTGAAAAACGGCTTCCAATTTCTTTCTTTTAATTTCTTGTAAGAATACAGTAAATTACACTTTTTAAGTTGCTTTAGGTTCGATTTTCACGGTTAACTTTGAATTTACGAAAATTGCAAAAGTTTAAATTTTTCTGGCATCTTCCTCCAACTACAAAATCGAAGACAGAGATTTTTGCTTCAAATAAAATTTGTTCTTCATGATGAGTTCTTTCATGAAGGTAATTTTTTGAAAAGACATTTTTTTAGTAGTTTTCACGCTATATTACATGCAGATGTGCAATTTTAAAAACATACAAAAACAATATTTTCTCAAAACCGGCTCCAATTTTTTTTTTTACTTTTGGTAGGGACAGTACATAATATAATGAGATGACATAAATGTCATGTTGCTCTATTCTTTTCTTTTTTTTCAAAAATTAGAAACATATAATTTGTTTGACTTGTCTCTCACGTCGTTAATACAATTTACATTAGCGGCAATTTGGTCACATTACTATATTTATGAGTACATTTGCTTTCAATAATGTCATATAAGTTTTCTCAAAAACTCAACCGTTTTCTGTGAGCACTAGCTCAAAACTCTGCATTTTCAGAAACACTCAATCCCTATTTTCCGAAAAATGGCTCGAAATTTTTCTTGAAACTTATTTATCGGATAGTGTTCATTGCGGTCTCATATATGACGTAAAGTTCATTTGTTTTTTTTTTTTTTTCAAAAATTACACAAATGTAATTTTTTAAAGATCTTTCACACCGTTAATATGCACGTTTCCTACAATTAATAAGCACTATTTTATTTGTAAGTTAAAGTGCATTAAATTACTTCAAATAAAGGTTCCTGTGAAAAAGATTTTCAAATGTCGCATTTACAGTAGCGCTTACTTGCTATTCTCTTAAAAACGGCTTCAAATTTTTCAAATAAATTTGAAATTTAGAACGAGGTTTTAGTGTTCTTTAATATTCTTAAAATAATATTTCCGTTCTACTATTAAGAAACTGAAAAATTAAGAAAATGTCAACAAATTTGTTTTGGGCTGTGATAGATGGCAACTCTCAAGAGTATGTGGCAAGTCTAAATAACTAGCCGAGACCAAAGGAAAGAGAAAACTAATACGGGAAACTCTGTGCCATTCTGTAGCACCACTCATTTAGTTTAAGAAATATACCTTAAATCTAAAATCGGTTAACTTCACTCCTACAGTCCCTAATAACAGTTAAACAATGCATTGATGTGTGCATTTTTTTTTTCAGAGACTACTATGGGAGTAAGAATGAACATTCAAGACAACAAAAATAAAGATTATATTCAAGCATTATCTAGGTATGATATGTAATATTCTTCACATTTTCAGATATAGTACTATAGGGCAAACTGGATTTGTTTTAGAATATTTATTTATTTATTTCGCTACTTAGGATACATGAAATAATTCCGGTGGTAGCGTTTTCTAATCAATTAATCTACATAAAACAAATATCAAATCACTACATAAATGCAACAAATACACAAAATGAGCATCAAACAACATTACTGAATACAATTTTATAAAATTAATGTATTAACCTTATGCTAAAGCTAACCTTAATATAAAATAACAAGAATAATACAATACAAATAATTTTAATGGTAACATATTCTAAAAAAAATTACAAAATTAAAGCCAGCTGCGTCATTGAAGGGTTCATCAATCAAAATTTCTGCATTTAATAAGAAGCATACTTGGAAAGAGGTATTACAGCTCTTAAGCTTTCCTTACAAGGGCGTTGAACCTTAATAATGCAACAACGTATAATGAACTGAATTAAAAATGAAAATCATAATTGTAAAACTGCTACAATTAAAGGTTAATTTCTCACATACCAGCTGTCCAGTCAATATAGCATTATCCAACTAGTCGTTTAGACATTAAAATCAAATGAAAAATATCTTTCTTGTGTTTTGTTTATTTTTGTCATACATGTGTGTGTATCTACATATATAAAATTCTCGTGTCACAGTTTTAGTTACCATACTCCTCCGAAACGGCTTGACCGATTTTAATGAAATTTTATATGTATATTCAGTAGGTCTGAGCATAGGTTGTTATCTACCCGCCACACACGGTAGGTAGATATTGTTAAATAACTCCTAAACAAAGCGTCCTAGGGCATTAGAAACGAAAATTTTGAGGCGAAAGACCTCAAGGAAGCACTTTTTATGCCGTAATGTACAGAATCATGATCTTCTTGAACATTCAATTACATTTTTGCTGGTCCGGCGTTTATCTACATTACGCACCTGCTCAGCGACAGAATCTGCTACTAAATGTGAATAACATGGATATATATATATATATATATATATATATATATATATATATATATCCATGTTATATATCTATATCTATATATATCTATATATCTATAGAGAGAGAGAGACGGGGAAAGAGAAAGAGACGGAGAAAGAGAGAGAAGGAAGGAGAAAGAGAGATATAGGGGCAGAACAACGTCTGCCGGGCTCAGCTAGAAAAATGCTGTCTCCGCGATACATTGTTGCGTTAGGTTTGAGGACTCTTAAGCATATTAGAGACTAATATATCATTAATACTATAATTATCAGGAAAAAAACAGCAATTACTATTTGAATACAGGTAGAAATGACATTGGGACTAGGAACTTTGTTTATATAATTTGTGATGTTTGTTGCTGCGAAATGTTAAATTAACCTTAATTAATGTTTAGTTAGTCTTTTCAAGTCGATACTAAATTCTCGAATGTACAAAATGGGGAACAGATTCATTGTTGAATAGTTAAAAATGTGTACATGTATTTTATAACGATTGTTTAAATGACTGTCCTTTAGAGAAGATATATTTATTATCGTTAATTATTTTCTCCTGCCGTCTTGTAATATGTTTGAGTTATAGATTTAGTGCAACAATAGGTAAAGAAATTAGTGCAACAATAGGTGCAAAATTAGTGCAACAATAGGTAAAGAAAACCCTGATTGATTTGCATGATGTAATGATATTATCACTTGATCAGTACCCCCGCCAGGCGTCTACCGGCGTCACTTCTGACCAGTGTTGCCAGATGTACCGCATTTTCGCATTTTATACCGCATTTTAACACCTAATCCACAATTCGCATTAAGCGATGCGGATGCCAAATAAAACCGCATTTCCATGATAGTGGATTAAAATCTATTTTTTCATTTCCTCAGTTATTACTACAATCGTCAGATGTCCCGCTAACTATGGTTGAGAAAGTTTGAATGTTCAAAATGCTGTCTCTCTCTATTCGATTAAAGTAGAAAGAAATAAAACACCAATATCTACCAATCATTAGGACTTTATCCAATTGGCGTATTCGAAAATTGATGACCAAGCACTAAGATGTCGTGAACTCCGTCCTTTATTGTCTTACTGTTAGAGATTCAGAGGACAAATAGGTGACAACACGTTGGTTAGTCGTTTTCGAATACGCCAAATAAGAATACGGATCGTCGTTCAGATTCTTACTGCGTTTACTCAAATCGGAGAAATGATGCACTTCGCGGGATATTGAAATTAAAAATTGAGATTAAAAATAAATTGAATGTACATTTATAACAAAAATACTGATACTTTATATTTTGAATTTATTGGGTGAATCGAGAACATTACATAGAGTGAGAACAAATATAGAACAAATATAGTGAGACAATATCGCATTAATTTAATTAATAAAACGGAATTCTACGTCGATATATACACTATTGATGTTTTCCCCTATTTTTAAATTATATTAGTAAAACCGCAATCATTAGAAGAAATCCGCATTTTCCAACTTAAAACGCTGCAATCGGAAGAAATCAACATTGCTTCTGACCCAGTAAGCAGCACGGAGTAGGGATGAGATCTCTCACACAATAAGCCGTTTCTCACTCACTACAGTTTTCGGCCATTATTTTTGTTTGGGCGTCAGTCGTAATAGTCATTTTAAACGTCTTCAATTTCCCTTAAGATTGGCATTTGCGATGACTATCAATAAATCTCAAGGCCAAAAGATGTCTGTTTGTGGCTTAGATTTGAGTACACAATGTTTTACACAAGGTTAATTATACGTGGCATGCTCTCGAGTGGGCAAACCATCCAGTTTATTTGCATTAGCTAAAGAAGGGATAACAAAAAATATTGTACACTCTATTGCGTTGAGGGATTGATATTGTTTTATAGTAAAATTAATATAATTAGCGATGTATATAATTTTAACAAATAAATTAAAAATATAAATATTTGGTATTGTGTTATTTTTATATTCCATCATCGTTCACAGCGCTCCATTGCTCTTAAACTCATACATACCACATGCTCAACACTGACAATTAGTTAATCATGTTTTTTCTACTAAAATAATCCTAGGAATAACTAATGTGGCAAAACAACGTTTGCCGGGTCAGCTAATATATATATATATATATATTGAAACGAATTGTTATCATCTCAGTGATAACAATGCGTTTCGGCCCAATTCGTAGGTTTAAACTGCGCGGCACAGGCTGGCCAGCCGGCGGAGTCGGGGGGGGGGGGCCGGAGCCGGCTCAGCGGAGGAACCGAGTGCCGCGAACCGAGCACGGGCCAAGAGGCCAGAGTGGCGAGAGAGAAGCGCCCAGACATGGCGGAGGTCAGATGGTAGAGCGATGTAATATATGAAATCAGCGAAAGTGTGGCGTAAAAAAAGTAGAAGAATCGTGTGAGTAGACGCTTGAGTGATACAGGTAACCGTGGTAAAGCGGAGTTAAAAAGATGCGTGTGTAATGTGAAAGAACAGAGATGCTACAGATAATGTCGGTAGTAAGTGGTAAACACGTGGACCTGGACGAGTGCAGCAACTAATAGAGACGTTGAGCAAACGTAGGATAGTAACAATTGTGATTGTGAGGACTGTGCAGTAACATCAAAGTCACAACCTGGGAAAAAGGGGGCGGAAAGTGGATAATTGAGACTTGTACTATTATATTTACACGAGCGAGTGCAGTAACCAGGCGTTGTTCACACGCTGGTGAGTCGTACGGAGAAAGATTAATCGTGAAACTAATGCTCCCGTTGCGTGAGAGACACGAGTGTTCGAGTATGCCGAATGAATCTCGCCTGCCAGTACTGTGAAGAACGAAGATTTGGGAAACGGCGTGGCGTGTTCGCGAGCATTGCTGGAGAAGGCGGCGGGCGCGGTGGCGACACGGCGGCGACGCGGGCGACCGAGCAGACCCGAGCAATCCCGAGGATAGCGCCGAGGTGGAGTCACGCGTCAGAGCTACAAGAGGCATACAGCATAAGTACCTGATATTCAGTAACCAGGGTAATCAGAGAATGGATGTCAGGGGAGGGGAATGTGGTGCGAACAGTAGCAAACCATTGAATGATGTAATTTACAAGAGATTGGTGTAGGGAGTACAGATCACATGGCAGCAAGTGTATGTTAAGTCCAGTTGCTTGTAATGATCATGGTTCTTTTTTTGTAATAAACCATTGTCAATTTCCATTGTATGTATGATCAGACCCGGAACCCATTCCTGAGAAAGAATCCCTGTCCCCCTCTCTTTTATTAAATTTGTGTGAGTTAATTAACAACTCGTTTCACTGGCGCCCGCACAGGTTGGACTCGGTAAACTAAGTAATGTGGCTCCGGTAAAATCATGCAAGCAATGGAAATCAATAGTGCGGGCATAAATAAGATAAGAGAATATAAATAGTAGTACTGCATTTGGAGCATATTAAGGTATTTTGGTATTGAACAAGCAGTTATAACAATAACCTTGAAATGTGTAAGAAGCATGTTATAATTACAACTTGCTTTGAATTGATTCAGTGCACAAATGTAATTAACAACTCGTTTCACTGGCGCCCGCACAGGTTGGACTCGGTAAACTAAGTAATGTGGCTCCGGTAAAATCATGCAAGCAATGGAAATCAATAGTGCGGGCATAAATAAGATAAGAGAATATAAATAGTAGTACTGCATTTGGAGCATATTAAGGTATTTTGGTATTGAACAAGCAGTTATAACAATAACCTTGAAATGTGTAAGAAGCATGTTATAATTACAACTTGCTTTGAATTGATTCAGTGCACAAATGTAATTAACAACTCGTTTCACTGGCGCCCGCACAGGCTGGACTCGGTAAACTAAGTAATGTGGCTCCGGTAAAATCATGCAAGCAATGGAAATCAATAGTGCGGGCATAAATAAGATAAGAGAATATAAATAGTAGTACTGCATTTGGAGCATATTAAGGTATTTTGATATTGAACAAGCAGTTATAACAATAACCTTGAAATGTGTAAGAAGCATGTTATAATTACAACTTGCTTTGAATTGATTCAGTGCACAAATGTAATTAACAACTCGTTTCACTGGCGCCCGCACAGGCTGGACTCGGTAAACTAAGTAATGTGGCTCCGGTGAAATCATGCAAGCAATGGGAATTAATAGTGTGGGTATTATTGAGATAATAAAATAAACAGTAGTATTGCAGTTGAAATATATTGAATCAGGGTGACATTAACAAGCAGTTATTATAATTACTTTGGAAAACAAAAAGTGTGTGATGAATACAAGTTGTTTTGAAGTGATCCAGTGCATAGATGTAATTTGTTAGCCAGGAAAATAGTTGCCAGGCAATAGTAATAACTTAAATTTGATTTGTCATTCATGTTTATGTTTGAGGTGGTGGGTTTCTGGAGAGGATCAAGTATAGGCATAATAATGCAAAAGTGTTTTTTAAGTGAAATTTTTCTTAATTGATGCCAGTGTTTTCTGAATAAGTTTGTATATTATTGTTTGTATGTTTAATGAGAATAAGAGGGCACATTAAGTAATACAGTACTCGGCGGTAGTTGAAAAACAAAGCATTCTCAAGTGATTGAAAGAATTTTGTTCAATGAAGTAATCATTAATAGTGTTCTAAGGGTGCATCATAAATGTTATTTTCTTGTGCAAGATAATGGGTGCATTAAAATAAGTGAGGTATTAACATTGTCATTTTGGAAACAAAAAGGGAGTTTTGCAGCAGAATAACAAATAATACTAGTAATAGGTAATAAGTTTGTAGATTGGTGAATTCATGTAATTTTGGAATGGGCATTGACAATAGTGTTTAATAATTTGTTTATTTTGTGGTTCAGATTGTAAGATTAAAATCATACTAACAGCAGTGGTTAATAATTTTATTGGGGGATTCAGATTATATGAAGGCAGTGTTACAGTGTTACTTGCATTATGAAAATCTATTTGCAGGAATTTATATTAATAGCAGTATTTATGTGGTGATTGAGATCATATGAAGGTTGTTGCTAATAGTGTTATATGTATTATGAAAGTTTATTGGCAGGAATTTATACTAATAGTAGTGTTCAATAATTTGCTTATGTGGTGATTTAGATTGTATGAAGGCTATTGCTGGTAGTGTTATATGTACTATGAGGTTGCTGGTAGTATTACATGTATTACAAGTGTTTCACAACTTGTTTATTGGTGGTTCAGAGTGTATGAAGGTGGTGTTTACAGTATTATGGGTACTATGAGGATTTACTTGCAGAAATTGTATTAACGGTAGTGTTAATAATTTGTTCATTTGTGATTTAGATGGTATGGAGATTGTTGTTTGCAGTATTATGAGTATTATGAAAAATTATTTGCAAGAATTTGTGACGGTGTTACTGTGAAGTTAATGATTATCTTTAAAGTAATTGTGTTCAAATAGAGTGTAAATCATAAAGTGTGAAAGGGGGTAGGTTATCTTGTACTCCACTGCATTCGATTTTGTGTTATTGGGTGATACAAGTGTGTAAATCTAATTGGTGAAATGAAGGTTATTAATAGGGTCTATGATATATGTGAGAGTTTGTACAGGTTAATGAGAATAATTATGTGTACGGTCAATTAATAGTGAAAATTGATACACGATTGGTAAAGAGCATTGTTGTGGGGCAAAACATAATTAGCTATAGAAATAATAACAAGATCACTGTGAATGTAGGTGGACGGAGGAAATAGGCAGAAGTTTAGAAATAGAAACATTACTAGGTTGATTGGTAGGTAGTGGGAACATACGAATTAGGTAAGGGAACGAGGTCATTAAATAGCAAGATGGCAGCCCAACAGAGGGAATCGGTGCAACCAGAGAGGAAGGGGAGGATGGAGGATAGTGATGAAGGAATAGGTGGGAGCACATTGCTGAGAGGTGAAGATATAGGGAATAGTAGTGGATGGAGGGAGGAAACGGGAGAAGACTTTAGCCATGAATTCAAAATTACATCAACACCGATCAACCAGACTGAAGCAGGAACATGGAATCGAGAGATGCAAGCGAGTACTCAACCGGACATAATCCAGATGATGAGTAAGTTTATGGATGAACAGAACAGGATAGCGGAAGAACAGAACAGGAAAGCGGAAGAACTGAAAAAGCTGATGGAGGAACAGAATAGAATAGTGGAAGAACAGAGTAAGTTTATGGAAGAACTGTACAAGAAACGGGAGGAACAAATGAGGGGGCTAGTTAAGGAGTTAGCGGAAGAACAGAACAGGAAAGCGGAAGAACAGAACAAGAGAGAGGAAGAATGGGATAAGAGAGAGGAGGAACGGACGAGGGAACTAGCTAATCAAATAAGTCAAGTAGTGGCACAATTTGAGAGGCAGGACAGAAAACCAAAAACACAAGCAAACAAGATGGAAGAGGAAAGGGAGTCTCGTTTGCAAGAACAAATCAACGACCATCTTGGGACACAAGACAACAAAATGGGAGAGATGGAAGCCAGGTGTCAAGAAGACGTCAAAGCAAATGAAAACAAGATTGAGGAATACCAGATGGAGATACCGGATAAACTTCTCGAGGTGGAAGACAAAGTAGTACCATTGGAGTCGAGGGAAGAAAACATGAAACTAGAAGAATCTGTGGTGAAGAGAGACCCCATTACCGACGAGACAAGGGAAATGTCAAACGCGGTCCCCATTAACACCATCCAAACGGTGACCTACAACGACCAGCCGTGGCAGAGGCGAAAGAGCTCAGACGTTCGAATAAGAAAATGCCCCACGATTAGATTGATGTGTGAAGGGATGAGTACTGGAGCGTTAGTGGATACAGGTTGCACGATTACGGTGGTGTCGGAGAAATTTGATGAGGAGTTGTTGGCGGAAGGCAAGAAAATGAGGTGTTTGCCCATGAATGGGGCGTACGTAATAGGAGCAACCCAGAAGAGGTCCAGCCCCATTACAAAACAGATCATGATAAATGTGGAAATCGGCAACCAAAGGTATGAAGTAGTAGCGCTGGTACTGAAGAACTTATTACGTCCAATAATCCTGGGGACAGAATTCTTGTTGGAATGCAGGGTTGCGATCGATCTCGACCGGAAACTGGCGGAACTAGGAGGCCAGAAAGCTGAAATGGACCAAGGATTGGAAGAAGGTTACGAGGTATGTTCGGGTAATGTAGTGGAGGAATCAGAAGAAAAACCATGGGAACAAGTCAAGCAAATAGGGATATTAGGCAACAGGCAAGGGTTTAGTAAGAATCAAGCCCCAATTAAAGATTACAAAGTTAAATGTTTTAAAGAGGGCCGGATCCAGGAGGACGACCCGGACATCGCGGCATTAAGGAGAAAACGGGATCGATGGAAAATTGTGGATGGCGTGGTATTGGTCAAGATTCAAGATAGACAAGAAATAGTAGGATGTTATAATTTTTACAACTTGCGACCATGCCCTATAGAAGGGGGCGACCTCGAAGACCCCACTCGATACTTGGGCGGATTTTGTGTGAAAAATCCGGAAAAAGGGGAGGAGGGGGTGATGAAACGAATTGTTATCATCTCAGTGATAACAATGCGTTTCGGCCCAATTCGTAGGTTTAAACTGCGCGGCACAGGCTGGCCAGCCGGCGGAGTCGGGGGGGGGGCCGGAGCCGGCTCAGCGGAGGAACCGAGTGCCGCGAACCGAGCACGGGCCAAGAGGCCAGAGTGGCGAGAGAGAAGCGCCCAGACATGGCGGAGGTCAGATGGTAGAGCGATGTAATATATGAAATCAGCGAAAGTGTGGCGTAAAAAAAGTAGAAGAATCGTGTGAGTAGACGCTTGAGTGATACAGGTAACCGTGGTAAAGCGGAGTTAAAAAGATGCGTGTGTAATGTGAAAGAACAGAGATGCTACAGATAATGTCGGTAGTAAGTGGTAAACACGTGGACCTGGACGAGTGCAGCAACTAATAGAGACGTTGAGCAAACGTAGGATAGTAACAATTGTGATTGTGAGGACTGTGCAGTAACATCAAAGTCACAACCTGGGAAAAAGGGGGCGGAAAGTGGATAATTGAGACTTGTACTATTATATTTACACGAGCGAGTGCAGTAACCAGGCGTTGTTCACACGCTGGTGAGTCGTACGGAGAAAGATTAATCGTGAAACTAATGCTCCCGTTGCGTGAGAGACACGAGTGTTCGAGTATGCCGAATGAATCTCGCCTGCCAGTACTGTGAAGAACGAAGATTTGGGAAACGGCGTGGCGTGTTCGCGAGCATTGCTGGAGAAGGCGGCGGGCGCGGTGGCGACACGGCGGCGACGCGGGCGACCGAGCAGACCCGAGCAATCCCGAGGATAGCGCCGAGGTGGAGTCACGCGTCAGAGCTACAAGAGGCATACAGCATAAGTACCTGATATTCAGTAACCAGGGTAATCAGAGAATGGATGTCAGGGGAGGGGAATGTGGTGCGAACAGTAGCAAACCATTGAATGATGTAATTTACAAGAGATTGGTGTAGGGAGTACAGATCACATGGCAGCAAGTGTATGTTAAGTCCAGTTGCTTGTAATGATCATGGTTCTTTTTTTGTAATAAACCATTGTCAATTTCCATTGTATGTATGATCAGACCCGGAACCCATTCCTGAGAAAGAATCCCTGTCCCCCTCTCTTTTATTAAATTTGTGTGAGTTAATTAACAACTCGTTTCAATATATATATATATATATATATATATATATATAATGCCATTATATATAATGTATATATACATTATTATATATATAATATATAATAATATAATATATAATATATAATAATATATTATTATATATAATATATAATATATATATAATTAATATATATATAGTGATAAAATAATGAATTATTCTACTTTAATTCGCTAGCTCATTTTTTTGGTTCTCTACAATGACACCACCAGGCTGGTTGTCACCGGGTTGCCCTCTATACAGAGAAGCCTGGAAGTTTGAAATTATTTATATTCCAAGGAATTGCATATAACTTGGCACAACAATAATTTTATTTTTTGAAAATTGTTTTGAATTTTAAATTAACAATATAAATTTTATTGATTTATTGCATGCATCAGGTTCACGGTACCGAAATGTCTGGCGTTGTGAAACGAGGCCCCGCAGTTCGTAGCACCCTTGGCTTCCGCGCCGAAAATCCCTCTTTGCGCCGGTCGTCACCGAAGTCGTCTGCTTCTCTCTTGATGACTTACTTTACTTCTTGCACTACTGTTCCACAATCTATTCTCCCTATTCACGTCGATGTCCTACTTGAATAACTCAGACCACATTCGCGCCGCTACCACCACGATGCCAGTCAACAAAACCGAACTCTAGTTCAGAACCCCCTCCAGCACGTCAACAAACATTCGTTACCTAGCATCCGCGACCGTCCAGATTAAAGCGCGGTGTTTGTTTTTCTTGTAATATTCTGTATATTACAATATATTGTGACATTTGATAGAAATTCAAAGTCCCACGCACGCCCACGCAACGTACGCGACGTCAGGGAACAGTATGTTCCGTAAGCAAGCACGGCGATAGTCGCGGGAGCGCGACCTGGCGGCAGCCCGTGAAAACCTCCGGGTTGCGACGCGCGCAGCTGTCCGCTAGGGAGGGAGGCGAAGGAACTCTCCCCTATATTTGAGAAGAGGAGCTCATAAATACTGCCGACAGCCAAAGAAAAGCTCTCTTGGGACATGGACTTTGTGGCAAAAGCTCTCGGATTCATGTTTGTGGATCCAATCGGGTGGATCTCACAGAGCTCACTAGGTCGAGACGGCGTCCACCTCAACCGGAGGGGCGTTGCGGAGCTCAGTGGTCTCTATACTAGAGTAGCTGAATTCCGCACACGCCCTCCCGTCGCCCGTTGACGCTGTGAGCGACCACCGATCTCGCGTTCTGCGGCCAAATTAAATCTACCGGCAGCGGCGATAGGAGCGGGGGCTGTGGGTTTCACTCCGGTAACGGTGGCTTCAGCGGAGACGTGTGTGACGGTGGAGAAGGCAGAGACGGAGGAGACGACGGAGACGACGGAGACGACGGAGGTGGCTGACACGGCGGCGGTGACTGAGCTGGCGAAGGCGACGGCGGCGGCTGCGACGGCGACAGCGGCGACTGTGACGGCGACGGCGGCGACTGCGGTGTCGTCGTCGTCGTCGGCGGCGACGGCGACGGCGATGGCGACGGCGGCGGCGGCGGTGACGACGACGACGACGGCGACGGAGACGACGAGGGCGGAGACGACGGCGGCGGAGACGACGGCGGCGGAGCGACAGCGGCACACGACAGCGGCAGCGACTTCGAGGGACGCGCCCTTTCAAGAACACTGTCAGATGAGGAAGGGGTTCCTTAGGTTGTTGCAGGTGAACTGTCGTAGTATAATCAATAAAGAAATAGAGTTTTGGAATCTAGTTCATGCCTGCGATCCCGACATAGTGATAGGGACTGAGTCGTGGCTAACTGAGGAAATCGGGTCCTCTGAAATTTTTCATTCCCATTACAAGATCCTTAGGAGAGATAGAAATAGTAGAGGGGGCGGAGTCTTTATTTGCGTCAAAGAGGACATAAATATTAGATTAGAGTTGGTCAGTAGAGAGTTTGAAATGATGGGAATAGAAATTATTACGTCAGGAACTGTTTTAGTAATTATTGCATGCTATAGGCCTCCGAGCGATGGATATGACATTTTAGATAACATCATTCAGAGAACGGGAAACGAAAATGGCCATCCTATTGTTATTGGAGGCGACTTAAATATTCCGAGCGTGAACTGGGTGGGGAGCCGTGAGCGAAGGGAAAGCCCAAAGTCTAGTGAACGGACAGGTTTGGGAAGGGGGTTTTATCCAGGTAGTTCGGACCGGGACGCGACAGGATGCGATTTTGGATGTCTACCTAATAAGGCCGAAAGAACTTTTCATATCTTGTGAAGTTGTTGAGGGTATTAGTGACCACAAAGCGGTTCTTCTTGACTTAGACGGAAATATTTCAAGGAAAGGCATTAAAATAGGAACGAAAGTACGGCAATACAAGAAAGCAAATGTTAGCGGGCTTCAAGGTTTCTTTAGGGAACAATATGACCGCTTTCTAAGAACAGAGGGCGGTATGAAAGAAATATGGGGCGTGTTTAAAGATATTATATACGAAGCTTTGCAAAAGTTTGTTCCGTGCAAAATTCTAAAAAGTAATCGGGATCCAGAATACTACAATGCAAAAATTAGGAGAATGAAGAGGATAACGAGAAAGGCATTTAAGAACAGAAAGCGCAGTAGCGAGCATATGAATATTTTTCGAAATCATTCAAAAGAATTGGAGCGCGAAAAGAAAATTGCTCAGGAGGCATATTTAAAGAATATTCTAGATGGGAAGGGAAATAACTGGACAGGCTTTTATAAATACGTTCGTAGAAGGAAAGGAAATAAAGAGGATATCCCAGTTATTCGCGAAAATGGAAACACGCTAATTACTGACAATCGGGCAAAAGCGGATGCATTTAATAAGTATTATAGTTCGGTTTTCAAAAATAGTACGGACCATCCATTTATTCAAGGGCCTTCGGTTGCGAATCAGTTTAATATTGAAGTAAACGTTCCATGGAATAAAGTAAAGTCTTTGAAAAATGGTAAGTCAAGGGTTCCAGACGACATTTCTGCGGATTTAATTAAACTAGCAGGAAAGGCAATATTATCGTACCTAATCAGAATTTTTCACGTGTCTTTGAATAATTCAAAAGTACCGGAAGATTGGAAATTAGCCTTTGTCGTACCAATTTTTAAAAGTGGTGACAAAACTAAATTATGCAATTATAGGCCGGTAAGTCTTACGTCAGTGGTGTGCAAGCTTATGGAGCATCTAGTTGGGAGTTACATTAAGAAAGAATGGGAAATTAAAAAATGGCTCTACGATGCGCAACACGGGTTCAGGAGTGGTTACTCATGCGAAAGTCAGGTAGTCACGCTATTTCAGGATCTAGCAGATGAAACTGACGCGGGCGGGAGAGTAGACGCAGTAGTTATAGATTTTGCTAAAGCATTTGATGTCGTTCCACACGATCGGCTTGTACAGAAATTAATGAATTCAGGCATAGATCCCAGGGTGGTGGCGTGGATTAGCGAGTTTCTGCGAGATAGAAAACAGAAAGTCAGAATTGGGCAAGAGTTATCTTCCGGGCCCAGCGTTACGTCAGGAATACCGCAGGGGAGTGTCATTGGACCCCTTCTATTTCTAGCTTTCGTCAACGATCTGCCGGCGCAATTAACCTCAAATGTTCGGCTATTTGCAGACGATTGCATAATATATCGTAGTATTAATTCGAAAAGAGATGAAGAAATACTGCAAAGGGATCTTGATGCGTTATATTACTGGGCGGAAAATAATGGAATGTCCATAAATAGCTCTAAACGTAAATCCATCACTTTTGGCAGGGGTCATAATTACAGTAAAACACATTACCGTTTAAATAATGACATTATTCCGAGAGTTTCCTCGTGCAAGTACCTAGGAATTCATTTCGATAGTAAATGAAGTTGGAAAAAACACGTAGATTTTGTTGTAGGGAAAGCCTGGAGATCTCTTCACTTTGTAATGCGCATCCTAAAAAAGAGTACGGCAAACGCGAAGGAAATTGCTTATTTATCTCTTGTTCGTCCAATAATGGAATATGGAACAATTTGTTGGGATCCGCCCAAGATTATGCAGTGTAAACACTTGGAAAGGATTCAGCATAGGGCAGCTAAATTTACTTTCAGGGACAAGAAAACGGCAGGGTGGGATTCACTCAAAAACAGGCGATCAGTAGCAAGATTCTGCGCCTTGTATAAAGCTTATAATGGTCATCCAGCTTGGAAAGAAATTAATCGGCGGCTATGTATTCCTACATACATCAGTGGAGTGGATCACAGGCACAAAATAAATTTAAGACAGCAGAGAACGGATGTCGGGAAATTTTCTTTTACAAATCGAACGATTACGGAATGGAATAGATTGCCTGCAAAAACCTTTGAACGCTTTCCTCAAAGCGTTCAACAGTTTAGGAAATTAATTTAGGGTATTATTAAGTAAATGAGGGAGAATAGTGGGTTATATAGCAATGCATAAGTGTTTTATTGTGAAGTGAGGTGTCGTGCAGTGTATAGCAGAGAAATAAAGAAGGAAATGTTTTCAGGTCTTAGTGAAGTGAAGTGCAGTGTGATACTAGTGCAGTGTGTGTGTGTGTGTGTGTGTGTGTGTGTGTGTGTGTATGTGTGTGTGTGTTTCTCTCTTAATGTAATTTAATGTTTTTTCTACTCCCATTGTATAACGCTGTCTTTGGATGGCTGCAACCAGTTGCATAATGATGGTCATTTCGATACAGATTTCATTATGATACAGGTTCTTGGCCAATCACAGAGACGCTTACAAATCAAGTATTGTCACTTCATTAATCGTTGAGAATTGCTGCAGTAAATGTTTCGTTCGAGTGTATATTAAAATTGCATTTAATATTATATTAAGCTTCTCAGTTTTAATTTTATTTTATTAGTAGTAATATTTACGTCAAATATTATTAAAAATAAATTGGATCGTCATTTCGCTTTTATCCTATTTGACTAGCGCAGTGGTAGTCATTGAAGAGAACTTTCAGTGAGGTTAAGATCTGAACGCAAGTCATTTTGTGTTATTTGCTGCTTCTGTGTGGCTGTCCTTAAAAAAACGGCCAATTCTTTAGTTTAAAATATTTAGTGAATGGTGGTTCTTTCTGATGGTGTTGACGTTTCCAGAAATGAGAGGAAATGCGAAAATACGGAAGTCGGAATATTATTGCCGCAACTTTTGTAGTCCCTCGCCGGAGCTCTGGTAAAACACAGCCACCTGCGGGTGTAGGGTAGTGATGTATCCGCTAGGTGGCCTTGGCTGAATCTTGCATGTTGACTGCCAGGAAACGATTCAGTGGGGAAGTTTAACTTATAAAAGTTACCATAAGTCGTAGAAAAAGTACCGTATGAAACTCGATGTAATGGGTATTAATACACTCGTGTGAAGTTTACGACACTCGCTCGTACCTCGCTCGTATCGTAATATCACACTCGTGTATTAAAACCCATCATTACATCATCGTTTCATAATGTACTATTATGAATCAGTCAGTTTTTATATTATTATCATTATTTTACCATTATTATTACTACAATTAGTATATAATTTGCTAGTTATATTACCTTATTCTTATTGTTGTTGTTGTTGTTGTTATTATTATTATTATTGGTGGTATTAGTGTTCTATATTACTGAAAGGCTGTGTTTATTTGTGTTTTTGTAATTAGCTGCCACCGGGTTATGCCCAATTGCAGTTTAAATAAATCTATCTATCTATTAACAGACAAAACAGACAAGATCTATCTATCTATCTTGTCTCTTGCCACTTCGCACTTGGTTATTATTCATCCAGCTACTCTCTCGACATCTTCAGTTACCTAGGAGTTTTCAGTTACCTAGTAGATGCTGTGTTAGCTAGAATACGTCGGAATAGTAATAATGCATTCCGGGGGACTGTGTCGGAAATAGGGCACGAAAGTTATCAAAGTTCAATAATTAGAACGTTTTGAGCAGAAATTAATAGTGAAACGCTGTGAATTCGGAAGTGAAGTTGAGTGGCGTGGGTTTGCGATCAATGCAATCTAATACATGGAGCAGAAGGACTAAACGCTTAACTGCTTATACGTAGCTGCACTGTACGCAAAAGAACTTTTTATTCGCATTGCTATAAATTGCGACGTGCATTGTCTACGCACGGAAGCGTACCAACGAGGGCAGGACGGATCTGGACGAGACGGGACAAGACGGACCAGGACGGGGCGAGCTGCGTATTCCGGAACGAGAAGAAGAGACGAAGAGGTCGGCGAATTACGTGCGACGCGCTGACGAGAGCCGGCTCCCCGCCGCGTGTAATCCACGCTGTGAACGCCGCCGCCCGGGGCTAAGATCGCTTCGCTGCCGCAGCGTTGCAACTGCCGAGGTCAGGTAACCGCCGAACGGAGGGGAAGGCCAAGGTTGGCGTAGGTTACGGATTTCGTGCGGCGCGCTCAGAACGCCGTTTGTGTGCCAGCCGAATAACTAGAGAGAATTTGTGCCTTGTCAGACTATGAACAGAAAACACTAGTAAATTCAATTGCCTTAATGATCAAAGATCTGAGAAAAAGAAAGACATTTGTAATTATAAGGGCTTATGTTTTGTAATGTTTTAAAAGAGTCATGTTTATTGTTGTATAAAAGGATTTCAAGTAAATGTGGTACAAAGTAGTTGAATGGTTTAGCAGACTGTGCACAAGTCAGAATAAAGGTTCAGGCAAATGTTATTTTGCAAAAAGTAAATTCAGTTTCTAACCCGCCAAAGACGGTCAAGTATTTTGAGTGTTTCAACAATATTATAATTTGTAATAATTTTCGTTTGATTTTTGGATTTTATTAAATTCATGTGTTTTGATTTATTATTTGTGTGTGTCTTTGGTCAGCCCTTCTCACTTGTAAGATCCTGCTCCCCTGAGATTTTCAAAAGCTCGTTTTCGAGCATTCGTCTGCGCGTCTGCCTATGCGCGACTACACATAAGGGAGAAGCGTCAGAATATATACAGATAGATTGATTACAAGTGATTGGCATGTTGGCGTGAAGTTCTTCGCCAAAGAGCTGTCTCCAGGATTTGGTAGCAAACACAGGCTGCGTGTGAACCATTGCGGGAGTTCCTTTGTTTTTTTTTAAATGTAATTATTATTGTTATAATTGAATTGTTTATTTTAAAGGGTGACGAAGAAATGTAACAAAATATGGATTTGTTGATTGATGAAACGTCGAAAATAATGTGTACAATTTAATGAGGGCTTTCAACTACAATATTATTTTGAAGATGTTTCATAATTCTTATGTAATTCCAAACAAACTTTCATTATAGAAATCATTGTTACATCAGATCATTACGAACTTATATTAGAAATTAAATGATTGATTTTGTTCGCAGTGTGGAAGAGGGTATCATACAAAGAAGTGTACAACCTTGGCTTTTTCCTGAGTTTATATTTAATTTAACTACACTAAGTAAAAAGCACAAGTCAAGTTTAAAAATCATGAATGAAACTACAAAGAAGGTACGTATATGAAATAGTTATTTCTTCTCAATATTGGTATGTAAAAGTACTTATATTTGATAAGTTTTGGTTGTAGATAATACAACGGAAGAAGAAAGAGTTCTCTCTCAAGGAGAACGAAAGGGAGGAGGTTGCACGTGAAAATGGATTTGGTAAGTGAAAATTACATATCTAAACCGATAGAAAAATTGTTGTCTTGTGACTTGTCCCAGTATTGATCTACAGATGTATAAATGTAGTAGGTATATATGTATAGATGGATGAATGTACTGTATATGTGTTTGTTATATGTATGTATGTTATAAGCTTGTATGATATAAGCATGTATATGCGTATGTAGGCGTATATGTTATATGTACATATGTATCTATGAGGGTATAAGTGTGTATTGTGATGGTTTATTAGAGGGCCAAATTAATATAAATTTTAAAAAACTATTAAAATTTGATAAGTGACAATGCGAATTAGCAGTTTACGAATAATAAATCCATAAACAACGGTGTTTAAGGGAATTAGTGCTCAATTAATGGACAAGGAAAACAGTTTGAATTAATTTAGAAATAGACACGTGGGGAATTTCAGTGAAATCAATTAATGTCAGAAAACCATAGGGAAATCGGCTGTCATGGAGTAAACTGTGTCAGAAGCCGATGAGCGAGTATCCTATCAGGAGAGAGGTAGGCATTGGGACGAATGAAGAGATCTGCGCAAAAGTACGAACAAGAAACGATACTGGGACTAATTCTGCACATTGGAAAAAAAAGTGAGCTGCGCCTTTTATGAGTGGCCAGGGCAGAAGATCTCGACCGGTGGTGGCGGTCGGAAATGCCAATAACTGTGGCCTTGCAGAATTGTTCGAACTTTGGTTTTAAAAAAAGTAAAAGGAATTATACTGAGATTTTTATAACTTTGCCTCTCAAAGCCCGTCTTCACGATGGAAGATGTATTTTGCGTCTTTCTCAGTCGGGCTGCTATATATCGCATGATCGCGACCGTATCAAGCAATGCTTGCGATCATGCGTCATCTAGCGGCACGAGAAAGACGCGAAATGCCGTGTGATATTCCATCCCATAAGGGCTTGAGAGGCAGAGTTAGATAAATCGCACTATAATCGGGGTACGTGAGTAGTTAACTGTGAAGAAACGTAAATAAATCTTGTCGAAAAAAGGTTTTGATTAATGTCGAAGTGAACGATACAAACTCCTAAGGACCAACGATGTATTGGAGGATTCTGCTGAGGGCTGGAAGACGGTCGGATAAAAACTTGGAAGCAGAAAGAGGAAGAAAAAGGAAAGTGAATAATAGACAATAATTTTTGTGACGTGTAGGAAGACAAAGCATTGTCCTTAAATTTTAATGCTAGAATATTAAGATAATACTACCTTGAGTGTATGGAGAAAACAAGAGTGTGTATGTAAATAGAGTGGGGGTGTGTATGTAAATACAAATGGGAAAACTGATTGAGAAAAAATGTTCGTTCTTCTTTTTATTGTCGTGAAACGAATTGTATGTGTCATTCTTTCGTAAACCAAAAAGGAGTTGACAGATTATAAATGTTTGTGTTTTAAAATGTATGTTAAATTTCAGAAAGATAGATTTACCATTATTCAAAATATATAAAGATAAGTATTCTTTAAGTATTACTATTATACATTTTTCGATCTATTTGTATTTGTTTGGCAACGCTATCAGTATCGTGTTATTTATTAACTTTTAATTATTTTACTTTTTTGCATTCTCCTGACGCAGGAAACCATCAGGCTAAAAAACTCATGCGATATGTTTGCGAATACACTGCGTATCTTATACAATGAATTCAATGCCAGAAATATATTTTTACTTTCTCGCGCTTTTTCATTTTAAGTTTTGAATAAAAAATATATTGCCTGAAATTATTTAATTTTTGCACAAAATGTTCTACGATTTCAAATGAATTTTACAAAAATGATGACTGAGATGTGTAAATTTCAAGAGAAATTGTGATATAAATAGCACTACATACCCATTTGAAGGTGGAAAATACGTGATGTTTTACCTTCACTTGTTATGATTATCCACGCCTTGGGGCAAGAAAAAAAATGGTGCGCCATAGCACATTCCCATTACCCTATCTATGTAATTAACCTATTTGACTTTCTTTCGTCATACAGCTGTATAAACTGAGATGAATTGTATAAAAATATCTGCATTATTTTTGTCCTGGCCGAGATTCGAACCAAGACCGACACACAGACAGCATGCTGTCCATGAACCACTCGAGGAGCAAATTTATGGAAATATTTTAATAGGAAGTTTCCTTTCTCGTCCCAAATAAAAGTGCCGCTCTTATCCCATACACCAACTCACTACTTATCACAATACAAATATGCTAACCAACATAACAGGGTTCTTTCTCAATGAAGTATTCTTCAATTCCAGGGCTCAAAAAGAGTTGTGCACTTTTAGATTTGCTACTGCAACATGCAAGAGATGGATATGTATCTGATAAAAACATTGTGGATCAAGTTAACACAGTTTTGATTGCGGTAGGTATTGTTTTGTTTTTTGGTGATGGCAAAAGTATCGTTCTAATGCATTGAAACCCTTTAACTTACATAAAATCTATCGAAAATTTTTGCTTGAATGTACTGATCTTGTCATTTTAGGGTCATGCTGCAACTGCAATATCAATAAGTTTCTGTATATGGTCACTCGCAAACCATCCACAAATTCAGGTAATTAATATTCTTAAGTTTCATTTGATTTGTATGAATCAATTATTGTTTACGGTTTTTACTACTATACTAATTTTTAATTATTATTATTATTATTATTATTATTATTATTATTATTATTATTCACTACCACCACTGCGATACAGAGAAAGTTGTGTAATGCGACAGAAAATTGTGAAAAAACTGCGTATTGTCGGCATAAAAACTCTTATTACAAAGCCCTGGCAGAGAAAAAGGGGATAAATCCAGATGCTACATTTAGAAAAAAATATCCTATAGCATAGCGTTTGCCAACTGGAGAACAAACGTCAGAGCACTGCTTCCCCTCCGCTAGCAGGCCCTCCGAGAAGCAGTGCGAGTAAAGGGGGAAGGGAGGAAGGGGCAGGCGACGGTCGCCGGTAACTAAAATTTCGGCAGTGGGCCTTGGCGCATGTGTCCGGCAACACGAGAGGGAAACCATTTACATCCATCAATTTTCTTTCTGTTTGGGAAGAAAGATTCCGCTTTAAAGATGCTGGAACAAAGGCGAAGTGTTTGGTATGTTGGAAATAATTGGAAATGTTAAAAGTTCAACCTACAGTTGCATTACGTAGCTTTGCGACCCAGAGAAATCTGCGAGAGAAAAATAAATTTTGAGAATTGACATAACACGCAATCAAGGGATGAGTAAAAGAATATGCAGATTCGGCTAACATTTAACCATGGCCGTCTCTAGTCTACTAGAATCGGCCATGACTTAAATAATTGGTATGTTTCAATGTTAGTTTTCGCTATAATCTGGGGTTATTTGTAAAGCGAGGCGAATATTTAATTGTTATTTTTTATAAATCGGCGTTGCGTAGTGCCAAAGTTCACATGTGTTATGTTAAATTCTAGCCATGATTTTTTTGGTGTTTAAGTAATTTGTTAGATTTAAGTCAAACAGGCTGTGTATTTTTCGAAGGGTTTATGTCAGGAGACTTTTGAAGATGGGAAGAAAAATCTTAAAAAGTTAATTGAAAACAGATAGTCTCGTATTCTTCTATGCCTTGGACATTTTTACACAACTTTTCTGCTTTACCTTTCCGTATGCTTATGGTGGCGCATTTATCCACACCGAAGCTCATCCTAATATCTTGGCTGAATATTCTAGTAGTATCTATTAAGGAACAAAGTTTTTGATGTGTTCCAGCATAAAGCTTCAGATCATCCATAAATGAAAGATGATTTAATGTCTTATGACCTGATGAAGTAATTTTGTAGCCAATGGTACTATTGTTTAACAATGATGACAACGGATTTAAGGCCAGACAGAACCATAAGGGTGAAAGAGAGTCTCCTTGGAATATCCCACGTTTAATGTTCATGGTGCATATTTTCTCCTTATTAGCATGCAGATTTATCCTCCATGTTAGCATCAATGACTGTAGAGTGTTTATGATCTTCGGAGAAATTCTGTAGATTCCAAGGATTCTTATCAAACAGTCATGAGGAACCGAGTCAAATGCTTTTTTGTAGTCTATATAACACATGTGAAGGTTTTTCTGCTTACTCTGGACTTGTTCAAAAACTACAGAATCTATTATAAGTTGGTGTTTGCAACCTAGAGCACCTCTAATACATCCTTTTTGTTCCTCTCCTATTAACCCATTTCTTTCACAATGCTCACAGATTTTTTCACTGATCAAGGATGTAAATAATTTGTAAATAGTAGACAAACACGTTATTGGTCTGTAGTTTTGTGGTTGCGAGTGTTAGCACATTTTGGTCGGCGCGGACAAGTTCCTGCGACTTCCGCCCACCTGGGCACTCTTTGTGGTACTCCCGCTAAATTATGGGAGTTCCATGCTACACCAGTGTGTTATGGGGGCGCCAACTCCAAAGTTCGCGCGTCCCACTTAAAAAAAATAAATCAATCAACAATCAATCAATTAATGAATTAAGACATTAATGGATCATTGTTTCCCCGCGCCTCGATGCATGTGGCGGTTCTTCCGCCGCCCGGCTAGGTTGCAATCAGCTACCCTCGCCGCCGACACCGATGACGTTACGTCGACATCACCACCGTCACCGCCGCTGCCACCACCATCACGCCGTCGCCGCCCGTATCTCCCCCCGCCTACGTCCGCCCCTCCGCCGGCTAGTCGGCTGGCCGCCCCCTGCGCCCTGCCCGGGGTCTGAACCCGGGGCGGGGCCAGTGCCCGGGCGGTTAACGGGCGAGATCGCTGGTGGAGTGTGGGCCAAAGCGGAAGGAGCTATGGTGGACCTTGAGCGTGAAGCATCCACGGCGGTGAAAGGCATTTTCTTGCTATCTGCATTTGAGACCCTCTACTAGACAGCTGTGTAATTTGGAGGAGCTGTGGTGCTGTGAGAGTGGTCTGGGTTGGAGAATCCAGCCATGTGTGCCTCGTAACCTTTCAATACATTCTGCAATGTTACATTAATTTTGTTTTTCTTGCTGTGTCAGTCAGGTAGCATCGCTTGGTCAGTGTGTGCCTTTCATTTTGTGTTTTCACAACATTGCAAGAGTTTTGTGAAATTGTTAAAGTTTTTTTTTTGTATTCTTTGACAGCGAGACATCACCTTTTTTGTGAAGCAAGAAGGTATTTTCTTCGGTAAGATGAAGTGGGATTTTACTCGGGTCATTTAGTGCTTCTGTAAAGCAGATGGCCAATGGTTCGTGGATTGCTGTGAAATACTTCAGCCAAAACTTTTGAAGTCCATCTGGTCCGGGTGACTTCCAGTTATTGGTCTTCTTAATGCTTCTTCGTATGTCTTCGGTCGTGAAACCAGTGACCAACGTAGGTGGTATAGAAGCACTTTGCTCTTCGATTTCCCTGATCCAGTCTGCGTTCTGTTTAAAATGCTGACTTTTCGACCAAATTGATCTCCAATAATCCTCAAACTCACCGGGCTCTAGATATAGAGATGAATCTGCCTGACTTCCCGACTCCAGTTGTCTGAAAAACATTTTCCTGTTTTTCTTGAAATCGATATTCTGCTTCTTTCTGTTATATAGAGCATTATACCTTTTCAATCGTGCTCCTTTCAGCTTAGCTCTCTGTCGGTACTCATCCTTCAGTTCCAGAAGTCTTTGCCGACAATTAAGATCTCCTATCCGACAATTAAGATGTTGCATGTGTCTAGTATGACAATCTTCTGCAGCTGGATGTATAGCTCCTTCTTCAGTTGTAGTTCCGCAAAGGAATCATGAAGTAACTTAGGAATTTCACCAGTGGCACCTAGAATAATTGGTACAATAGTCACCATTTCCACGGCGCTCCAAATTTCCTTTATTTCATTTGCCAATGGTTGATATTTTAAAATTTTTTCACTCCGTTTCTTCAAGAAATGGTGAGCTAGTGGGACAGCGCCATCAATCAAATACACCTTCTTGTTTTTCTTGTCATGCCATACAATGTCCGGTTTATTAGATGATACAGACCTATCTGTTATGAGGGACCTGTTCCAGTACATTTTGTGATTATTTGTGTCAATGACTCGTTCAGAAGTGTATTTGTAATATGGTGTTCTGTTACCCATCAAAAGGTTATTATTATGACATAGTTGCTGATAAATCATTTTACAAACGTGGTCTTGTCGTTTTGTATATTCTGAGGATGCTAGAGAGCTGCATCCACTGATTATTATTATTATTATTATTATTATTATTATTATTATTATTATTATTTTTCCATTATATCACGACTAAAGATCTTATGAGTCGGCCGAATATAAAATCTACTCCAGGTTGCAACCAGCTACCTAAGGAGCAGATCCGGTGACTATCAATGCCTCTACAATACTTTACGCAAAATGTGGGCTGTTCCAAATAAAGCAATTTCTTGCACTTCCCAGTCTTTTGAATTACCGGGCAGTTTAGACAAGTTCTTACTCAAAGTTTGCGGAACAAATCCCAGAGCTCCGATAACTATCGGGACGACCTGTGCTTTTACGCCCCACATTCGGCTGATCTCGATTTCCAAACTCTTGTATTTAAGACGTTTCTCTGCCTCCTTGGTAACGACGTTTTGATCGCAAGGTACAGCAACATCGATAAGTAAACACGACTTTTTCGCCAAATCCCGGATAACTATATCCGGTTTGTTTGCCACTATCGTGCGATCAGTTTGAATTTGTTGGTCGTACAATATCGTACACAATCCAACAGACGTCACCGGTTTTGGTGAGTGTTCGTACCACTTGGCGCATGTGTTTGGAACGTCGAGGGCGGTACAGATCTGCCAGTGGAGGTAGCTACACACCCTGTCATGTCTTATCAGATATTCGGTCTTTGCTAGGATTGGACAAGCTGAGACAATATGATCAATGGTTTCTACTTGCTCCAGGCAAATGCGGCATTTATCATCTTGGGAAATTTTGAGAACCGCTTTATCATAATGTCGTGTTCTCAAGGCCTGATCTTGGGCAGCTATTACAAGTGCTTCCGATTCTGGCTTCATTCTTCCCCTTTTAAGCCACATAAATGATTGATCTTTATTGATCTGCACCTTGTCCATTCTCTTTAGGTATTGTCCGTGGAGTAGTTTGTCTCTCCACGATTTCTTTAACATTTTTTGTGTCTCACACTTCATGTTTAGCAGCATCAGAAGTTCAGTGTCTGTGTTATTCGACGTGTCTTGCCTAGTTTTCTTCGCAATGCTTCTTGCTACACTAACAATGTCTCTGTTTCCCATTATTCGGTCAGATTTCATGACCTGCCTCATTAGTGGGTCATCTTGATGGCTGACTACATACTTCCCCAACCCGACAATTGCGTTGTGCCAGGAGGCCTCAATTTGTCTGAGGCCTTTTCCTCCTTCCTTACGTGACACATAAAGTCTATGTATATCAGCTCGAGGGTGGGAAACATGATGCATTGTTAGCAGTTTTCTGGTTTTTCGATCCATGGTGCGAATTTCTTGCTCAGTCCAGTCCACTAGTCCAAAACTGTATTCGGCTACAGGTACCGCCAAACTACCTATTGCAGATATTTTATTCCTCGAATTCAGAGCGGACTGAAGGACAAGTCTCACTCTCCTATAATACTCCCTACGAATTCTCTCTTTCATTCTGTCATTCGAGATGGTTTCACATTCTTCAATGCCCAGATATTTGTAAGTTTTACCTGGCTCAAGATCTTGAATCACAGTGTGCGTATCAATTTCAATGTTCACAGACGTTGTGAGTTTCCCTCTTTTTAAATTGATTTTTGCACACTTGTCAAGACCAAACGTCATGCAGATGTCATTGCTAAAGTCACTCACGACTGACAGCATTTGGGAGAGAATCGCTTCATTCTTAGCAAACACTTTCAGATCATCCATGTAAAACAAATGTGATACTGGCCTTTCATCACCATGGAGCTTAAAACCAAAGTCAGCTTGCGACAACTGTCTCGATAGTGGGATCAAACTAATGCAAAACAGCAGAGGGGATAGTGAATCTCCTTGAAAAATACCCCTGTTAATCTGAATACTTCTGTCCTTTGAATGACCTGGAAGATTAGCCAAGTTCTTACACAAATTTTGTGGAACAAATCCCAGAGCTCCGATAATTATCGGTACGACTTGTGCTTTTACGCCCCACATTCGGCTGATCTCAATTTCCAAACTCTTGTATTTAAGACGTTTCTATGCCTCCTTGGTTACGACATTTTGATCGCAAGGCGTCCACATCCACAAGTAGGAACGTCCACAAGTAGTCACGATTTTTCTCAAAATCCCGGATAACAATATCCGGTTTGTTTGCTGCTATCGTGCGATCCGTTTGAATTTGTTGGTCGTAAAATATTGTACATAATCCAACCGATGTCACCGGTTTTGGTGAGTGTGGACGGTACAGATCTGCCAGTGGAGGTAACTACACACCCTGTCGTGTCTTTTTAAGTATTCGTTCTTTGCTAGAATTGGACAAGCTGAGACAATATGATCAATGGTTTCTACTTGCTCCTTGCAAATTCGGCATTTGTCATCTACGGAAATTTTGAGAACCGCTTTATCATAATGTCGTGTTCTCAACGCCTGATCTTGAGCTACTACAACTGCTTCCGATTCTGGCTTCATTCTTCCCCTTTTAAGCCACATAAATGATTGATCTTTATTGATCTGCACCTTTTCCATTCTCTTTAGGTATTGTCCGTGGAGTGGTTTGTCACTCCGCGATTTCTTTAACATTTTTTGTGTCTCACATTTCATGTTTAGTAGTACCAGAAGTTCAGTGTCTGTGTTATTTGACGTGTCTTGCATAGTTTTCTTTGCAATGCTTTTTGCTACACTAACAATGCCTCTGTTTTCCACTCTTCGGTCAGATTTCATGACCTGCCTCATTAGAGGGTCATATTGATGGCTTTTCCTCCTGCCTTACGTGACACACAAAGTCTATGTACATCAGCTCGAGGGTGGGTAACATGATGCATTGTTAGCAGTTTTCTGGTTTTTCGATCCATGATACGGATTTCTTGCTTAGTCCAGTCCACTAGTCCGGAACCGTACTCTACTACAGGCACCGCCAGACTACCAATTGCAGTTATTTTATTCCTGGAGTTCAGAGCAGACTGCAGGACAAGTCTCACTCTTCTGTAATACTCCTGGCGAATTCTCTCTCTCATTGTGTCGTTCGAGATTGTCCCACACTCTTCAATGCCCAGATATTTGTAAGTTTTACATGGCTCAAGATCTTGAATCACAGTGTCCGTATCAATTTCAACGCTCTCTGACATTGTCAGTTTCCCTTTTTTACTTTCTCGCCTTACGAATACTTCGTAAGAAGAGAAAGTTATGTAATCGTGCGGCGGAAAACGGGGAATTTTCGCCAGAAAATCTCTTATAGCAGGGGTTTGGTGACAAAAAAGTGGATAAAACCTGTTGCTAAATTTGGAAAAAATCCTCTATCTCGTGGTGTAGTCAAAATCCATGATTTGTTGCTTCTTCAAAATCGATTGACGGCATTCCGTCCGCCTGTCCGTCTGTCCGTCTGTGGTCAACGCTAGCGCCTAAACCGTTCGGTCGATTTTCTTCAAAATTGATATTCCCCGATGGTTTTTACTCGTCTCAAGGCCTCTTGAATTTGAAACCGATATCTAAGTATTTGAGGATACTTTACATGAAGCCCATTTTGAGATTTTGTAAATTAAAAAAATGGCTCCAAATTTTTTGATTATATTTTGTTGTTGAATAGTGCGAAGAACGTTGAAGGGAATGATGTAGGCATCATTTTCGTTTATAGGCCCTATTTTTCGAAAATTGCAAAAAACTGTTTAAAAACTGGAAAATTGAAGATAGAGATTTTCGCTTCAGACAAAGTCGGTTGTACAAAATTAGCACTTCAAATAAGGTCATGTACCATTTTTTGGAAAAACGAATAGTTTTTGCGTAAATTGCGATTCAAATTGACAAAAAACATTTTCTCAAAAACCACTCCAAATTTTTTCTTTAAATTTTCTGCACGTGTGTAAGAAGGGAGGGTAAATATATAAATAAACTAGTGGTGCTATAGAATGGCACATACTTTCTCGCAGTAGTTATTTTCCAAATGCCGATCATCCGATAAATTATGTGGAGTAAACCATTCACCGCTGCCTTTCTTGGTCATGTTTTTTGAAGGACATATTTTTCGCATGTTGACAATTACCGGCTTCCTAATAAGAGAACTGATACAAGATCGTTTTGACTGAGATATTAGCAGTTGTTCCGCAAGTCAGTCTCGTAGCGCTGTTGGTTAATGCACCTTCGGGTTGAGATCGTCAGTAAGGAAGGTACCGAGTTCGATCCCCCGTGGAGAATTTTAATTTGATGAATGTGATGTTGCAGGAAAAAAACACTGAAGAGTGTAGATACTTTATTGAAAATCATTTGAAGTACTTCTACTCACGAATAGATTCAATATAGATAAATAGGATTTGTCTGTGTTTTCCCTAACTGCGTCCTTTAAACAATTTTTCAACTCTGTTATTCGATTTCTGAAGCGTACGACATGTCAAATTAACCGTTGTCTAGTATATATCTGTATGAACCAATTTAAGTAAAATTATGAGCATTTTAACGTTAAATTGTAATACAATATAACCAGAAGGCATGCGATAAACTTACAATCCCTAACGGTTCCTAAATGATTATTACTTTCTAGCCTTACGAATACTTCGTAATGCGGTTTATCGCTGCCTTTCTTGGTCATGTTTGAAAGACCCGTTTTTCGCATGTTGAAAATTACCGGCTCCTAATGATAAAAGCGATAGAATTACGTTTTGACTAAAATATAAGTAATTGCGATAAATGTCCTGGAAATGTCTGTATATATATGTTCAAATAATTAACTTTTAACAATTTTTTACTTCTCTTGTATTTGTAATGCGTTTTGCCATCGTATCAATTGTTTCTTAATCATGCATTTACCATTTTATAGGTCGGTTCTATTCTTTCATGGTTCTGTTCGACAGTGACGGTGTTGGTGTTGCGTAGTGGTATAAGTGCCGGTTCGTTGAATTCGAGTTTCGGTTGTCGGGCCTTGGTACCGAAAAGGTTTGCTGGTATTGCCGCCCTTCACTTTTTCTGGTTAATGAAGTAGTAGAATAGCAAAAAGGACCGTGTAGAAGCAGAGGGAGAAAGTATGTGCGTTGGAAGCACCACTAGTTTAAATTGATTTTTGCACATTTGTCAAGACCAAACTTCATGCAGATGTCATTGCTTAAGTCATTCACGACAGACAGCATTTGGGAGAGAATCGCTTCATTCTTAGCAAACACTTTCAAATCATCCATGTAAAACAAATGTGATACTGGCCTTTCATCACCATGGAGCTTGTAACCAAAGTCAGCTTGCGACAACTGTCTAGATAGTGGCATCAAACTAATGCAAAACAGCAGAGGGGATAGTGAATCTCCTTGAAAAATACCCCTTTTGATCTGAATACTTCTGGTTTCTACTGCTTCCTTTCCGCTGTGTATTAGTAACCTGGTACTCCACGACTTCATACTAGCCTTGCAAAATGCAATAAGTCTAGGATGAAATCGATAGATCTCCAGGGTCTTCAAAATCCAATCGTGTGGTACACTATCAAAGGCCTTTTGGTAGTCAATCCAAGCCATGCTCAAATTACGTTTGCGTTTCTTTACATCATTGAAGATGACTTTATTCAGTAGCAAGATTTTCTTACAGCCATAAGAGCCTGTACGACATCCTTTCTGTTCAGCTGGCATTAGATGATTCTTCTCTAGATGTCTGTACATTTTGTCAGCTATGGCTGAAGTTATAACTTTGTACAGTACTGGCAGACAAGTAATTGGCCTGTAGTTCTTCGCCAAAGAGCTGTCTCCCTCTTTGGGTAGCAGATATGTGATGCCGCGTGTGAGCCATTCCGGGAGTTCCTTTGGATTTTCTAAAATTTTATTAATAGCCTTTGCTAGATGCGGATGTAATGCTGTTAGTTTCTTAATCCAATAAATCTGGATCTTATCAATCCCGGGGGATTTCCAGTTTCCCATGTTCTTAATTGCTTGGAAGAGGTCCTCTTCCGAGAATTGGTGAACATCTTCCACTGTTTCCACAAGTTCATTTGCAGCATCAAGTTCAGATTGATTATTACTATTATTATTATTTATTTGCTTTTCACTTCTTTCCACACATGCATCTCGGTTACCATGAACAAGAGATACACGATTCATATGTCGTAATCAGCACTGGATCAACCATCAAGGTTTAGAAACTTCCTCACGATGTTGCATGTGTCTAGTATGACAATCTTCTGCAGTTGGATGTATAGCCCCTTCTTCAGTTGTAGTTCAGCCAGGGATTCATATTATTATTATTATTATTATTATTATTATTATTATTATTATTATTATTATTATTATTAGTTGCGGTAAGCGTTGTATGGTCTTCTTATACTGAATCTTTAACTCCATAGTGCTCTAATATATGATTGCAAAACTTTCAGGAGAAAGCATATGAAGAGCTGAAGACAATATTTGGGGACTCCGATCGTGAAGCTACTCCAGAAGACTTGCATAATATGAAATATTTAGAAACAGTAATCAAAGAAACCTTGAGACTTTATCCTGCCGCACCAGTAGTTCTAAGAGAGTTGGAGGAAGAAGTAACATTTGGTATTGTATCTTACATTTCTTTAAAAGCCTAGAAAGGGGTGTTAGTACACTGTCTTACAGCGCTCGAGAACCAGGTTTTAATGGATTGTGGGGGGAAAATTTATGCCACGTTACTATTGTTTCAAATAAAAGAATACTGGAACATTTAAATCCTCTTACAATCCCCGATCTAATCAGATTTATAATCCGGTCATTAAGATGTTGAGACAACTTACTGGTTAATTTGACTGAAATTTTTGTGTCGGTCCAGGCCGGCAAATATTGAGTATTTGGACTTTTTGGAGACAAATTTAAAAATGCATCGCTCCCTATCCATTCAACAAACATTCCCATGTGGTCCCATGAAGACGTTGATCCAAAGACAGTGGCGACTATTGATAGAGTCATCCAATACGAATAACACATAAAAATAATGCATTATCAATATTTTAGAGAGAATGAAATATTTCGCACAATATCTACAAAAATATTTCAGAGGTAATAGTAAATATAGCGCGCAAAGGATTCGCTTATATTAACGCATCGAATTGAGAGCTCACTATTGCTCACGGTAGCTCATGTAGACATTTCGTGCCTTATTCCTTTGCACAGCGATAAGCACTCCAGCCATCACTGCATTACTAGAATCTCGGCTGTTCCCGGTCATGCGCGGTGAATCGAACAATTTGAACGTAGTGTGAAAAGTCGAACGGTGCATTATTTTAGTGCGCGTTGATTCGTGGGTGCTTTTACAGGGTTTCTTAGGGCTTTTAGTTTTTTTAGCTGTGTTGCATTGCGAAGGGACTTTAATGTATTGTAATTTAGCTAAAACAAAAAATATTTTTTCAATTTATATTTAAAATGAGATTTTAGTTAATTGTTCGAAAATGTTTACTTTTGATCGTGCAATGAATAATTTTAATGAGTATTTTTCCCTAAATTGCATACAAATAGATTTGTCCTATTGCTTGTAGAATATTCTCGTTGGACCGAAGACAAAATTTTATCTCCCTACAATAACATTACTTCTTAAGCTACTACAAATTTGGAGTCTTAGCAATCCTCTAATGATCTCAACTCAGTTTCTAACAGAGAAGTGTTAAACCAAGGAACAAATTAATTAATATATAACTACCTTCATAAAATGTTGCATTCGTGGCATCTCTAAAATAGTTTTTTAAATGTTAATTTATTGTTAATAAATCGGGTTATGTATTTCTCAAACACTACAAATTAGTCTCCCAACAAAATTAATATTATGTTATTTTTGAGAAATTAAAGTACTAAAATTCTCAGTATTCCTTTTTGCTTCTACATTACTATTTGTTCATGTTTGTTGTAGATGGATGTCAGTTACTGCCAGGCACAACTGTAGCACTTGCTTTATATTTCATACATCGCCATCCAGATCATTTTCCTGAACCAGAAAAATTCGATCCTGATAGATTTTCTCCAGAAAGAGCTCATGGAAGGCATCCTTATGCATATGTACCCTTTAGTGCAGGCCCTAGAAACTGTATAGGTGAGTTATATTTTATATTTATTGTTGAATGCATTTGCCATTCGGTAAAGAAATATAATATTTTTTTAAAAAAACACGAAACATAAGTCTGTAAATAAAACATGCAAATATTTCAATTTTTATTTGAACTTGAATAAATGGTGATATGTCTAACAAACATTCTGTAAATGATCTAAATTTTGCTTTCTTTTGTGCTTGTTTCAGGACAAAAATATGCTATGATAGGATTAAAATGTGTTATAAGCACGGCCTTGAGAGCTTACAAATTTTTACCTGGGACAAAAAAAGCTGTTTTGACTGCTGATCTTGCTTTAAAAAGTATTACAGGTCTTAACATAAAGTTAGAAAAACGAAGATAATCAATATAAAGGCTTACCTTACATATTCACTATTTTTAAGGGGAGTACTTTAATAATACATATTTACATTCAAGATGTAAAATAATGTTTATTTTCAATTTTGTATTGATATGTTTTAATAGTCAGAAGGTTATTTTGTTTGTAGTAAACTTCTTGAACTGGTTATTTGTACAAAAAAGAGTATTTCAGTGATCACTGATTAGTTGAGATAAATTTTCATTTTTAATAATTTTATATTGTATTTTAATGTGTTATGTAAATTGTAATAAAATGCTTACAAGTATATCTCTCTACCTTTTATGTAATCATGTCACTCTCTTATCCGTAGGCACATAGGGCTTCCTCAATATTAAGAACTAGTTTAAGATTCTCGATATTTCTCGGGGAATTGGTTATCACAAGCATCCACTAGAAAGATGGTGTGCATTGATTTGCCAAGGAAGTGCATAAAGATGCTTCACAATAACAGTAATAGCTGTGTTTTCTTTACGTGCTTAAGTCAAAAAACCTTTCCACGCCCTACCTTCATAGCATATTGTTTTGCTTGTGCAAACAACAAATACGACATCAGAAGAATGTTGATTATGCTTAATTTACTACTACTTATTATGCTTAATTTAGTTGTAAATTAAGCATAATCGACATTCTTCTGATGTGTTAGCACACATGTGCATTTATGTTTTTATACAAAAATATATCCCAACTTCCCTCTGTAAATATGTTGAGACCATTCTCGCATTTTATATTCGCCTGGAACGAAAAACATTTAATCTGTCTTTGCTAAAATCTTTGCAGAGAAGGCGATCATAGCCAAAGAAAAATGTTCACACTTCGAAGACCCCTTGACCCACCCACATGCACGTATCAAAACCATAACATCACATGGATTCTCGGGAACGCCACGGCAAAGTACCTTGGAGTATTACTGGACAGACGACTCACATGGAGACCCAATATCATGCATAGAATAGCACTAGCCTCTAGAAGAACACATCAGTTATATCCCTTACTTAAAAAATCATCCCCACTCCAATTACACACATCCATTCATCTCTACCAAACAATGATACGACCTATATTAAGTTATGCCTCTTCTGTCTGGGCCGCAGCATCCAAAACAAATATTCAGAAAATCCAAACATTTCAAAATAAATTCCTAAGAATAATCACAAAAGCACCTTGGTTTATCCCAAACTCTCAAATCCATCAAGGACTCGGTATCACCCCTATTCTGTACATTTCTCTCTTCTATCGGCAAAATTCTATAACAACATTTCTCAAATACCTTCAGCTACCCATTTCAAAGTTGGCAAACAGAACCCTCATCGTAAAGGATTGAAAAGGAAATTACCCAGAGAATGTTTTGATCCACCTTAAGCAGACTGGAAACGATTAGCCTTTCCGTGTAATATAAAGTGCTTCTGAAAATGAAATAATAACGATAAAAAAATCTTGTAAACTTGCTGTATCAAATAAAATCAACTACTGTATCAGTCGTTCACGGCTGCTGAGGGCCACAGGCCAAGCAAGAATTTAAAAAAAACAACAAAAAAACAAGGCGATTATCTAGAGGGTCGATGTGTTATCTTGTGATTTAGGAGCTCCGCTCCAAGTTTAACCCACTTTGGAAAAAAGCACAACAAAAAATGTCCATTCTCCTAATAATTAATATAATCAAAGATGTTGTACATATTACCAACTACATTTATATTATTCGAATCCACATATGCTTGTTTTCCTTTGGCTTTAAATTTTCCTATCGTCAAAATTTTAGTTAAAGAAGAACGCCGAAAAGCATTTGAGAGCCATTTCACGTCAAATCGCACAAGAGTTGACACGACATTTTTTAAAATGTCGGCTATCGCCTCGGTTTACAAACTTCAACCGCATCTGTTATTTGGCGTCTATCGGCCTAATGACGTTTAATCAATAATGGGCGGTATCTAGCAAACAATCGAGATTCGAATTATGTTTACATACTATATTTCGTATCACTTTCTTTCAAATATATTTCTGTTTCTAATTATTCCCTACATAATCATTTTTTCTAAGGAGCAGAAGTTTATTTCATTGACAAATTCTTTGTCTGTGTTCGTATTATTTCATTTTATTCAGTGGTCTCATTATTCAATGATTTCGTTTTACTTCGTATACTCGTAGTTACGTTAGTAAATTAACAGTCTGTGTGTAGTCTATCTTTTTTAGAAAACACTCATCATCGATTTATTAAATCACAGTTGTTGGCGGAATTTTTTTTAACAGTTTATTCCTAACCTGAACGTAAGAAGTATGCATGATAACGAAATTAGACATGATTACTTCGATTGAAAATGCTTAATTTTAATCTTAATTGAGAAGTTCAAATATGATTGATATTTAAGTTCTTTTTGGCCTTAGTGGAAGAAAATGGAGTCAGTATTTCTTAATTTGTATAAAAAACTATCAAAATTCTCGAAAAGACTTTTAAACCAGTTATCCAGGGACTACCTACATCCCGAAAGAAATGACTACCTTGACTTTAAATCGCGTGGCAGTTTATTTTGATAGATTCTTCGCAAAATCCTAGTAAGCTAGGAACCTTGCCCATGGAGGAATATAGAACAGGAGTGGAAACTCGTGTGGCACCATCTACAATAAGGTACAGGAGTTAAATCGACAACACTGCACTCTGTGGCCAGAATGGATACTTCTTGATCGCTGAACCAGCTGGCTCAGGTGCACGGTACTCGATCTACTTTTTGGGCATACAATGTAAATAATAACCTCCATAACAGCACGTACTCCGATATTGGCGCGCTGTATAAAAAATACAAAATTTGAGCAAGGGAAGAATAAATTGGCAACTAATAAAAACAAACTTTTTTCTGTATTCATAAAATTTATTCTGAAAACAATCTTACATGATCACATAAGTACAATACAAATACAGAAGAATAATAATCTGGTATTGTAGACACCATCAAATTACTATTTAAATAGATTTTGACATACAAATATAGTATCTGTGTTAATGAAATTATAATTGTATCTCCACCATCTTTTTATATTATAATACAAAACGAATCAATTTTATAATTAGTAGAAATGCTTTCATATCAACATAAAATTATTTACATCTTAGATCCGATGTAGTTTATTTTAGTATCAATTTATGTCATGACTACGACTCTGTTAATACACCACATAATCATAAAAATAAAATGTCACAAAGGAAATATTTGGTACCTCTTGGATCCGAGTTCATGACTTCTGTTATGCAGACATCTCTATCAATTGGGCTAAGAATCAAACACTGCATTCATGACACTTTCCTTGCAAGGAAAATAAAATCTACCTGCATATTCGCGTGTATTACCTGTATTTTTGTGATAATTCATGTTCCATAATTAAAAATAGTTTAATTAAACCTAACATTCACGTAAGAACCTTAAAACAATTACATTAGAAATTCGTATAAATTCTGTAACAGCAATAGTAACATATTTATACATTTTATTAATCTTGATTAAATGGTGATTTTTAAATGTGAAGTTATTGAATTACATACACAGTCAATTATTTTGACAACACCATTAAAAATTATTACAAACCTACAGAAATTCTTTCCACTAGATTGTAGATAGGAGAAGATATTCTTATATACATAGTTATACATCCAGAAACATGTCATTCAGACCTCCTGATATTTTAACCTCTTCCAGATCTGCAGTATAGTTTGAAGCAGCTACATATCCTAATATGAATATTATTAGTTTAAAACACATGTTCTTTCTTGTAATTCATCACATTTTCATTCAAACCATGTAATTGGAGGGTAATAAACGGGTAAGATTTAAAAGCTTAAATTAAACACAATGGACTGCAAAGAAGTATCCATTTGTTGTGCAAAGCTAGTGAAAAAATTTGTATAAATAAAAACGTATTTATTGAGGTTGGAATACTACTGTTGCTTTGCCTATTTATTTATGAATCAGTGGTATTCAAGTGAATTACTCAAGGATATTTTCATGCGATTCGGACCTCTTCTTCTCTTACTTCTCCCGCTGATCGGATTCTATGCTTCAGGTTACAGACTTGGTGCCTCTGAGTGACCTGTAATGAAAGCATATATTTGAAATATGTAATGCAGGAACACCACACCCGAAATTCTCAAGCATCAAGGTGGTACACTATTAAAATTTAGGCCTATAAAATAATGACATTAAACTCTTAAGGTATCTGAAATGTTCGGAACGATACATGAAATTGCACAACACTAGACGGAAATACCGTTCAATTACAGTAACTCATCATAACTCAAAATATTTCACTCACCTTCCCATTTCGGAGGAAAACCTGAAGAAACTTTATTTCCTTTATCCTGCCGAACAACATTGGCACATCCTTGGGCCCAACATTTAGTCATTGTCATCTGCGACACTTGACATACACCACCAAAAAAGCTCGCAAACGAAATGTCACAAACAAACACGTTGCCATGGGCATCGCCGTCTCTTCAGCAAAAAAATAAATTAGTGGATGAAATGAATGGTAGAAGGTTCATAAGCTCGCACCGCTACTTGACGAGCAAATTACCGAAGCAGGGTTTGAAATTACGCGTGTACCTTAAAATAGATGTCGCCACATGGAAACGATGCTAGCGAATCCTCTAGTTCACACTCTTTAACAGCGAGAGTTTCCCCTCCTTTTGTATATTCCTCCATGCCTTGCCCTTGACTATTCTCCTTGACCTGCTCTTATTACATACATTATTTTAGAATCCTTGTGTAAATGAATACATTACACCAAATGTATGGACACGCGCTCGATGAGAACCGATGCCACGGAGTGGTTTTGTACCACTCATTTCACATTTCGCATCCTGTTTTCACCCAGAGAGTTAATTGTATCAACGACTGATTTTGACCTTCAAGCCGTTTCTTCTCTCAGATTCATGTCAGCGATTGCGCCTTGGATTTTTTTTACCTCCTTTTGTATATTCAGTATGTCCCACCAACTATGGGCCACCCTATGGGCCGGTTGCATAAACGTTCGATATGGAATCCATAAGCTTATTGATTCTATAAAATAGTCTACAGCGGCAAAACGAGTTTCTGAAACGACCAATACGACTTATGGAACCTACAAAATGTTCTATATCTTATAGGTCCTGAGACATGTCTACAAGTGCTTATAGAATCTACAAATAAGCAACATGGCGACACTACGCACTGCTGCAAGCATCTGTTTACTAGTGTTTGAGGTTATTGGTGGTTTGTGGCGTCCGTGTTGTGATATAATATTTTGTTAAGAGTTTTATTTGGTGTGTAGGGTGCGTTTTTGGTGTATTTTTGAGTGTTGAATTTTAGTGAATATTATTCATACAGACATTATTTTACTTTTTATTTAATTCTTATTTAAGTACAGTTTATTATTTAATAAAATGTACTTAAATAAGGATTAAATAAAAAGTAAACTAATATATGTATGAATGAATATAATGCAATAATACAAAATTGCTACTGAGAACGTATAGAGACAAACCATACGTCATATACAGTTTTTACTGTTTTTTGACTAAATAAATAAATAAACCAACGCTCCACCAAAACCACCTCAACAGAGCTCAGCACACACTAAGAACGTGCAAAACGAAACACAGAATACGCACTATTCAAATATCGACTGTGTCGCTATCTAGTGGTGGCATTTTGATGTACTTATAGGACCTATAGTTATAGATTCCATACATTTGCTTTATGCAACGGTGAACGGCCTGTGGAGCCTATACATTTTGTAGAACCCATTGCTATGGAACCCGTATGGAAAGCTTTATGCAACCGGCCCTATAACTTCTAAACGGTTCGCGATATCGAAGTGCAGTTTTCGCACAACAATGCAGAATCATGGGGCAAGTAAAATGCCGTAGAGAAATTGTCTGTAATCTTTCTAGTTTTCGAGAAATTTAATCAACTTTGATGTTTTAAATGGCTCGATATATTTTTTCTCGTCAGAAATGTATAGGCTATAAAAAGCTAGTACGCTTGTAACCTTGCCCTTGATAATCTTCCTTGACCTGTTTTTATTACATACATTATTTTAGAATCCTTGTGTAATGAATACATTATACCAAACCCATGGACACGCTACAACGATGAATCATGTGTTAGTATTTTGATAGTAATTTGAGCACACAATTAGACTTTCTGGCATGTGATTTTAAATTAAATGGGCAATAATTCATGTCGCCTGTTGGGAAGCGGGCTTTCGCGGCTGTTACGAGGAGAGGGGAGACTGAGCGGTGTGGCAATGCGAGACAGCGGTGTAACTACACAATCCATGGTCTTGTGACTACTGACACAGGCACAAACATCACTTTTAACGTTGAAAATGAAATGTTTTGTGCCATTGATTCATCAGAATTAAACTTTCTTTCAGGTTAAAATTCCAAAGCATTATTATATCACAAAGATGGCAGTCAGTCATCGCCCCTTTCCAACACTGCCTGGATATAGAAAGCCTCCACACTGATGTGACGTCATCACAGGTAGTCCGACCGTCGGACAGCTGCGCAGTTCGCAGTTATACTAGAAACCCTTACTTCGTTTGCGATTACTTTTCTGAAAATATATTACAAAAAAAGTTCCTATTTCAAGTCCACATCAATGAAATTCAGTACTATATATTTCAAGAATCTATCAGAAATTCACTTTAAATACATTTACAGTTTTTAAGAGTGATCTCAAGGACATCATTTTTGCAAATATTTTACACTCCCAATCATTTAACGTTATTACAAGGAATATAGTGAAAACATAATAAAGGTAGTAGGTTGTATTTAAATAATAATGTATGTGTAAAGATCCAGTCACATTTTATTAATACATTAACACATGCACAACATTATCAAATTATAAATCAACCAGTCATATGTTTAAACTTTCAGCAATTTCACAAAATATTTGGTCTGTCATCTTCTTGCATTATTTTAGAAAATGTAATCACTGCTGTCCAAATCAACATTATAATTATGTGTTTAGAATAATGTCCACTATGACAAATACCATAAAAAACACATTCATGTGCATGCTCTTCATGATGACCTAGCAGTGCAACAGAATGGCACAGACTTTCCCGTATTAATTTTCTATTTCCTTAGGTCTGGGCTACCTATTCGGAATTGCCACATACTCGTGTCAGGTGCCATCTATAGCCACCCAAAGTATACTTTTTGGCATTTTCTTAATTTTTGGTTTCCTAATGGTCGAAGAGAAATTTTAATTTTAGAATTTTAAAAACCACAAAAACCTCATACTAAATGAAAATTTTCTTTTAAAAATTTGTAGCAATGTTTAAGAAAATGGCGTTTAAGCGCAACTAAAATGCGAAATTGAAACTCTTTTTTACAGAAAATGTTTGAGTTTTCAAAAACTTCATTTTAAGTCACTTGAATCACTTACTCTCACAAATATAATAATGTTTACAAATTGCCAGTAATGTGCATATTAAAGATTTGAGTGACCTTTGAAAAAAAATTACATTTGTGTAATTTTTTAAAAAACAAACACATTTCCGAAAATGAACTTTACGTCATACTACAGAGTGAAATTAGCACTATCCGTTCCAAAAGATTGAAGAAAAAATTTGGAATAATTTATGAGAAAATGGCGTTTGAGCGTTTCTGAAAATGCGGAAATTTGAGCTAGTTTTCACAGAAAATGGTTGAGTTCTCGCGAAACTTTACTTGACATTATTTAAAACAAATGTATTCGTAAATACAATACTGTAAACAAATCTACACTAATGTAAATATTACCAACGTGAGAGACAAGTCAAAAAAATTACCGTTTTGTAATTTTTGAAATAACAAAAGAATAGAGCATTCTGTACTATTCCTACCAAAAGTTTAAAAAAATGGAGTCGTTTTTGAGAATATCATGTTTTTGTAATTTTTAAAAATTGCAAATATTTCGTGCAATATTGCGCGAAACCATGTAAAACCTCCAAAAAATTGTACATGACCTAATAAAAGAACTCACTTTGGAAAACATTTATTTGGAAGAAAAATATCTATCTTAAATTTTGTAGTTGTAGGAAATCGCGGAAAAAAACTTTTGCAATTTTCGAACATTGAAAGTTAACCGTGAATGGGATCTATGCAATCTTTATATGTGTGTTTTATTTTATTCTCACGCAAAATTTAAAAAAAAGCTGTTGTTGAGAAAATTTTGGAAATGCCTGGTGGGGGCTTCATGTAAAGGACTCACAAATTTTGAAGAATGTTTTTCAATATCGCGGCGCCTCGAGTGGAACAAGATCGACCGTGGTATATCCATTTTGGAAGAAATCATACGTATGGTTTAGGCGCAGTGTTGTTCACAGACACCGAACGGACGGACGTTTTGCTTTCAATTGTTTTTCGGTTTCAAGGACCCACAAAATGGATATTCTGGTTACAGCACATGTTAGAGGATATTTTTCTTAATTTAGCAGCTGGTTTTGTCCAATTTTACGTTATCACGGCCCGGCAATGAATTTCTTTCTGCCAAAAATTTGCAGTTCTTTCGCGCGGCGGATTTTGGCAGAAAAAATCATTGCCGGGACCTGATAAACTAGTGGTGCTTCAGAATGGCACAGACTTTCCCGTATGAGTTTTCTATTTCCTTGGGTCTTCGCTAGCTATTCGGAATTGCCACAAACTCTTTCTTGCCAGCTGTCATCTATCACCGCCAAAAGTACATTTTTTGTCATTTTCTTAATTTTTCGGTTTCCTATTGGTAAAACGGAAACATTAATTTTAGAATATTAAAGAACACAAAAACCTAGTAAAAATTATGTATGAGAAAATGGCGTTTTAGCGCTACTAAAAGTGCGAAATTTGAAGCTCATTTTCACAGGAAATGTTTGAGTTTTCAAAATACTTTATTTAAATTTATTTGAAGTACTTACACTCACAAATATAATAATGTTTACAAATTGCTGGTAATGTGCATATTAAAGATGTGAGAGATCTTTCAAAAAAATTACAATTATGTAATTTTTGAAAAAACAAAAAAATAACTCAAAATAAACTTTACGCTATACTAAAGAGTGTAATTTGCACTATCCGTTACAAAAGTTTGAAGAAAAAATTTGGAATAATTTATGAGAAAATGGCATTTGAGCGTTTCTGAATATGCTAAATTTTGAGCTATTTTCAGAGAAAACGGTTGTGTTTTCGAGAAACTTTACTTGACATTTTTTAAATCACATGTACTCGTAATGTGAAAAAATTGCCGATAGTGTAAATATTAACGACGTGAGAGACAAGTAAAAAAATTTACATTTTTCTAATTTTTGAAAAAACCAACCGATAGACCAAAATGGCTTTTATGTCATTGATAGAGTACATTTACCACTATCCCTACCAAAAGTTTAAAGAAAAACTTTGGAGCCTTTTTTGAGAAAATCTTGTTTTTGTAATGTTTTAAAACTGCACATATTGCACGCAATATTGCACGAAAACTACTAAAATTTTGAAAAACATTTACATGACCTTTATTAAAGAACTCAATATGCAGAACAAATTTTATTTAAAGAAAAAATCTCTATCTTCAATTTTGTAGTTGGAGAAAGACGCCGAAAAAAAGTCAAACTTTCATAATTTTCGAAAATTCAGAGCTGTACATGAAAAGCGGACCTATGCCATGTTAAAAAGTGTATTTTACTCTATTCATACAAGAAATTTAAAGAAAAAATTTTGAGCTGTTTTTGAGAAAATTTTGAAAATCCCCAGGGTACTTCATATAAAGTACCACCAAATCTTGAAGAATCTTTTTCAAAATCTCAAAGCTTTGACTAGAATAAGATCGACCGGGGAATATCCATTTAGAAGAAATAGTACGTATGGTTTAGGCGCTAGCAGTGTTCACAGGCGGACAGATGGACGGACGGACAGACGGATCGACAGACGGATCGACAGACGGACGGACAGACGGACGGACAGACGGACGTTTTTCTTTCAATTGGTTTTTCGGTATCAAGGGCCTAGAAAACAGGTTTTCTGGCTACACCACGTGTTAGGGGATTTTTTTCTTAATTTAGCAACTGGTTTTATCCACTTTTTCGTTTTCACGGCCCGGCAATTAATTTTTTTCCGCCGAAAATTGGCCATTTTTTCGCGCAGCATTACATAACTTTCCCTATACTACGTATATCAGTCCGTGTATACGTACGTATACGGGAAAGTAAAAGTCACTATCTTCAATTTTGTAGTTGCAGGTTGATGCCGAAAAAATCAAACTTTTGTAACTTTCAAAAATTTAAAGTCAATAGTGAAAAACCTACCTCCATAAGCGTATTTTACTCTATTCTTACAATAAACTTAAAGAAAAAAATTTGGGGCAAATTTAGGGCCAATTTGAAAAAAGTTTGAACATGTAAGACTTGATGAAAAATACCCGCAAATTAAAAAAAAATTCAAAATTGCAAAGCTTCGAGTCGAGCAAGATGTGTGTTTGGGTCCATTTCAGGTGTCGACAATTTATAACCCTCTCCTAATTCAAAAATCCGAATCGTAGGCGTGTTACCCCACATGGATTTGCACAGGTTATTAACCTCATCCCTGTTAAGAGGCTTTGATCGACACTAGTACAGTCAATGTGTAATGCACTTTTCCAAAAGCGCTGAATCATTCTTGATAATGTCCTGCGGCCTAGCATTAGAGTATCTCTTCCTAGCGCGTTTGCCTCCATGTCTATGGGGCCTTTTAGAACTGGTGGTGATGGGTACAGAAGAGCCACTCAAAGTCTCTACTAACTAGGCGTAGGTCCCGTTCAATTGGTCCTAGGATTGAATATTTCTTCTGAGTTCATTTCCCACCTCAACGAGCTCTTGATCTACATGAGTTTGAAAAGTGCCCCAGGTTCCTATCAAAGTTGAAATGTTTTCCTTTCAGTTAGGCTTGTCATCTACTGTGGCTCTGTTAAGACACGTTTCCGGGCGTCGTAGCAGCCGTGAACTCAATATGTTTGGTCTCATTCTAACCGACAGCTTTGTCGGGGGTTTAGGGGGTTCAGGGGATCGCACCCTATCTGCTTCCGGGGAGGCGATGTCTACCGTTGCAAGGTCCGGAGGGACGCTGCCTTTGGGCCGAGTCTTTAGAAGGGAATGGGTAGAAGGCTTAGTAGAAGGCCTAGCTGAACATCCGATCATCAGGTGGGGACGATGATGATTCTCCAGTCACAGTAGCTTCGGTTCTAATGACTGCTAAATATCTTCCATATGTAGTGTCTTTTTCCACCTGTATTTCCCAGCAGAGAAGCCAAATTCTCGTTCGACGTCTCTGCTTGTTCTTTCTTCAATGGAGCCATTCTCATAATATACTCCGAAGAGAAGACTTCCCCTGTGTTGGCACATTGGCATCAAAAAGGATTCATACTTGGCGCCGTGGCGGGAGATTGGTTTTTAATAACAATCTTTGGCCTAGCTCAGAATTTGCATTTGAAACGGACCGCGACGGAAGAGCGGATATATAAGGTTTCTTAGTGTTAGTCATAATTGCATTCGACCTAGCGGGCTGCTCGTAATAGTTTCATCTCTCTTCGCAAGAGAGCAGCACCGGCCGGATTCCACTCCCAAGCACTCTGGTGCAGCGAAAATTATTTAGACACACCAGATTTCCGTTTTTAAACCAACGACAGCATTGTCGCCAAATTCAAACGGCGAAACAGGCTTTTCAAAATAGTCACTCCACCCAGAGAACGAGCTTCAGTGAGCTCACATTAACGTTCCATGAGAACAGTTTAAGTTAGCAAAGTTGGCACCCGTGCCGCTTTTTAAAAAACGTTTCAAGGAACAACCGCTTTTCCGCGGGAAACGCGCCAAAGGCAAGAGTGAAATTTTGTGCAATACAAATTAAAGAAGGCTACTGTTTTCATGTGAGAACGAGGTAAAAAGGTGAACGATTTATTCTATGATTATTTCTTTATATTATCTTCTAATAAGAGGGGTACACTGAGTCTTTTCAGAGATCGAGCGAGCGAGCTTACCATAACGTTCGTCTCGCCAAAATCAACTGATGCACTCTCCCGACCGGAATATTAACCTAAATCTGAATCTGAATAAGGAGCTATATTCGCCGCGTTAACACCCTGTTCTAGGCATAGAAGTCCTACCACTACGTTGCGCCTTGGCAGTTCTAGCTTTATTAGCAGCATCTCTATGAGCATGGCGCAAATGTTGTGAGAGGCCTGATTTAGTTGCGAAGTTGGCGGAGCATAACTGACAAATGAAGTTTCGTTTAGATACTTTCCCGGACACATAGGGAAAGGACTCAAAGCGGATAGCTTACCTCTGTAATGCTTGCTGCCTTTAGAGCATAAAAAGATTAGGGGGATATCACTGTGTTCATAGAGCTTCCACTTCCTTTCTAGGCACAAAGTGCGTAGCGACTCGCCTCGAAGGGAATCCTAATCTGTAAAAAATAGGTCAAAATTCCGCATTTTCAGAAACGCCGCTTCATAGAATTTTCTCGAAAAACGGCTCCATACTTTGTCTTCAAACCTTTCGTACATATAGTGCTGATTGCCCTGTTTAAGATAACGTGGAATTAATTTTACTGTACTCTTTTCGTTTTTAAAACATTACACAAATGTAAATTTTTAAATATCTCTCACTCCTTTAATATGCACATTTCTAGCTATTTGTATACATTACTGCATTTGTGCAGTAAATGTATGGAAATGCTTCAAAAGAGTTAAATGAAGTTTTTCGAAAACTCATAGGTTTCTGTGAAAAAGAGCTTGAAATTTTACTTTTACAGTAACGCTTGAATACCATTTTCTTAAAAACGGCTCAAAATTTTTCAGTGAAAATTGCCAATTTGAGCAAGGTTTTACTCTTTCTTAATATTCTTAAAATATTAGTCTATATTAGTCTAAAATATTAGTCTAATATTCTTAAAATATTATTGTAGCACTGAAGATGGCCGCAATGCGGCCGAAAAAGCTTTATGCCAAAATAAACAATTACGATGAGGAGCCTACATCAAATATTGATTTCGATGATAGCATCGTAAATGCCACACCTTTTCCTACTATTATTATTATTATCATTATTTTGTAGCACTGAAGATGGCCGCAATGCGGCCGAAAAAGCTTTATGCCCAAATAAACAATTACGATGAGGAGCCTACATCAAATATTGATTTCGATGATAGCATCGTAAATGCCACACCATTTCCTACTATTCTTAAAATAATATGAAACCGAAAAATTGAGAAAATTTCAAAAAAATTTACTTTAATGGCGATAGATGGCATCTAGAAAGAGTATGTGGCAAGTCCGAGTACCCATCCCAGACCAAAGAAAATAGAAAACGAATACTTGAATGTCTGTGCCATTCCGTTGAACCACTAGTTCCTTTCTTTGTTGCATTTATGTTTTCCATGATTTTACTTAACAAAATTCACAATTATCTTTATTACTCTATTTATACTATTATAATAAAAATTATTATTAATAATGTTATTATCATAACTTATAGAAATATAATTTTCTTTTTTGTTGTAAACGAATTTACAAATAGTGACTGCTGTTAACTTTTTCTGGCTTTTCCTGTCAAATAACGAAGTCGTAATGCTTAAGACAGGTTTCGTTACAAGATTCACACACATTTTTTGTGCTTCATAAGAAAACGGAAATGAAATGTTACTGGTACCGTGCGTACCAGACCATGAAAGTATAAATATGTCATGCGAAACTGATATCCGGAATTCTCATGTTACAAAACGCGCCTTTGTAGTGTACCACTTCATTTTAGGTTTCTGTAGTCGTTTACGAATGACATTAGCCACAGGCGATTTATTCAGATTGTACTTACCTAACTTCTACATGAACGCAAGTCGCAGCAATGATGCGCATTTTCTTCATATCAAATGAAGAGCGAGTTAGGAGTATAAAACCTGCCCTTACGATTTTGCTGGACAATTTCCATAGCAGGGCATCAAAATGTATTTATGTAATGAAATTATTTTGCACCTTCTAATATTCTTAACATAAATCTCTGTATCAACTAATAGACCGTTGCATTTTAAATCTTAAGAGAATAGAAGTACGAATTTTCTTCGTAATTCCACTATTATTTTCTTGCAAGAAAATAAAAGAGGCACTAGTGTTGCTACAGAACAGCACATACTTTCTAGTAGTAAAAGTTTCTAAGTTCCTTGTGTTGACTCGCTTTATGGTCTTGCCCCATCCTCATGCCAGCTGCCTCCTAACGTCGCCAAAGTACATTGATTTTCATTTTCTCAATTTTTTGTTCTTCTAATAGAAGGACCTAACAATCACTTCAAGAATATTAAAGATGGGTGAAACCTCGTTCTAAGTGGCAATTTTCATTGAAAAATTTGGAGCCGTTTTATAGACCCTGGCGTTTAAGCGCTACTGTAAATGCGAAATATGAAGCTTTTCACAAAAAGTTTTTGGTTTTCGAAAACGTTCATTTTTAAGTCATTTGAGGCAATTTGACTCACAAATGCAGTAGTTTACAAATCGCTGGAAATGTTCATATTATTCACCTCAAAATTATTCGGTTTTTACATTCATTACTTGTTATTCCCACCTCTCACTAAGCGAAATCATCTAATCCTTTTCACATTTAACTCAATTAGAGGACGCAATCAAAATAGGTTTTAAATATTTGCTAAAAGATTAATTTTTAAAACATAACTTTCCACCATAAATGTCAGACAAAGACGTTGTATTCTTTTCTCCCATAGAGATGTCCCAAGGCCAGACGAAGCCGTTTTCCAGCCCCAAAAGCGTAATTCCGCCCAAGCTGACAACCCTGCATCGAAAATGCGGTACCTCTGGCAACACTGTTCCGGTACCTCGCAAACAAAAAAAACAACAAAGAACACAAAGAAAAGCACTTGGCAAAATCGATTTTTAGTTCAACCAACTTTCGTAAACTCAAAATGTAATAATTCTCCACTTAACTGTATCATTTTTACGAACGTAATGAAATTATAATTAAAAGCGATAAAATAACATTATAAACCCTAATTTTTGATGTCCTATTATAATCATTTCATTAAGGTAACCAACCGTCCTCCTTTAGGGAGGACAGTCCTCTTTTGTAGGTTCTGTCCTTCCTCGAGAAGTGTCCTTTTCAATATTTTCAAACTAATCTGTTAATATCTGAATTTAGAGACGCCGCGCCGAACTACGAGTATTACTCTTCACGTGATGGTACAGTTTGGAAAGATGCGATTAGTAATGACAGATCGGCCAAATTTCCCCGTTTTTAATAGTTTCAGCTTCATTATTTCAGATTTTTGTAGAAAAGAGAAATCGAGATTGAATGTTAATAATCTATCTGCAACACTTACCCTAAAATTTAATATGAAGGTTACCTACTTTTTGCTCCGAAATTTCCAATACATTGTCGGAAAATGACATGTCGACAAATCATTCAATTGAACAAAATACTCGTTTATTTAAATAATTAAAATGGATGCAAGCACAATTAGTTTATTTTTGTTTGAATAAAAAAAATGTATAGTTTTTTTACGTTCCTCTTTTTTAGTTTTTTAGTCCTAGTTTTCATTGCAAAAAAATTGGTCACCCTAATTTCATTCACGTAGAGCTAGTTCTGCTCTTGTTACTGTTAATAAGTATTATGATTATTAAATTGTGACGTAAGTATTATAACTATTTCCATTAAATTAATAATTATTTTTAGGTGAGTTCCGACATCCAAAATTCTTTCAGTGTTTCAAAAAACAAACACTGATAGAACTTACTATCTACGTACTATCAGCTAACAACTTACAGAACATTAATCAGACAAATAATTCCACTTACAACAAAATAAAATAACATGTACCTCATCTCTGTTTCATCAATATCGTTAACAAACATGCCTATCAATAAATTTTACCTGTCAGTTCAAAATAACAAAAATTTACAAACGCCCCGTCTTCCAATTATGATTAGTAATCTTAAAACAAACAAACGAAATGTACATACATTACATTCTTAGCATTAAAATTTCAGTGATGACATTAAACATCTCAGTCATTACGATAAAATAAGTATTTGTAATCCATGTACGTGTAATGAACTTGAAATGAAATACTTTTTGTGGTAACTTTTCTACAGCTCTACTTTCGTACTCTGTAATCGCACGGGTTCATCTAGTACATAAGAAAGTTCATTAAATACTTACAATTGGTAAAAATCGTAAAGTCATTGGTATTAACAAGTACAGATCAAGCAGGATCTCGCAACACAACGTAAAGCAATACGTTCTCAAAGCTCCGCCATCTTATTCGGATTTTTAGTATCCTGTTTATTATAAACAATCACTTATTAGTGAATTAAAACACAATTAGAGTATATGGAAAGGGAAGGGTTAAAATCCGAATAGAAATAACAGACAACTCGATCACACAAAAGTGTGGTCGAGTTTCTCCGCCATCTTACTTTAGTACGCCCCAGCAATTTACGAAGAGGAACATGACGCCATCTTTCTGTTTCCATTCTAGCCGGGAATTTCAAGCAACGCAAATTTCGTAGATTTTCATTAATAAAGAAAAGCTGCAAACTATACAATATTCAATTTCCTCCACTCCTACTTTTTTTATCTCATTTGTTTAAAATCGTTCACTGAGAAGCGAATAGGAGGGACCTCAAAATCAGCCATTTTACAGAAATAATATAAATGATGTTCAAAAAGATCTCTTCCTGTAGAATACGGTGTGAGAAATGTTTCTTTGAGGCGGAAGCTTAAGAGATTTCATATTCGTTGAAATGTCTTATTTTACAAAAATTTTAAAAAATTAAAAATATTCCGTCTCTTCTTACGATTAGAATTGCAAAGACACATTTGTTTTCCTTAATGAAATATACTCATCAAAAACAGATCCTCAAATGTCATGTTTAATTTTTCCAAAATATGCGTATTTGTGGAGTAATTGGGCGTCAAAATTAGTCGTCCGTTCCCCAAAGAAAATTTTAACCTAAGAAAAGTTGAAAACAGTGCTAAAAATTGTTTGTAACCTATTTTAGGATTCTGAAATACAGAGATTAAATAACGAAAATGCATCATTTTAAATACATACAATTTTATAAAATTTAAAATAACAGACTGTCTTAGCTTAAGTATAAAGAATGCTATTCTTTGTATTTTGGACGATTATAAAGCAAATAGGATTGGGCGAAATAGTATATCGATCAAAATAATATTTTATAATAATTTATAAAACACGTTTGTTAAATTAACAATTTACAGGCAATAAGCAAAGCTTTATTGAAATTTTCGCAAAAACGCGTCAATGGATATTTGAAAAAGTACGTTGTTGGTGAACCACAGGGACGGTGGCGTGATAAGATGTTTTATTTAGTAGAGCTGGTGTTTACAAATTGTACTTTGTGTGTAGATGTGTTTACAAACTACAAATCATTAATTTTGTCCGTGTTGCGAGGTATTGAACATACATATATTCACTGAACGATAGGTCACTTATCTGTGCATATGTTAGCATTTCAGCAGTAATACATTTCAAAATTTTACAGATTATAAAGGAATTCCGTAGAATGTAGATTACCAGTTTTTTTTATAAATTGAGGTTCGCTTTTTGGGTAAACATTTTGAGAGTTGGAAAAAAAACGAGAATTTTTAAACTTGAGGATTTATTTTGTATTTTTATATAATAAAGACGTTTCTGTTTCTCGGCTATACAACGTTCAAGAGTTCATTTTACTATTTTAAATGTCTTCAAACTTACTTTTGTGACTTAACTCGTATCCATACACCATAAAACTGAATCTATGTAAATGACTGTTTAATTAAATTTTATGAAATTGCATCTTACATTTAGGTAGTTCATTAAAATATTATGCACATAAATAATTGCAATTTATATTGTCTAGGTAAATGTTGGATTCAAATTATTAAAATCTTTCAAATAAAACTAATTGAATTGCTAATAAATGTCTAAAAGTCTTTAAGTAATACACTAGATTAAGCTGCCATGAGTTTTCTTTGGAAAAATTAAAATTTTTTTACGAAAATTAGTAAATAGTATGCTAGTGTTTATAGTTCCTTTTAATAATTAATGCATTTAACGTCAAAAACAATTAAAAGCTTTGTGATTTAAATTGATAAAAATGATTTTTATAATGACGATTTTCGAAAACTAAAGTTTTCTGTGAAAAAGAGCTTCAACTTTGAATTTACTGTAGCGTTTAAACGCCATTTTCTTAAAAACGACTCCAACTTTTTAAAAGAAAATTGGCATTTAGGACGAGGTTTTTCTGTTCTTTAATATTCTTAAAATAATGTTTTCGTTCTACTATTACGCAACCGGCAAATTAAGAAAATGTCCAAAAATGTACTTTGTACGGCGTTAGATAGTAGCTGAGAAGAACATGTGGCAAGTCGGAATAGGTAGCCGAGACCAAAGGAAATGGAAAACTATTCCGGGAAAGTCTGTGCTATTCTGTAGCACCACTAGTTTTTGTAACAAGTGCGGCGTTGCCGTTCTTCACTAACAAGGCTTCTGAAATGCTTTTACCGAGATCAGGGCATGTCGAAGCAAAGTAACACAATGACAACACCAACTCTGAACACAAACACTGTATCAGTGAAAGACTCTTCACTACAGAGACGAACACACAATACACTGAGGTCTGCGCCAACTGGGAGTCGAACCGTTTCCAACGCGGAGCGATAACTTTCGCCGTTGGCGGAGCGCACAGCGCAGCGAGAGGCAGAATTGCACGGGCGTTGCAAGCGCGTTACCTCCTGGCGCTGGAACAAGTACAGAATGTTGTGAAATGCTACTGAAATAAGTGCAGAATTTGTGTTTTATTTCTACCATCCCCTGTTTCATTCTAACGTGATAATATTTAATAATTAAATTTGTTCTAAGAATTGGTCGGCCCGACCGGGATTCGAACCCGGGCCTGGTTTACGCCCAGCTGCTCTGGCCACTAAGCTACCGAGTCAACCAACCCTTTGAACGGTTTTCATGAGCGCCTTATCGCTCCTTGTATGTATATAATTGTCACCTTTCCCGTCACCTGTCACGAACTCCGGTTCGACCAATTCTTTGAACAAATTTAATTATTAAAAAACGCATTGTTACTTAGTAGCAAGGTCACAATTTGGATTCTATACGATTGCGGAACATATTCTCCGAGCGTAATAGCTTCCACCAAGGTGACGGGAAAGGTGACAATTATAATATTTAATGTTTACATATTTTCCTTTTTTCCACGTCAACTTGAAAAATTTTAGTTGTTAATTTCTAAATGAAAACAGATATTTCATCGTTTTGGCGTTCTTTAGAACTAATCTGGGTTATGCTGTGTGAAATCATTTAAAAATCTCCAAAAAAGAATGGGCTATCTAAATCAACGCACGCGCAGATTCGTTACGATAATTGGTGCACACGATGTAAGGTTATCTTTGAAAAACTTTATAATTTCCCAACAGAATACTGGCCCCTGTCATTTTCTGATTATAAGAAATCTCGCATGAGCCCTATTTCATTAATTTTTTCGGAGCCTGCATAATTTCGTTCCATGTCAGAAGCTTCCCCACAGTCCGGGCTGGAAGCGTCCTTGATTTTTTTTCACCACTTTTAGGCTGTGTAGCAGACTGTTATAAGACGACGCTCGTCCCCGCCCTGGACCTCAGTGTCCCGTCCCTGCTGCTCCAGAGTCTCTCCTTTGGAGGGTGAGTCTTCGCTTGCGGCCGAAATTCGTTCGCACTCATGGAACATCCTCGTCCATGAAAGCAGAAGGGTGAGTAGGGGTACCGGAGTTGGGTGAAGGATAGATTGTTGTGAAAGGGTTTCATTCGGGAGAGTCCGCGCACACCATCTAAACTAAGAATATCAACTCTTTCATCTTATTTCATTAATTAGTTTTGTTCCCTGCAGACATTTTTTTAATCTCTTGATTTCGTAAGCGCAATTTTATCGTCGGTCATGAACGTAAATGTTGTATTAGACAAGAATAAAAAACCCATAGCTTGCGTATTGGTCGAGTAGTATTTGCAATATTTGGCCCTCGTTTAAGAAATAGTTTGAGGATGCAAAATTTCTTATTGTTCGGACACATATGTCGCCCTCTCGCAATTTACAAACCCCCGACAAATTCTGATCGTTAGTACCGTAAGTGTAGTGCAGGTTTATTCACTGGCGGCGGCGATGATATTCCCTCGCTGCACGGCGAGTTCCGATGAAGTCGGTTCGCGTTTCCCCAACCAGGTATCTTCCAATTACGGCGCCCCGCCCAGTAAAAGCTCTAATTTTTCCACTCGTCTCCCGACACGTGAGTCAGTGTGGGGTGTATAGTTGTATTTATAACGAGTGACTGTAGGACGAGGAAAAGGAAAGGAAGATTGTGCGCGGTCCGTTTGTTAGGGTGCTCTTCCAGCATTCGCCAGGTTTTGAACGGAAAACTACCGACCGCAGCAGCCGGCCGTTAGAATTCTTCTTCAGACAACTGCTAGCTATGTAGCTAGTGTGGAAAATTCTGTCACCGTCAGGTCTGAAACCCTAGGACCTCCCGGCCATAGGCACCGCAGTGCCAGTTTTCCATTTCGCGGGTTTACTTTTTGATATCCGCAACTAAATAAAGGCTTGTAATGGTTTCAACATTTTTGACATGAAATAATGCAGGTTTCATTGCTCCTACATGTCTTTACAAGATATTTCGGACGCTTTGCTTACACGAATTGGGATATTTCCCAATGGCACTGTTAGCATAAGCAGAGGGATAGGGAAAACGTCGGGTAACTCCATCTCAGAGATGACAGTCAACCATACGTGACTTCTACCATAAGTCCAAATACCAGCCCGTTTTTATAAATTTTGCAGGTTGGAAGCACTCAGAGCATGAGCTTTGTTAATGAGACTATCCTGAAATACAGAGACGGACTGGTTGGGACCAGTTGGTAATTTTCAGTTTTCTTACGCCAAACGTTTTCTTACAACAAAAACCACAATTTAATATAATATTCAAAATTTAATGTTACTAACACCTTCGAACTATTATCCTACATAACGTTAAACTATCAACACTATTCATTTTTCCACATCAGTACCATTTATTAACAACCCCAGACTACGCTGAAAACTAACATTCGCAACACACCAATTGCTTACACGTATCCTGGTCGAGTGATTTCGAGAAACTGAATATTTCTAACTTCCCGTTTGATCAAGACTTCCAATGCCTACTTCAAACTTATAGCATGTAATGGCTATAGGGCCGTGATGCTGCGTAACAGCATTACGCTCTCACATCAAACATGAAATCTTAGACTTGTTGACTCGTTGCAATAATGTATATACTTTGGATTTTAAACGTTTTGTATGCGTTTAATCCCATCGTAAACATACGCTTGATGCAAATTCTTCCTTGCACAATACCGTGGGAAATGCGTTTGTTAGAGTTAGGCTTATCACAGTATATGAAGTGCGAAGTCTAATTCTTATGTTGAAGTCCTAGGTTCGAGAATTTTTTTGTATCCCCCAAGATACTTTGCCAAGTTCCCTGAGTAATATGTATGTATCTTGTGAGATACATTGCCAATAATGGATATATTTATTATGAGAATGTAAGAGTGATCGCCAGCACTGTGGCACAACCGGGAACGACGCGCAATACCGTGAGATATTCCATTTTGTTGACACCCCCGACGCGCCAAGAAAGCGACCCCGACGCGCGAAGAAAGAAAAACTGATGTATACACACGCGGTAATATTTGACATCGGGTGACCCGCGAGTCAAGGACTTTGTTATCCTAAAGCATATATTTATGGATTTGTTCGTACATATTTCGATTTTAACTCCCGCCATTATCATCTACCGAGTTGAATCATGCTCATTAATGAATGCGATGACGTATGTGAAATCGTGTTAAAAGTTGGAAAATCAGTAAATCAGTAAAAAACAAAAATCCCGGTTTTCACATCAAATTCCCGTTTTTTTCCGGTTTTCAAGGATTCCAGGTCCGCTGGCCACCCTGCCACATGTACCCGTTTATAGATGGCTGCCACGCTGGAACGTCGCTGGTAGGCCCTGGCGTCGTTTGAAGTTATTACGGCTAAGTATATACATAAATCTCTTATAAGAGAGAAATAGTAATTAAGTCTATAAATAGTATTTAAGTCAATTCCTATACCGTGTGTGTGTGTGATTTCCGTGCCTCACGGCTAGACCACTTCCCGTGCACCAATCGAGACATATGAGGTTTCATTGAACGCGTCTCGGTCCCCTGTTGGGGAACTGATAATTTGTTTTCCGACCAGGCTAAAGGTTCCAAGAAATTGCCAAAAACTTGCTAAAGGTTCCAAGAAATTGTGTTTTTTCGTGTTTTGGTGCTGCGATCTTTGTATGACGGGAATTAAACCGACGTAACCTAAATAGATCTATGCAGGTGGCGTTGATTAAACACCATTGAACAGCAATTTTGACAAACGAGCAAAAGTTAAATGAATATCGCACAGCAGAATGTGTTGTAAATTCTGAATCATTTCAGTTGTTGTGAAGTGTGAGGTATGTCATGCGTATTTTATATAAAGAATTTGCAACTTGCCTTGAAACATTAAATTTGAAGAACGTGAAGTGAATACGAAGAAAACAAGAACTGTAAATACTAAACAATACCCTTCTTAAACGTGCAAAAATTGATTTTCAATTTAATGTGACTAACAACTTAAATACTCATAAACATACGAAATAGTAACCTTTTAATGTATATATATTGTGACGGTACCGAATAGTTGAAAAAAAATGATTTTAAACGCACGACATTGTAGCCTGCCGCGTGCCTCCGCAGCGCCTCCTTTTGTGAGTGCGAGGGTAGGGCCAATTCGCGTCGGACACGTGCATAGGCAGAGGTCCCTTCGCGCATGCTTTGTCCGGCGGAGGGGCAGTGGGTACAAGAATTACGACTCGATCGGCGCCTCTCTGGCGCCGCCCCATCCCCAGGCGACCCGCCCCCCCGACGTTAGAGAGAGAGGGTTGAGTGGAATTTTTCCACTGAACTCGGCTAGAAAACGCTTCCGCACATTGGCCAAGATTAAACTGAGACGCAGTTGCCTTTTGCCAATAGAGAGGAACCTCTCAAAATTTAAACTAAAAATCTTTCCAGAACTTTCGGCAAATAAGTAAGGAGAGGGGGTTACAGAGGCTTCGCGAGAGGTGACCAAGTAAAAAACCAGGAGAAGGGAAGCGACGGTTTTGAGAGTAGGTTCGGGGAGGAGCGAGGAGCGCGCGCCGCGGCGGTGCGTCGTCCGGGGTAAACGCCACTGGCGCGGATTATTCTAAGTTTTTTGCGCGCTGTGTGTAAAGCGGAACGTGGAATTGCTCCTGACGGACGTTCGCTATCACGTATGTGGTTTGTTTTTTGAATTGGCAAAGGACTTTAATTGTGACCAATTCGCGGGTACTTTGTTAGGCGCAGAGCAATCTCGTCCGGTCGCCTGAAAAAGGATTATCCTGATCGCGCGGTGCAACCGAGTGACGCACGCGAGTCAGAATTATTCTGTTCGACTCACGTCACTACGCCCACGACCGCTACGAGGTCGTAGTTTTGCGAAGAGGTCTCCGCCTACCTCTTCCTGCCGACTTCGTGCACGAGTACCTGCCTCCCGCCCCCGCCGGCGCGGACCTTGCCGACCAGCTGAGACCTACTGCCGGCCCTTTCATCGCCGAAGACGGAGCCGTGAGGACGCCGCCCCAAGGTCGGACATCGACCCTGCGAAGCCATCTGAAAATACGGTCTGTTGTCCCGTAGACTTTGGTGAATGACCCGATTCACAGACCTGTGCCTCATCATAAGCGAGCCGCGCTGTGGCTGTTGTTTTTTGAGGATAAACCTTTTAAATTGTATGTTGGTAAATTGTACTTTAATTTGTATTGTCTTCTAGTAAGTAAGGAAATTAGTTGATCTGGGAAAAGAAAGGGGGGTAAATTCAAACTATTTTTTGGGAGTTGCGGGATAAACCAGAGAAAGGGGAGGGATGTCTTTGGGTTTAAGAGGGAAAGGGTATTAGTAATAGGGTTTCTTTTTTTTGTGTAATTCTTCATTTTCTTTGTTAATTAAATTTTACTTGTTCCTCATAACCTCAGTGAATTTCATTTGGTAACAAGTAGCGTCCGTCCATGGGCTCCCATTTCTTATAGAGAGTCTCTGCGCCTGAGTTAGCCGGCAACTGAATCAGGTGAGTGAGGAAAGGGGGGGGGGGACCTCGATCACCCGATCGATCCCCGACGTCGCACGCGCGAGGGCCCGCGGTGCTGACAATATATTATATATATATATATTACATTATATATATTATATTATATATACATATAATATAATATATATTATATTATATATACATATTATATAATATATATTGTAATATATATATTAATATATAGAATATAATATATATTCGCTTTCAGAACAAAAATCAGAGTTTGGGGAGTTTTAAAATCTTAAAATAGGAGACACAAATATGGAAGTGTTAAGCAACTCAGGGGAATCAAATGCAGTTGAAGATTTTACGTCAGAATTTTCCAAACTAATAAAATTTTATTTTAGCATTAGAGAATAACGCAGCACAACAGCTTAAGCTTCCGGCGGGTGCTTTTATTGTTGTAAAATGGAGAAAGACTATTTGACATGCCAGAGGGCTTCACTATTTTCATTTCACAACATTCTATACGAAAGGCGAAAATCTCCATTTCGTTGCTTTGTCTCTATCAGTCGTAAAGAAGATTTGAAAATAGAAAAAAATGCTGACTGCAGCGCTCCGTGTTCTACCGCGCCCACTCGTGTAAGAATTGGATTCTAAACCAACATTTTACTTATTCAGATTGTTGGTTTATAAGTATTTTCGATCTCTGTACGCAAAATCAAAGATGTCGAAAGCTGTTTTTTGTGGATTTTTCCCTATTACTTGTAGTCACAACGCTTGGTCTGTGCGGCCACCAATGTGCCTCCGGTCCTCTATTGTGGGTATAAATCCTTTATACTTAGCACTACGCATGGCTTCAAAGAAAGAAAAGTCTTTTTTCCTTGTGGCTGTCTAAAAATGTATACTTCTACACTTTTCCAAACACTAAAGAACATTCATTCCACGATGACATACAGTCCAGGGAAAACGCCCTACTACTTCTTCTTCTTCCATGATGATTAATTTAAATTCCTTATTTCATCTAAAGTCACCAGCGACAAAAACCCCCAATAACTTTTGCTAAGGGTTGTACGTCACGTCCGGATGCCTAGCATATTTCTCTTTCCAACTTTTTGGCGTGACGTCACCTGACCTGCCGTCCACTTCAAACCGATTTCTTCGTGCACTGATTTATTTTGTTGGTTGCTCAAAAAAAATGTGTATTGTATTAAATGCTAAAAAGAGCGGTATTTATATTAACAGTAAATATCAGTAAGTTCTTAAATACGTCACTGTATTAAGTATTCATTGTCTTTTAATTTCAGACTTCGAATGTCAAGATGCTGTTGACGGTGGGACTAGCGCTAGTGGCGCTCATCATTCTGCTGCCTTACTATCTGATGTTCTTTTCTGGAAAGGCTCGACTTGTGTCGTCTCTTCCTGGGCCCACGCCCCTCCCTTTCATTGGAAATGCGCTGGAAAGTGGGAGGAACGGGGCACGTAAGTCACATGTTTTCTATGAAGTGCGAATTTCACAAATTCTCTAATTAGCCGGTTCATGATCACGTTATTTAACTAGTGGTGCCACAACAGCACATACTTTCCCGCATTATTGAAAATAGCTACGTAGTACTGAAATATTGCGCTTTCTGCGCTACTAACCGCTTTGCTGTAATTTGAAAACGACCAATTCAACCACGAAGCGAACAACACACCGTTTCCACGGGAGTGTTGTCAAAACTATGTGAATTCTACGTCTGCATAAAAATAAAATACAAAAGTTTTGTAAACTTGTATTGGGCAAAGAAATCAGAAACCCCGGATAATATAAAATTGCATTTCATATTAACATCATTTTCTTAAATTGGGCTCCAAATATTTAAAAGAAAATTGCCATTTAGGACATGATTTTACTGTTTTTTAATATTCTTAAAATAAATATCAAAGAAATGTACTTGGGAGACGAAAGATGGCAGCTAGCAAGAAAATGTGGCAAGTCCGAATGGCTTCCCGAGACCGAAAATATCAAACTCATACGGGAAAGTCTGCGCCATTCCGTAACAATATTGCGCGAATAGTACTAAAATTTCAACAAAACGCGACCCTCGCCGAGAGGGCGCAGACGGGCGCCGGAGGCGGAAACTCCAACACGGGAGTTAAATAGGCTAATGCTGCGAAAGTGAATTTAAGATGAAGTCTGGCGTTCTGCAACTTAGCTTCTTCAGGTGAACTACCACAGGAAGGATGACTGATGATCAATAAAACTCACAGAGAAGTATAACGTCTTTTAATTTAGACCCAAGGCTCTGTACAGGCCAGGTATGGCCGAAAGATGTTAACACAGTGAAGTCTAGTGAGCTTATGCTGCTTTCTGCTCTGAGCTTTGCGTTTATATAGGACAATTTAGAGATAGTGATTTACATTTTAAACATCTTTTCATCATACATCTGGAAGGTTCCTTCGGTATGTTATTACACTTGACGTGTTTACATTGTACATCCGGAAGGTTCCTTCGATGGAAAGAAAATGAGAGATTACATCAACACATTAGTAATTCTGTGGAAGGTTTCTATAGTGGAAATATATACATTATTTTGTAAACAGATAACAGCGCCCGGTTGTAGGGGCGGCGGTGCTTGGTGGAAGGTTTTCTATGGAGTCTTCTGTGGTGCTTTCCGTTGACGTCGGAGTGGGTGCATGACATAATTGACAGACGGGGGGACAGACAGAGGGACAGACGGAGGGACAAACGGAAGGACAGACGGAAGACTGACGGAGGGACTGACAGAGGGGCAGACAGACGAACGGACGGACGGACGGACGGACGTTTTCCTTTCTATTGCATTTTCGGTATCAAGAACTTATCAAACTGAGATTCTGGCTACACCACGTGTTAGGGATTTTTTTTCTTAATTTAGCAACTGGTTGTATCCACTTTTTCGCTGTCAGGGCCCAGCAATGAATTGTTTCGTGCCGAAAATTTGCCGTTTCTTCGCCCAGAATTACATAACTTACCCTACACTACGTATATTAAGAAAAGACTTTAGACTAAAAGACTTTAGTTTTTCTTTGCTAAAATATAAACACAATTTAAATAAATATTGAATGATCACTGAATGTGGATTGTGTTAAGTATTGCTCGCTATTATGTTCCGATTATTCTCTAAATGCGTTTTCCATTTTTGTATTATTATCATTTTTAAACTCATTTTTGTTCCTTTCTTGTAATGGCTGTTTTGAAGATATGTTTCCATTTTTGTTTATCTTACTGGTGTGTTATGTTTTATCAATTTTGCAAAAAGATGTATTCTTGTAATTGGACTTCTGTAATTTAGTTTAGTTATTTCATTTAAAACTTTTTTTTTATTATTGTGTATGTTTTGTATATTTTTCCTAGTAATGCCTGCTGTAATTGGGGCTTTGCCCTGTTGTGGGTAATTAAATAAATAAATAAATAAATAAATATTACTCTGTATATGCGTATGTATGCGGGAAAGTAAAAAGTAGATAAAAACAGTTGCTAAATTAAAAAAACTAGTGGTGCTACGCCAGTACATACTTTTCCATGTTATTGGAAACAGCTACGTAGTATTGAAATATTGCACTTTCTGCGCTACTAACACCTTAGCTATTATTTGCTAACGTCCAATTCAACCAAGAAGCGGACAGCTGACTGTTTCCATCGCAGTGTTGTCAGAACTATGAGTCAACTATCATTCTATAACTGCTTGAAAATATAATACAAAAAGTTTGTATACTTGTATTAGAGAAACAAGTTTGAAACCTCGGACAATATAAAATTATTTCTAAATTTCTCATAATTGAAACCAAATTTTCTGATTAATTCTTGTTTCTGGATAGGACGCTTGAAAGAATGGTGCAGAACCCATTTTCGTAGCAATCCATGATTTATGAAAATTACAAAACTTTGGTTTGTAAAAATATGGATACATCTTGTTCAAATACACGAGTCAATTACTTCCTCTTTTGTTGTGTAGCGAGAATTGAAAAAGTTAAATATTTTTCGCATCTTCTTATAACTACAATACAGAACATAGATCATTTTTCGTAATGAAAAATATGTTGATAGAGAGAGAGAGAGAGAAATGAAGTGACGGGAAGTTATGCGATTTTAAACTAGTGGTGCTACAACAGCCTTACTTTCCCGTATTAGAGGAAACAGCTAAGTAGTACTGTAATATTGCACTTTATGCGCTACTAACATCTTCGCTTGGAACTCACTATTTCCATTGCAGTGTTGTCAGAACTATGTGAATTCTACAACTTCACAAAAATAGAATGCAAAAGTTTTGTAACCCTGTATTGGAAAAAGAAGCCTGATACCCTGGAAATACAGAAATGCCTTCCATTGGGCCATGATTAGGGAAGAGTATTTTAAAACCATGCAACAAATTCTCTACTCACTACAAATGGTACAGCATTTGGTGCAAAACTAAATATTTGCCTGCAAATATCAACATAAATTAGACAATTATAACTCCTTTTCATACAGCTCCATTAGGTCACAACAATGACACTAATTCACAGATATTCGCGAGCGTAAAGTGAATTCCATTGTTGCAGATCCTGCATTGTCACTATTCTGAGAGCTATTAATTCTTTTTACTTATTTCAAATATTTCAAAATAAACAATTTCTAAAATATTAATGTGTAAGTCTATAAGAAAGTTCGAATGTAAGAAACGAAGAAAGAAATAATATACAAAATTGCACATTCTAATTTACGACGCATCCAGCTGTCCGAAGCGCAGTAACTTTACAGCGGCCTATTACGTTTGTCACAAAATTAAAGAAAAACTACTCGTATTTTGAAAAAATTAAGCTTGACCGTATTTATTTTATTTATTTATTTGTCAAAAAACAGAAACAGAATGGCACAGACTTTCCCGTATTAGTTTTCTACTTTCATGGGTCTTCGCTAGCTATTCGAAATTGCCACATACTCTTTCTTGCCTGCTACCATCTATCATCGCCAAAAGTACATTTTTTTGTCATTTTCTTAATTTTTCGGTTTCCTATTGGTAGAACAGAAACATTAATTTTAGAATATTAAAGAACACAAAAACCTAGCCGTAAATGGCAATTTTCTTTTAAAAATTATGTGCCGTTTAAGAGAAAATGGCGTTTTAGCACTACTAAAAATGCGAAATTTGAAGCTCATTTTCACAGAAAATTTTTGAGTTTTCAAAATACTTTATTTGAAGTTATTTGAAGCACTTACACTCACAAATATAATCATCTTTACAAATTGCGGATAATGAGCATATTAAAGATGTGAGAGATCTTTCAAAAAATTTACATTTATATAATTTTTGAATAAAACAAAAAAAACTCAAAATAAACTTCACGCTATACTAATGAGTGTAATTAGCACTATCCGTTACAAAAGTTTCAAGAAAAAAATTGCAGCCATATACGAGAAAATGACGTTTGAGCATTTCTGAAAATGCCGAAATTTGAGCTACTTTTCACAGAAAATGGTAGTGTTTTCGAGAAACTTTACTTGACATTATTTAAAGCATATATATTCGTAAATATAATAATGTAAAAAAATCGCCGATAATGTAAATATTAACGACGTGAGAGACAAGTAAAAAAATTACATTTTTGTAATTTTTGAAAAAACCAACTGATAGAACAAAATTGCTTTTATGTCATTGATAGAGTACATTGACCACTATCCCCACCAAAAGTTTAAAGAAAAAATTCGGAGCCGTTTTTGAGAAAATTTTGTTTTTGTAATTTTTTAAAATTGCACATATTGCACGCAATATTGCACGAAAACTACCAAAATTGTGAAAAACATTTACATGACTTTTATTAAAGGACTCAATATGCAGAACACATTTTATTTGAAGAAAAAATCTCTATCTTCAATTTTGTAGTTGGAGAAAGACGCCGAAAAAAATTCAAACTTTCACAATTTTCGAAAATTCAGAGCTGTACGTGAAAATCGGACCTATGCCATGTTAAAAAGTGTATTTTCCTCTATTCATACAAGAAATTTAAAGAAAAAATTTGGAGCGTTTTTGGGAAAATGTTGAAAATCCCCGGGGGGCTTCATATAAAGTACCCCCAAATTTTAAAGAATCTTTTTCAAAATCACAAAGCTTCGACTAGAATCAGATCGACTGGGGATCATCAATTTTGAATAAAATCGACCGAACGGTTTAGGCGCTAGCGTTGACCACAGACGGACAGACGGACGGAATGCCGTCAATCGATTTTTAAGTATAAAGAAGCAACAAATCATGGATTTTGACCACACCACGTGTTAGGGGATTTTTTTTTGTTAATTTAGCAACTGGTTTTATCCACTTACTCGTTTTCACGGCCCGGCAATTAATTTTTTTCCGCCGAAAATTGGCCATTTTTTCGCGCAGCATTACATAACTTTCCCTATACTACGTATATCACTCCGTGTATACGTACGTATACGGGAAAGTAAAAAATGGGCACATTTAATTTTTTTCATTTTTTAAAAAGAAATATACCATTTCTTGTTCACTTTCATACTATTTCAATTTGAGGTTGCAAAAATTATATTTACTTTTATTTTCGTGTAAATAATTTATGAATATTCAAAGGCAGAGTTTGGTTGTTTCACGTACGAGGATTAATATAATTTGTGCACGTTTTCTCTAGCTCCAGAACCTCTTCCACCCCTTTAACTAATACATCGTTGAATGATCAATAAAAGTACCAATAAAGAGTGCACCATACATACCACTGTCCTCACACATTTTATTTCTGTTCATTTCACATAGCTGAAAGGCGAGATGGTTCAATTCTTTTCAGTCTTTTTCATATCTTTTTCATATCACTCCTTCTCATGCTTGGTAGGTCCACTTTTTTTACTAGTCCTGTAAGATTGTTACGCAGGGGCGGTTCGTGCCTATGGGCTTATGGGCGTCGCCCCTCCCGTCGTTTTTATTAATCCAGTATGTGGTTATTTAAATCTCGGTAAGTAAATAATTTGTTGATGGGTACTCAAATTATTGGGAAATAACATTTTTGCTTCTGCAGCATGCTTTCCTGCATTAAGCACATGTTGCCGCCTCCAACCGGCCGGCTAGGGCGATAACCTAGGTTGCCATGACAACCAGGGCCCACGCTTCCCCCTCTCCACTGCATTTCCTTGCTGCACGCTGCGGGACTGGGGCTCAGTATTGTTGAGCTCGAGCTGAGGTTTTCGCTCGCCCTGTGTGTTTGCGTCCCACGTGTGTCTGAATACTTCGAAATGAGTGTTCCTGTTCGCGAATTAAAAAAAGTCGTGTTTAGCTCATTGTGTTTACCAGAGAAAATTAAATTAAAAGAGAATGGTCGCCCAGTACCTAAATTAAATATTCAAGAAAAAGAATCGGCCTGCAAGAGCTGTGGAGGATTTACTTGGACATTTGATGTTTCGTTGTATGACAAAGTTTCTTGGTTGTGTGGCTGCGACGAGAAGAACTCACTGTTTTGTTTCGTATGCTTGCTGTTTGAAGGTGATGATAGTTGGACAAAGGAGGGGGTGTGCAATCTAAAACATCTTCAGGAGAAAATAAGAAAACATGTACAATCAAGAAAACAAAGACATTGTTGTCAGTTTTCAATTTCTAGAAACATGTAACATATCTGAAAGTCTGAGTAGTGCTTATAAAGAATCTGTTCGTCTTCACAAAGATTTAGTGGCAAAAAATTGGGATAGTGTTTCCAAAATAACATATATATTGAAATTATGTGAAGCATGTAACAATCCACTTAGAGGTCATGATGAATCAACTATTCAGATAACAAAGGTGTATTTTTAGAAATTATTGAATACAGTAAAAATATCGACCCTTTGTTATGTAGCCACTTTGACAATGCAAACGTATTTAAAGGTACTTCTAAGATTACACAACGAACTTTTAGTGTGGATGCTTGAAGTTTGTAGAGAGTTTATAACTGACCGTCTTTCCTAGCCTGCATGGTTGACGATACTACCGACATCTCTAATTGCATCCAGATAGTAATAGTATTTTGATACGATTTGGAGGAAACAATATACGAGCGATATTGAGGATTTTTCAGTGCAGAAACCCATAATGCTCAAGGCTTGTCAGAATGCATTGTGAATGAACTTCAACCACTCTTACAAGATTGTCCCGAAAAATTAATAGCGCACTCTTATGATGGGGCTTCAGTTTTCAGAGGACATTTAGGAGGGGTCAATGTTTTGGTTCGACATGTTCACAAGAATGCACATTACATTTACTGCTATTCACATCAGTTCAAAAAACTCTTGGAAAAGGCTTCAGCTAACATTTCCAGTGTTAATATATTTTTTGCCAACCTGAGAGCGATTTCAGCATTCTTTTCGAACTCGCCTGATAGAACAGCCGCATTAGAGAAAACATGCAGTGTTAGAATACCAATTCCGTGCGATACAAGCTGGAATTCTCGTTCAAGATTAGTACAAATTATTTTTCAAAATAAAGATTTAATTTTGAAATGTTTTCAAAATATTCAATCTGAGACGGGAAAACTCTACAACTCAGAAACAATGTACCAAGCAGCAGGATTTATTAAGTGGCTGAACGATGATACTTTTCAATTCTGGTTGAATTTCTTTAACGATGTCATGCATCATGTAGACCTCTTATATGCTCAGCTGCAAAAAATTGAAACTGATATTGTGAAAATTCAACAAGCAATATATTGTTTTGAGAGTGCAATAATGAATATAATAAATACATAGCCATCTTCTTTAGAAGAGACACAAGAAGAGCCAGCTTCAAAAGTGGAAACACCAGACAATATTTAAATGCTGCTGCGAGAGAGATCTGAGACTGCATTGTAACTGAAATAAAATAACGTTTTAAATTCCAAAGTCATCTATCGGCAGCAAAATTGTTCCAGGCTGAAAATTATGAGAATTACAGAAAAAGTCTGCCTATTGAAGACATTGACAATTTTTGTGACACTTTTCCCATGGTCGAAAAAGTTGCACTGAGAACTGAATTATAAATTTTCTACTCAAGACCGGAATTATCAGAAAACAGCCTTCTATCTGAGTCTGGTTGTTTAAAACACTTAATTTTTGAATTTCGTATGAACTTGATACTACTGCTTTTAAAGAAATAACGAAAACACTGAAGATTCTAGTGACCCTGCCCATGACGACAAGTGAAACAAAGGTGTTTGAAGTTAATAAAATCTTTTTACGACATTCTATGGGGGAAGACAGACTCTCAGCAATAGGAAGGTTGAGAAGAAAATGGTAAGAGAAATTCCCGACTTTAATAAAAAAGTGATCGACACGTTTGCGAGTGACAAACAACGAAGGATAGAACTCCACTACAAATTAATACTAAGATGAGACATTTACTTTACTTTGAATTTTCGGCGTTTTCAAACGGTTGAGCCCCGCCCGCTACTGTTGTTACGTCTGTCCATCACATTAAAGAGTGTTCGAAACAGCAAAGTTATTGGCACTGACCCTGTTCTTCACAAAATCAATACACACATCTATAGAGTTCAAACCTAACTCTGTAAATCGTATATTGATAAATTATTCGCAGCGCTCGAGTAAGTAAATAATATGGGTGTACATTTCACGTTTGTGTTTTCCTTTATTGAAATGTTTCCCACATTTCTTACGGTTTTTGTAAACTAATGTTGTAATCACAATAATGCTGAAATTGAAATAAAAAATGAGCTGAAAAACAAGCAGAATTAGAGCTGGAAAAAAAGCAGAATTAGATCTGGAAAAGAAGCAGAATTAGATCTGGAAAAGAAGCAGAATTAGAGCTGGAAAAAAAGCAGAATTAGATCTGGAAAAGAAGCAGAATTAGATCTGGAAAAGAAGCAGAATTAGAGCTCAAAAGTAAGCAGAATTAGAGCTGAAAAATAAGCAGAATTAGAGCTCAAAAATAAGCAGAATTAGAGCTCAAAAATAAGCAGAATTACAGTTCAAAAATAAGCAGAATTAGAGCTAAAAATAAATATTAGTATAGTTGTTATATGGACTATTTATTGGGTAGGCTTATTTAGTCTATTAGGGAATTCAATAAATATTTGTTGCAAAAAGTCCGATTCACATTTCTATAAATGTACACCTATTTGCCACGTTTACACATGGACTTTACAATTTTTAATTTGCCACGTCTCACGCGGACTTATGATCCTGTAAGGAAAAATTTAATTTGTTTATATTTCATTAATCCATATAGATAAAGCTTTACAAACGTTTCGAAATAATTACAACCCTGTTTTAAGAGTGCTGTTCGCCATATATAGTTTCCCACTCAAGGACGACTGAACGATGGGCAGCCCTTCAGTTTTCCTTCATGTAGGAAGGCGCATTCCAATTCTTCATTACACATTTTTATTTATCATTTAAATTGCATGTAAAAATTTACTGGACGTCGTAAAAGCTTGAAAGCACGTAAGAATAAAAAATCGAATTGGAACACTTCCTTAGCACTTAACCTACCCACCCTGCACTATGAGCTTTCTAGGCGTGTCCCTCCTATACCAACAGTTGGACATTGTGGCCTACCCTGCTGAACGACGACCTTGACTACAGTCCAGAGGGAGGTCACCTGCCATTTACATCAATGCAAAATGCGAGATGTAATGGCATCTCGCAGGTCAACAAGTTTCCCACACAGTCAAGGTCTCAATTTCTCTATGACGGAATGCATGCCATGTAGAAGAGCGTAATCCAACACAAGAGTGGATCCCATTATATGGCTAAGCAAACCGCCTTAATATTATAGTCTAACCGGGCTCTGCAATCTTTTTCCTACATTTGCCCATCCTAATTGAACAAGAATCATTTTATATTCCAAGCAACATTCATTAATATAATCATTACACTGCAATTAATCATTAATTTTAATGAAGATAAATGCAATTTACATACACTACATTAAATAATCTTTTAATTAAATTATAAATATATTTAATATTAATTAGCACTGAAATTAAAGTGAAATAACCATTGAATTATTTAATATTCAATAACCAATCCACTATTACACTTAAATGAACTCATACGTTTGATAGAAAGTTCATTTCAGTAAACAAGACTGCAGTAACCCAGCAATACATTAAACTAAAGGCGGACCAATACGAAAATAACATTATCTACGAGGAGCCAACGACTGCACGAGGAAGAATTATCCCTCCCAACCTACAAATTAGTGCATGTGGGGAAACAGTTTCTACTCAACATTTATGCTGTGCCGTTTATTTCTCTTTCACCTTTATATTCACTGTACTCATTTCTCTGCATCATTTTCGTAGAAGGTTTGTTTGCGTGTGGGTAGACCTGCATCATCCGTCGTGCAGCCGGGAGAACGCGAACGGCCTGGCCTCCCTTAGGACTGCCACGGACGCTGCGAAGGGCGCAGGGCGTAGGACAGGGTACGGGTACGGGACGGGCCCCACCCAGAACACTCAGTCGAGTCCGAGCAGCCGTGCCGTGCACATCGGGCGTCTCTCACTAGTGAACTCGGTGAATAGTGTTGTGACTCAGTGTGCAAACATTCTCTTGTGTCTGAATATAATACACCAGGGAAAAGTAAATGGCTTACGCCATTAACCCATCCACAGGGCAGACTATAACCGAAGCCCAGCTCACCCTAAATAGCGGCGACCACTGTGTCGTTCCCCCAGTGTCGCCATTTCCAACAAGCAGCGAGGCCATGGACACGAGCCTCGCAGCAACGCCAGCCCCGACCAGCATGGAGGGCAACATCAACCCAGCCTTGTTAAACGCCAGCCAGAACTACTCGTCGTCACCACCTCTTCAGGTATTATTGAAAAGTCAGCAGAATCAACAGACGGGCTCGCATCAACATTTGGAAACATCCAGCTCAGCAGACCAGGTACCAGTGTCGCAAAACAAACGCGCATGCGACGACGAAGCAGAATCGAGCGAAAGTAAACGTTCAAATGGTGTATCGATGCGTGAAAGTGAAAAATCAGGTGCGACGCATTTCTCATCAGGGACGTCACAAAGTAGTGCAACATCAAGTGGGGAGATAAACTCTACAGGTTCTTTGCAAAATTTATATCGCGTTACAATTGCTAACAGATTTGGAGATTTAAACAACGAACAAAGTCTCGATGATTCGCCGGTTGAAACTTCAAAAATTCCTCCTATTTATCTGTACACCGACGAAAAATCCACGTTCAGTGACTTAGTGATAACCCTAAAATTTATAGCGAAAAGTATCTTTTATACTGAATTAAAATCAAACAAATTGAAAATCCAAATGACCACGATTGAAGATTATCGTGCGGTTGTTCGAAACTTTTTTGAAAACCAAAGGCAATTCCATACTTACGCCGACCCTAGCAACAAACAATTCTCTGTGGTTATAAAAAATGTAGTTACTGAAATTTCAGAAAAAGAAATTCACTCGGAATTAAAATCAATGTTTGACTCTGTGAAAAAAGTGACAAGACTTCATAAAAATGGACAACCAATTCCTGTAGTTGCTGTAGAATTTACTGGCGCTCATCCAATCGAAAATATCCTTCAAATAGATACTTTATGTCATTTAAAAGTGAAGGTAGAAAAAAGAAAAAGACATGTTGGACCCCTACAGTGTGTGCGATGTCTAGATTTCGGTCACAGCAAAAACAGCTGTAATAGAAAAGTAACTTGTGCACATTGTGCTGGAAACCACATTTCGGCTAGCTGCAATAGCACAAACTCTGTTCCTTTTTGTGCTAATTGCAAAGGGAACCATCGAGCGGACGTCAGAATATCGCTTTGTACATATTACTCAAAAGTTCTAGAATCTAAAACAAAAACTTGGAATAAATATAAAGAAAGATCAGTTGACAATAATTCGTCTCAGGCTCCTCCCAACAATGCAAGAAATTTTCCTCACTTACCAAAAGCTAACCATATACCGAACTTTCGTCCCCCACCCTCACCTTCATCTTCAACCTCTTACGCACATTTCAGTAACCAAAAACCTCGCCCATCCCAACCACTCATCCCTGAACCAAATAGTCCATTAATTAACAATATCATCCAATCAGTTAACACCCACATCACTAATTTTCTGCATTCACTAATCCCTATACTCTTAAGTAAAATTCAGAATTTCATAGTTTCGCTTTTCGCAAATGTAAGTAATGTCACTCCTTAAAACATTAAGATTTCTCAATTGGAACAGCCATGGAGTCTATAAAAAACGCTTCGAACTCATTGATTTTATAAATTCCCACTCCATAGACATAGCGTGTATCACCGAAACTCATTTGACATCAGATGTTGTTCTTAGAATTCAAGGATACAATTGTATACGTAACGACAGACCTGGACTAACAACAGGAGGTGGTGTCTTAATTCTGGTAAAAAAAAACAATAAATTATTTTGAAATAGACCTGCCCCTCACCCCCGGCCTAGAAACGGTTGCTATACGCATTCTTTTTCCGGATAACAATAGTATCACGGTAATCGCGGCATACAAACCTCCAAACAAAAAAATCTCGATGACCCGAATCGATTCTCTTTTTAACGCTACTCCATCAACGATCGTAATGGGTGACCTCAACGCCAAGCATATATCATGGGGCTGCCGCGTCAGTAACTCCGCGGGTTCAATTCTCTCAAACATCATAAACCAATTACATCTCAAAATACACTCTCCCACTGAACCAACTTACTACCCTTTCAATAACAATATCATTCCAGATATTTTAGACATCGCCATCTCAAATTTCCCATTATCATTAACCTCGTATGTTTTTCATGAACTTGACTCCGATCACAATCCAGTATTACTGACTTCTCAAGTTTTCTGTCCCCCTCCTTCTCCTCCTCCAACACTTTCTGTCTCCTCTATAAACTGGGCTACTTACCAATCCAAACTAGAAAATATGTTACCTCCCATTAAGATTCTTCCATCCGCACATGAAATAGATAACGCCGTATCACTTATTACAAACTCCATAACTACAGCGGTACTAGAGTCTACCCCCAAGCGCCCTTTGCTTACCCAAAAATTTTCAAAACCTCCTTTACCCAAGTACATACAAAACTTAATCAAGGAAAAGAATAGAATCAGAAGACTTTGGAATGAACATAGGCTACCATATCTAAAGAGTGAGCTCAATCGCCTTATTCGAGTCTGTAGACAAACTCTACAAGACTACAATTTCGAACAGTATAAAAACTATGTATCTTCCCTATCGTCCCACAACAGCTCAGTTTGGCTGGCTACGAGAAAACTTCTACGTAAAAAGACAACCATTCCCCCTCTATTGTCAAACGGGCAGAAAGTGTTTTCTCAGAACGATAAAGCAGAACTTCTGGCTGATTTCTACGCTACAACCTTCCAACCACATAATGTTGAAGATCCTCCACACTCCAATGAAGTAAACGCATTTGTCTCCTTGCCCAACTTTGATGTCCCTAACCGTGTTAAATTTGCGTCCCCTACCGAAGTATATAACATTATTAAAAATCTACCAAGAAGAAAATCCCCCGGGCACGAAAATATTTCACCTATTATGTTAAAAAACCTTCCACGTAATGCAGTTGCCTTTATAACTAATATAATAAACTCAATGTTCAGATTAGGCTACTTCCCCAAATTATGGAAACATTCAATAGTAGTCCCAATCCCAAAACCTGAGAAAAACCAAACCTTACCTTCTAGCTACCGCCCTATAAGCCTTCTCCCTATTCTAGCGAAAACAGCAGAAAAAGTAATTCTAAAAAGGCTAAATTCATTTCTAAAAAAATCCAAGATCATTCCTTATCACCAATTTGGTTTTGTATCTAAACATTCTTCTTGTCATCAACTTCTCAGACTAACAGAATTCATTCATTCCGGATTCCAAAAACAGCACCACACCGTAGCAACCTTTCTGGATGTGAGTCAAGCATTCGACCGAATTTGGCATAATGGCCTAATCTATAAGCTACGGAAGTTCGGTATCCCTCTCTACCTCCTTTCAACCATCCAATGTTTCTTGTCAGACCGTTCATTCTCAGTAAAAATTCAGACACACCTCTCAAACCCTCGTCCCATTTTAGCAGGAGTTCCTCAAGGCTCCCCTCTTTCCCCAACTCTCTTCAATATTTTCACCGCAGACATACCCACATCCCGTTTCATAAACACAGCCCAATTTGCAGACGACACTTCCTTATTTCTTTCTGGTCCCGAACTAAACACACTGACTGACCGACTCCAGAGACATCTGCACCTAATCGAACAATGGACTACTAAATGGAGAATCATGCTCAATCCCTCAAAATCGCTCGCAAAAATTTTCACTCTCCGACATTCTTACCATCCTCGTCCACTGATGTTAAACAACTCTCCCATTCCTTGGTCTCCATTAAATTCACCCGTCAAATATCTAGGCCTCTATTTAGACTCAAAATTAACCTGGAAACATCATATAGAAACCAATTGAAACAAGCCCATCAGAAACTTCATCAACTTAAACCGATTATAAACCGTAAAAGCAGCCTCAGCCCTGAAAATACAGTTCTCCTATACAAATCCATTCTGCGACCACTCCTTCTTTACGCATGCCCGATCTGGTGTCATTCAGCAGCATCCCACATAAACAAGATCCAAGTCTTCCAAAACAGAATCCTCCGCATTGCAACCAAAGCTCCATGGTTTGTTAGAAACTCAACTCTACATTCAGATTTCAACCTAAAATCAATAAAAGAGCAAATCATTCACACATCTCACAATTTCTTCCTCCACCTACCTAACATATCCGGACCATCCTTTTACAACCTCGGCATAGATAACCCTCCCTTTCTGAGAATAAAAAACAGATACCCCCTGCACTCATTCTTAAACTGCTTTTCCACGTTTGAATAGAAGTAATTAACTTCAGTATTTAAATTCATCTCAAGTGATGTTCTTGCGGTGCTCATTGAGTTTCCCCACTCGTAATTTTTAAAATTAGTATAAGTCACCAATCATCTGTAGAGCCGAAAGGCTGAACGATGTAAATTCAGACTAATAAATAAATAAATAAATGAAAAAAAAAAACCAGAACACTGACCGATTCCAGGCTCCACCGGCGTCAGGCCGAAGCGTTGCTCCTCTTCTGCCAGGGGTGCTACGCTACCCTGCCCTGTGGTTTGGAACCTACTCTACCCTACTCTAACTGAACTACACCGTATTCTCTACTCAGAATTATTCTAAATGATGAACTTTTAATTAGCAATGTTCGGTAGCAATTAAATAACGGAATTTATTATTTTTTTAATCCTAACTTGTTGAATCAATTTTATTTACTGCATTCCCAGTTCGTATTTTAAAATTTTGTGGAAGGGTGCTTGTACTCGCTGATCGATAATTCTCAGGGAATTTAAATCCTTACTTTCAAATTAGACTGCCAAATATTTTCCGATTCAAAATAATACTGTAACTAGGATTTTAAATGTTTGATAATTTCACAATTTTAACCTGCAAATAGTATTGATTTATAACCTGCAATTAGTATTATTGATTTGCGTACGTAAGTATTTGGTATGTGATTCATTACACTTTTATGAAAGATTTGCAAACATGACGATGAAAAGTTAAACTTCATTTCTTTGTTTACTTAATGACTATTTGATCTCCGAACGAGTACAACTACGCTTACCAGATTTCAAATTTGTTTCTAACCACCTGGCTGCAACAAGGGAAATTTACGAACGACGACAAGAAACGGCGTCGTGGAGTCCAAGGCCAGGTTGAGTAGAAGTCCAGTTACGTAGCACAAAAATACATCACAGCACCTACACTTCTGATGTTTCACCTGCACTTTTTCTACAAAATTAATAATACCGCAGCTCATTTTTTGAACCTGAAGACTTGCACACCAAGCAATAATTCCACAATTCTTCAGAGCTCACCTATCACTTCACAACACTAAACCTGTAACTCGCATTTGAGGTAACTCATTTCTATCAAACAATTTATTCGTAAATTCTCTTATTAAAGATCTGCATCAATGCTACTCAACCTTTCACCGACACTTTACAGGAATTATTTATTCAATTTGCTATTAAAATCTTCATCCACACACACTTTGCACAAATACGAGTATTAATCTCTTTGAATTACTCTGGATATCCGTTTTAGTCCTAATTACTCGCCACACGCATTTGTTCCAGAAACTATTTACATTAAAATTATCTAACCACAGCCACCCAGACGCATCGAAAATACCACCAATAATCTCTCCACAACCAGCACATCGTTTGTCCGAATCACGAATTCCCTCTCGCCACTCGTCCCGAAAAGACCGAGCGTTGGGCAGGTCCGACGCGGAGCGCGCTTGCCAGAGCAATGTATAAGTAAGCAAGCCGAGTATAAAATGGGATAACTTGGGATTTTATTTCTTGGCGCGTGGGAGTCTGTCCTCACGATGGAATATCTACTACGAATATTTATAAAAAACTACACCTTCAAATACGGTCATGCTTAATTTTTTGAAAATATGAGTTGTTTTTCTATAATTTAATAAAAAACATAAAAACCCGCTGTACATTTACTGCGCTTCAGGCTACCGGATACGTCGTAAATAAGAATTTGCAATTTTGTATATTATTTCTTTGTTCGACATTCCAACTTCTGTTATACATTTACACATTAGTCTTTCAAGAAATAATTTATTTTCAAATATTGGAAATAAAAATTGCTAGCGCTTTAAGGGAGTATCGACAATGCAGGGAATGTTACAATTGAATTTCATTCCTCTGTCGCGAATTTCTGTGAATTACGTGTCATTGTTGTGACTTGATGTACCTGTATGGTATCAGGTTTCTTTTTCCAATAGAAGTTTACAAAACTTTTGTATTATATTTTTATGCAGTTGTGGATTTTACATAGTTCTGACACCACTGCGATGGAAACATTGAGTTGTTCGCTTCTTGTTTCAATTGCACGTTTTCAAATAATAGCTAAGATGTTAGTAGGGCAGAAAGTGTAATATCCATAATACCACAATCCGTGCGCCCATATGATGCGCATGGTCGCCATATTGAAAGAGTGTAAACTACTGTATGACCCGGCATTTGTTGTGTGGTGAACGGTGGTGAAGGTGTCTTTTATTTCCGTTTTACTCGTTATATTTGGTGTGTGTTAAACTAGCATAACATATGTAATCTGAGGGATATTTGCTTAGTATAGGCAAATATTAATAGCGCATATAGGCAAATATTAATAAAAATAGAGATAGAAAAGTAAAGAATAATAAATGCATAACTATTAGTGCTCCAGAATGGCACAGACCTTCTCGTATTCGTTTTTCTATTTTCTTTCATGTGGACTAGATTATGAGACTTGCCACGTACTCTAGCTAGCTGCTCGTATCTCCTCTGTGCCATTCTGTAGTACCACTAGTTTTCACATGCACTGGATTTTTCGGCTTGCTAATGCTAGAAATGAAAATACAATACAATACATAAACACAACCACCTATTACTATCATATAAGTATAAATACCATGCATTGCGTACGTGGCCGCAGTCGTTAAATAGCTAGCATTTGCACAGGTATTCCTCGAGAAGCTCCGCTGGTTCGAGTCCTGGTTGGGGAATATTGTTTGTTAAAAGTCTCTGTTGTCGCAGGGAATAATTGAGAATTCTAGAAACTATTGAAAACCATGTGAAGCTATTCGAATCACAAATATTGATAATTACGATAACTAAACTGGAAGTGGTTGTATGTAATTTTCGAATTTTTAGTTTTTTAACAATTTTTCACATCACTTCTTGGTAAAACGTATGTACCATCATAGCTATTATTTTACTATCATCCATTTACCTTTTCTATGGCTCTGTTCGACTCATTTTATGGTTCTGTTTGACCCATACATTGCTATTGTGGCGTAGTGGTATAAGTGCTGGCACGTTAACTTTGAGGATCTGACTTCGGTTCTCGGAACGGAAAAAATTTGCTGGTTGAAAGCAGTTTTGCTGTTTTATGTAGAAGTATAATATTGCGGAGCATTTAGAAACAATGTGGTTTGGTAGCGTCACTAGTTGAATTTGAATTTCAATGAGAAAGCAAAAAATATATCTATGCTGGAATTTTTATACCATGTCCCGAAGTATTTTTACACGAATTTGGGATTTACCCTTTTATGCCTCTGCCCGGTGTCGACTTATACAGCACTGGTTTGTTGTAGTGGTGTTTTCGGGAACTGTGTTCGGGTCGCGGAACGGGAAAACACTTTTGCTGGTTTATGTAGTAGTGTAATAGCATTTAGAACCATGGTGAAGCAGTGCGAGAAACTATGTGCTTTGGTAGCACCACTAGGTTTACAATATTCTTACAATGTATGCTTTATTTCTTGCGAAATACTACTCTAATTGAAGTGGTCACAAAAAATTAATTTGCAGCTACAAAGAATATGCCATTGATGGTATCTACTCTCTCAGATTCCTTCGTGGGACAGTGTGTAGCACCACTAGTTTTCAAATTCTCTGGATTTTTCGGCTTCCTAGCGCTAGAAATGAAATCACCATACACTTATTACTATTAAATAAGTGTAAATGCCATGCACAGCGAAGGTGATCGCTGTGGTTAAAAAGGGAACATTGACCCAGCTCCTCCGGGGGAAGCTTCGCTGGTTCGAGTGCTGGTCGGGGAATATTTGCATTTCATCGGGCAAAAGGAGCTGTCTGGAACCCGATTAAGGGTCATCGACAAATTTCTTAAGGTAATAGCGGCGTGATGACTTCTTTCCTGAGTGGATGGGCGCCGGCAGCGCCTGCGACGCAGCGGGCGGCGGGGCAGGTGGGCACGCCCCACGCAGTTTCGGAACGCACGCCCCACGCAGTTTCGGAACGCACGCCCCACGCAGTTTCGGAACGCACGCCCCACGCAGTTTCGGAACGCACGCCCCACGCAGTTTCGGAACGCACGCCCCACGCAGTTTCGGAACGCACGCCCCACGCAGTTTCGGAACGCACGCCCCACGCAGTTTCGGAACGCACGCCCCACGCAGTTTCGGAACGCACGCCCCACGCAGTTTCGGAACGCACGCCCCACGCAGTTTCGGAACGCACGCCCCACGCAGTTTCGGAACGCACGCCCCACGCAGTTTCGGAACGCACGCCCCACGCAGTTTCGGAACGCACGCCCCACGCAGTTTCGGAACGCACGCCCCACGCAGTTTCGGAACGCACGCCCCACGCAGTTTCGGAACGCACGCCCCACGCAGTTTCGGAACGCACGCCCCACGCAGTTTCGGAACGCACGCCCCACGCAGTTTCGGAACGCACGCCCCACGCAGTTTCGGAACGCACGCCCCACGCAGTTTCGGAACGCACGCCCCACGCAGTTTCGGAACGCACGCCCCACGCAGTTTCGGAACGCACGCCCCACGCAGTTTCGGAACGCACGCCCCACGCAGTTTCGGAACGCACGCCCCACGCAGTTTCGGAACGCACGCCCCACGCAGTTTCGGAACGCACGCCCCACGCAGTTTCGGAACGCACGCCCCACGCAGTTTCGGAACGCACGCCCCACGCAGTTTCGGAACGCACGCCCCACGCAGTTTCGGAACGCACGCCCCACGCAGTTTCGGAACGCACGCCCCACGCAGTTTCGGAACGCACGCCCCACGCAGTTTCGGAACGCACGCCCCACGCAGTTTCGGAACGCACGCCCCACGCAGTTTCGGAACGCACGCCCCACGCAGTTTCGGAACGCACGCCCCACGCAGTTTCGGAACGCACGCCCCACGCAGTTTCGGAACGCACGCCCCACGCAGTTTCGGAACGCACGCCCCACGCAGTTTCGGAACGCACGCCCCACGCAGTTTCGGAACGCACGCCCCACGCAGTTTCGGAACGCACGCCCCACGCAGTTTCGGAACGCACGCCCCACGCAGTTTCGGAACGCACGCCCCACGCAGTTTCGGAACGCACGCCCCACGCAGTTTCGGAACGCACGCCCCACGCAGTTTCGGAACGCACGCCCCACGCAGTTTCGGAACGCACGCCCCACGCAGTTTCGGAACGCACGCCCCACGCAGTTTCGGAACGCACGCCCCACGCAGTTTCGGAACGCACGCCCCACGCAGTTTCGGAACGCACGCCCCACGCAGTTTCGGAACGCACGCCCCACGCAGTTTCGGAACGCACGCCCCACGCAGTTTCGGAACGCACGCCCCACGCAGTTTCGGAACGCACGCCCCACGCAGTTTCGGAACGCACGCCCCACGCAGTTTCGGAACGCACGCCCCACGCAGTTTCGGAACGCACGCCCCACGCAGTTTCGGAACGCACGCCCCACGCAGTTTCGGAACGCACGCCCCACGCAGTTTCGGAACGCACGCCCCACGCAGTTTCGGAACGCACGCCCCACGCAGTTTCGGAACGCACGCCCCACGCAGTTTCGGAACGCACGCCCCACGCAGTTTCGGAACGCACGCCCCACGCAGTTTCGGAACGCACGCCCCACGCAGTTTCGGAACGCACGCCCCACGCAGTTTCGGAACGCACGCCCCACGCAGTTTCGGAACGCACGCCCCACGCAGTTTCGGAACGCACGCCCCACGCAGTTTCGGAACGCACGCCCCACGCAGTTTCGGAACGCACGCCCCACGCAGTTTCGGAACGCACGCCCCACGCAGTTTCGGAACGCACGCCCCACGCAGTTTCGGAACGCACGCCCCACGCAGTTTCGGAACGCACGCCCCACGCAGTTTCGGAACGCACGCCCCACGCAGTTTCGGAACGCACGCCCCACGCAGTTTCGGAACGCACGCCCCACGCAGTTTCGGAACGCACGCCCCACGCAGTTTCGGAACGCACGCCCCACGCAGTTTCGGAACGCACGCCCCACGCAGTTTCGGAACGCACGCCCCACGCAGTTTCGGAACGCACGCCCCACGCAGTTTCGGAACGCACGCCCCACCCAGTTTCGGAACGCACACCCCACGCAGTTTCGGAACGTACGCCCCACGCAGTTTCGGAACGCACGCCCCAAGCAGTTCCGCCACAGGCGGAACACGGCCGCCTGTGGCGGTGTTGCATGACGATAGCATTAGTCGTGAATATTTAGATGCGTTTTTTTAAATAAATCCTTCATATTTTCAAAGTCGAAGTGCAATTCGCAACGTCTTCGTGAAATTCTCTTTAGAGACATAAAGATTGCTGCGTGAAGCGTGTGAGAGCCGCAAAGGAAAGATATACCACTGAAATAATATAGGAGCCGATTGAGAGTTCAAGGGTCATGAACTCTCTAGGGACAACAACCCGCCTCGGTCGTTGCTTTCTCGTTCGCCCAGACCGGACACAGGACGACAACGCACAACCGTAGGTTCCACTGTGGCGTCGGCGATGTCACGCTAACGTGGTGTTAAACTGAGCCCGATTCCCGAATTAGCGAGACCGTAGTCAAAGTGGCGGTCGGAACACAAGTTAACATGTACTCAGGCATGGAGTTCTCAGCACGTGGCTAATGCCAAAAGTAAAATGTAAGTTCAGACTAATGCAATCGGAGAAATAAGTCATTGAAAGTTCAAGCTAGAAACGCAAGACATTACTACTGCAGCTCGAGACGCCAGTCACGTCAAGAAGTCCGAGACACAAGTGATTGCATGTTCAGCCTTGAAACGCAAAAGCCAAGTGACAGTTCGATACCAAGTATTTCCGAAGCCTCACGTGCGACAAAACAAGAGCTTCGATGCTCTCCTCTGATCTGAGTGCCTCGTTTTGATTGCTTAAAAATCAGCTATGGGGAATGGTGGTGAGGCGATATCTAAGCACTGACGCACTTGCTCATGGGACAAAAAATGTCGTTCCATTTTCGGTGTGACGGTTGAAACGCGGCCCTACGCGGGGGCTGGGGTAAGCCCTTCCTTTGGCTTCGCGGAGGGTGGAATGCAGTCGCGGCTTTCAATGGTGTTGACCGCGGCGACGCATCAGTTTTAAGATTGTTTTGTAAAATTGATTGATTGATTCGTGTTTCCGGGAGCGTCAACTACTTTGGTCATTAACCCCGTAAGTGTACTGCGTGTTTTCCTCGGGAGATGGCGGTGACGGATCTTTTCCCCGCTGGATGGCGAGATCTGGCGTCGACCTACCGTCAACTAGCGGGGTTTCCCCTCAACCAGGTATCTCCCACCAGCGGCGCACCGCCCCAGCTGGGACAAGCTGTAAGCTCCCGACCGGTCTTCCGGCATATGTGGTAGTGTAGTGTATGTTAGTGTAAGTGTGTGTGTGAAAGGAGAGGATAGGACGAGGAAGAGGAAGGAAGGATCGCGCGCGGTCCGTGGCCCGTTTGTTAGGGTACTGCTCCGTCATTCGCCTGGTGTTAATCGGAGAAACCACGGAAAACTACCGATCAGAGCAGCCGGCCGCTAGAATTCTCTTCCAGACAGTGACTGAATTCGACCTAGCTCACAAGCTAGTGTCGAAAATCCTTCCGCCGTCGGGACTCGAACCTAGGACCTCCCCGTCAGAGAGACTGCAGTGACATCATATTGATCCACTGAGCCATCTCTCCCGGTGTGTTTTGTAAAACAAACCGTTTGGCCGGCGCGAAAAGACACGAGTGCGCGATAAAAATTGGTAGCTGCTGCAATTTTTTTTTGGGAGGGGGTGAGTGGTACGAGCATTCCTCCGTATGTCTCAGGAAAAAGGTTGCGGCGTCTTTTTTCGAGTACTACGCCCGCGCAAATGAAAAGAACACGCTGTGGCCTTCCTGACTGGGCGTTCGAATGTTACCCTTCCCGCTTCAGACGGCTGCGTCTTGGCGTCTTTTGAATCTTCCTTATTATTTTCAGTGGAGGCACTTTCGACCGCTGGCACTGGGCAGGGTGGGTTGACGTAAAAAAAAACGAGGCGGCAGTCTTTGAATCTATGGACATTTTCTGGCGGCACCCCGAAGCGGCGGAAGTGCGTGACGGTCTGTGCCTCGGGGCATATATTGCAAATAACAAACTGGCTCATGCAGCAGTTCACAAGGAGTCATAAGAACATCCGCCCACGCTCTGTCGTCCCTGTCACATGGTGGGGGAGATGGCGGCCGAGCCGGGAGATGCCAACAACCACGCCGCGTCAAATGATTTCTGTGCTCGCGGGGCAAAAGTTCTTAAGTCAAATTTTGGCGAAATTGGGTTAAGTACTGAAATTACAAGATAAATATTGTAGTAAAACCGTATTCAAATGCTGCCTCCTTAACGAAAAAAAGCACTGGGAAATAGCGCTGAGCGTAGGAAAAAGCGTTTGCTCAATAATCTAACCCTCGTTTTCTCCAAACTAAGATTTTTGACTTAAGAAATTTTATCCTCTGACCACAGATTTAATTATTAAGATCGAGGGTGGAGTTCATCAGGTCCGTTCACGGAGGGAGTGACGTTACAGTGTTGAGCACAAACATGTCAATATACAAGTTCGTATACAATACATCATGTGGTGTTGATCATTGTTTACATTGTAACTGCGCTGCCAACTGCGAGACACACGCTAACAAATTCTTGTGACTTTCTCTGTTCTTAATGCAAAATAAAACGTGCAGAAGGAGGTACTAATCTGTTTCTAATTTTTCTTTTCCTTGTTTCTCTAAGAGACAAAAAGATGAAATATCATTGTGACATAATTGTTTGTGACAATAGCTGCATATAAACAATTTATTTGCATGCATATTTAATTTTCCAACATTTTTGTGGCATATTTGCATGCATATTTAAAAAATAAAAGCTTGCATAAACTTCCCAGCTCTAACTATAATTAATATCATCAATCTTGGAATTCACCCTCGCCTGAGAGACGTGAAGTGCCGGTTGAAACGACTATACCGTGTTCTCTACTTCCGACAGTAGTTTGTTGCCTGAGCGAAAGTGATAGATTATGAAGGCGATGTTGGGCAAGGCTTTTTCACCTAAACGTGTGAAGGTGTTAGAGTGAAGCATTATTGCCTAATCCCGAGCAACTCCGTGAACGCCATATTTCTAATAGGAACTTGTGATAAATGCCAGCTCTCTTAAACTGTTTCTTAATATTAGAGAAAGAAGCCAGAGGCATGTAGAATGACAGGATTAAATGAAAGGTAAAGAAATATACCCTTTTAACATCTTTATTAGTATCCACTGAATACACTGTAATACAATAATCAATTATTAAATTTTAACATTTGTCTCAATCGGCTGTCAGTAAAGTACTCATATGTTTTATTAATTTTTTTTTGTTAAATCAATTTTTCTCTTTTGTACAAACAATTGGTTCAAAAAGTTCATAGAACCAACACAACTCCCATCGACTACTTAATTTCCCATGGATCCATGATTGCAAACATATTACTTTCATATCAATGAAATGTTCATTATGAAAGTTTTATACTTAAAGATAGTGAATATGTAAGGTAGGCTTTTACATTGATGATGATACATTTTATATAAACGTTAATTTTCGATCTTTTAACTTGATGTAAACACCTGTACAAGATTTTAAGAAAACATTAATAGCAAAAACCGGTTCTGTTGTCCCAGGTAATACTTTATAAGTTCTCAAGACCTTGCTAATAATAGATTTCATTCCTATCATAGCAAATTTTTGCCCTGAAACAAGCAGAAAAGAAACCACAATATAGAATAGCGTATACATTTTTTATATATTTCATAACTAGATCTCGCATTTTAGGACAAATGCCTATTAAGTTCCTGAGAAATTAAGAAAATAGTGAAAAATAATTGCAGATGTTTACGAATCATGAAAAAATAGATCTACTGAAACCATCTGATAATGCCTATAATGTTCTAAACGTGTTGATACCTCTTTTAATTATTTGTTTTGGCTAAAACTGCCTAGAACAAGTAATGTTGAAGAATTATGATACTTCAATTACTCTTTTTTTAAATTTGTTTTTGAGAAACGCAAATACTTTCCCGAAATTTTCGAAACGCAAATATTTCATGATCGAATGCGCAATTGACTACGTATCAAAATCTCTCATCGAACACACCGAACGTAAGAAGCCCTGCATATAAAGATGTTTCACGCTTGTCTCTGGGGAGCACACACTTCATAGGCAATTGCACCCATTTTCGGTGCAGCTGGGCAGTTGACAGGTTGAGGATGAAAAGTGTGAAAGAAATAAATTGAATAAAAGAATGTACTTGTAGTAACTCTCATAAATGTTAAAAAGACTTTACTTTCATGAATAATAATAATAATAATAAGAAGCTAATTTAATGTTTTGGGGATCAGTTTTAAAAGCCAAAAACCTAATTTTTTGTTTCTAATGTTTTTAAATGTCTGCTTTAGTAATCTTGAGTCCTTTTTGAAGTACGTACCTAAAACATCTCTTTTCATGCCTGGTAGTGCCTAATTTCATAAATGAGATTCCTAAATCATCCCTTTTTTGTGCCTAAAATTCCGAGGTTTACTCATCACGCATTCAAGTTCAAATAAAATTTTAATATTTGAGCAGTTTGTTTACAGTGTGATATTTTGTGTCTTCCAGAAAAGAATTAGTAAGGTAACGGGGAATAACATTGCCACATCTTTGTTTCTTTTAAAGTTTTACTTTGTTGCATCAATTTTTCACAATAATGATATTGACAATTTAATCCCTCACAAAAGTACAATGTTTCTTCAAAATATTGAAGACACAGCTTTCTTAATTTGGAAGATTTTATTACTTTTTTAAAAGCAAGGAAAGTGGCAATGTTACCGCACAGGTGTCAAACATTGCCACCTCTATTTCCAAGCCTATGGCAATGTTAAATTGTGTGCGAATTGTATAGGAAACAGAAATGCATAAATACGCATCACAACAATTATAGTTTTTGGTTTTTGACAGTTTAAGTACTTAAACAGGGATAAATACTATTTTGAAAACTTATTCTAAAAAAAAGTTTTATTAATAGTTGTACATTGTGATAAAATGCGGTAGGGAAAACGTGTTTCTCCTTTTTATATATTTAGTCTGGGAAGTTTAGCAACAATATATTTTGGCATATCACACTCATCCATGTTTCATGTAAAGTGGATCTGCTAATTCCATACAGTTAAGAAGCCATTTCCTATTTAATTTTCCACTATTTACATTTTCCATTGCTTAGTGCATTTTAACTTCATCATTGGTTTTTGAACTTTAGATATTGGATTTTTTTGTCTACGTGGCAAAGTGACGGTGCAGTCACAAAGTATGGCGACAACAAAAAAGTAATTTTGTATCAAATATAAATTGTAAACATTGATTAATTACAAGTCATACGCTTTAGATATGATATAAATAAACTCACAAATGTCAATTGTTTCAAATGTAAGAATTTCTTCTCAAAGGTTATAAATGTAGGGGCAAGATGATTAGTATGGCAATGTTACCCTGAAAGCGGTATATGCTTTTAGTACACTTTATCTTCTTTGTAATGAATAATGTTTAAGTCACGACATAGCATGCCTAAAACATGGCATATGTACTTATCTATGACGTTTATTTCAACTCAACTAATCCAAAATTAACGAAGTTTCGATTACGAGATTTGGCTGTATCACAAAACACCAGACATATTTACGGACATTTTGGGCTTCAACTATAACCCAATGCAACAAACGATTGTGTATAATGTTTCTAAGAGATGTAGCTAAATATGGGAATTCAGCAAGCAAATAAATTTACGATACAGGCTGTGTTACTTAAATTTTTTGAAGTTGTGGCAATGTTTCAGCCATGGCAATGTTACCCGTCGTTACCATATATTACTTCACCGAATGGCGAATGCATTTAATTGAAAATTTAAAAACTAACTCACCTATACAGTTTCTAGGGCCTGCACTAAAGGGTATAAACGCAAAAGGATGCCTTCCTATAGCTCTTTCTGGAGAAAATCTATCAGGATCAAATTTTTCTGGTTCTGGAAAATAATCTGGATGGCGATGAATTAAATGTAGAGGAAGCAATATAGTTGTGCCAGGCAATAACTGACATCCATCTGCAACAAACATGAAACAAATTGTAATGGATTAATAAAAAAGAACCGTATTAATTTCAGTTTTTTAAATTTAATTTTAATTAAAGTATTTTTTTACTTTTCTGAGACTAATTTGTTTTTGTTCGAGAAACATGTAATGAAAATATTAAGAATGCATCTTCATATCAGGAATTGCTTTAAAAAAACTTAATTTAATAGATGTCACTAGGTACTGTAAAATTATTAGGGAGAAGATCCTATAATAAATGAATTTATTACTTTTGGAAGGGCTTCAGTAAAAAATCTAATTTGAGAAAAATGGAAAATCGTTTTAGTTTATAACGTGCTTCCTTTATTGAATTTTTAAAATTCTAAACTTGTTCTGTACTACATGTATTTTCACAATTTTTGGGGCAAAATTTCATTTTATGTTCCTTAAAAAAGTAGAAATGATTTGCTTCAATTGCCGACTTACGCTCTTTCATGAACAAATCCACAATATTAACTGTACATTTTCTTTTACTACTTCTCAGTTATCTACAGTTTCTTATTTGTTTATAAAACATGTTGCAGACTAACGATCTTCTTGATGTGAAATTGTTGAAGCTGCTGGCCAGTTCAAGATCCCTCATTAAAACTCCTGGTCCTCTTCAGCAACGTACTTCATTGTTTTTGAAATGTCATTGAGTTTTCCTTCATGAATTGTTACATTAGAGGACGGATATGATTTTTGAGTTGGCATTTTGCATGTGGAACTTGGAACTTGAGAAGATGAAAGTATTATTCAAGCCCAATCCAATGGATTCGCTTGCAACCACAGTTCCCTTAGAGGAAAAATATCATACTTTAATTCCATAAATGTCGAAATTGAAAGTCCATGCTTTTAAGATCGTGGAACAAAATTGCCATGTTTCTGTGTAGACAGGCAGGTTTTTTGTATCATTTGGGCCGGGCACTAGAATTTTATATCCAGTATTTTATCCGCATCTATCATATGAATGGTAAATTTTTCTGGGATTCCAACAAAAGATTTTAGAGATGTGCATTAGTTCATAAAATCTATCATGTTTTCTAGTTTGTGCTTGATCTGATCACAGTCACATGCAAAAAATGATTGGTAACGCATCGGGAAACGGTGAATGATTATACCTAATCAACTAGTGTCAGTGAATGCATCTGTTTCACTGATCCATTGAGCAAATGCTGAGATGGCCCCTTGTTTGCTTATGAAAACATCCAATATTTGCCGGTCTGGACCAAGAGAATAGTTTGAGACAAATTAATTCGTAAATTACCTCATCGTCGGGATGACCAGAATATAAATCTGAGTAGAGCGGGGTTTATTAAAGATTTAAAAGTCTAGCGTTCTTTTATAAGTAACCAGAATAAAACATAATGTAAATGATAGAATGATGTATTTAAAAAAATTATGAAACCATAGTGAAATAGCTTTTACAGAAATTAATTACCAAATTTTACTTGTTCTTCCAACTCTCTTAGACATAATGGTACGGCAGGATGAAGTCTCATGGTTTCTTTGATTACTGTTTCTAAATATTTCATATTTTTTATATCTTCTGCAGAAGCTTCACGGCCGGAATCGCCAAATATTTTGTTCAGCTCTTCATATGCTTTCTCCTGTAAATATTTCAAACATATGTCAGTGCAATATGAAGTTAACAATTCAGCAAAAGAATTAAAATAATATTAATAGAAATATGTTTTCTAAGCAGATTCAATACAGTTCCTTCTGCTGTTTTACTTGAATGTGATCAGATCACACTATCGACAAATGGCGAAAGCTGATTTCGGTTACAAGCTTCTTTGAGCTGAAACACCAATAACATATTTCTTTTACATGAACAATCTTAAATTCGACGCTAGGAATGTCGTGACTCTCCAAAATACTTTCTATGTGTAAATGTAATCAGTAATGACACCAATACTTCGTAAGAAGAGAGTATTGTTATCGAGTGCCGGAAAACGGCGAATTTTTGACATAAAAGCTCTTGGTACCGGGCCTTGGTAAGGAAAAAGTACATAAATCAATTTGCTAAATTTTCCTACTACTACAAAATGACGGATAAAGATTTTTTCCAATTAAAATTCTTGTTGATAATTATAAGTTTCATTAAGGTGCTGTACATCTTTTTGAAAATTTATTTTTTTCGCGCAATATTGCGTGCAGTTTTAAAAAATAACAAATTTTTTTTTTCAACGGCATCAAATATTTTCTTCAAACTTTTCGTGTATGTAGTGCTAACTGCACTCTTTACATGAGATAAGTTTTATTTTCTGTACAGTTTTGTATTTTCAAAAATTACACATATGTATATTTACTTTCTTGCCTTACGAATACTTCATAAGAAGAGAAAGTTATGATATCGTGCGCCATAAAACGGTAAATTTCCCTAAAAAAACCTCATTGTCGGGCTCTGGCAACGAAAAAGTGGATAAATCCTCTTGCTAAATTTAGAAAAAAGATCCTCTAACTCGTGGTGTAGCCATAATCCATGTTTCGATGGCTCTTGATACCGAAAAATTGATTGACGGCAAAATGTCCGACTGCCTGTCCGTTTGTGGTCAACACTAGCGCCTGAACAGTTCAGCTGGTTTTCTTCAAAACCGATATTCCGCAATCGTTTTTGCTGATGTCGAGGATCCTGGAATATGAAACCGATATTTTAATTTTGGGGTCACTTTTCATGAAGCCGCTCGGACATTTTCAAAGTTTTCAAAATGATGTCTACAATTTTTTGATTAAGTTAAATAGGGCGAAGAACGTTCAAGAGAATGATGCAGGTATCATTTTCGTTGATAGCCCCAACTTTTCGAAAATTTCAAAACTGCAGAATTGAAGATAAGATTTTTTCTTCAGACCAAGGCGATTCTACCAAATTATCACTTTAAATAAGGACATATACAGTTTTTTGAAAAAACGAGTAGTTTTCGCGTAAATATCGCATTAAGTTTACCAAAACTGTTTCTCAAAAACCGATCCAACTTTTTTCTTTAAATGTTCTTCACTTATGCAATAAAGGACGGTAAAAAATATGGCACAGTCCTATTATCGAGTATTGCCTGTTTTTTCGAGAATTGCAAAAAAATATTTTTAAAACAAAATTGTAGATATACATTTTTGCCTCAAAGTCTGTTGTACAAAATTAGCACTTTAAAAAATGTCATGTACAATTTTCTAAAAAAAAAGAGTCGTTTTGGGGTAATTTGCGCTTGCGATTTACAAAAACTTATTTTCTCACAAACCGTTCCAAATTTTTTCTTTAAATATTTTCCACGTATTATATAAGGGATGGTAAACTAGTGGTGCTATAGAATGGCACAGGCTTTCTCGCAGTAGTTAGTTTTCTAATCTCTTTAGTGTGGTCTAGCATTTGGAGCATTACGCTTTCACGACTACCTTTCTTTGTCATCCAAAAGACATTTCTTTCCGCAGTTTCTTAATTAGTAACTTTGACCAAAACATAAGTATTCAATCTGTACCTCACTCGTGTGGCTGAGCTGGTTAAAGCGTCCTGGACTGCGCTTCGGAAATAGCCAGGTACGAATCTCAGACAGGGATTTTAATTTGAAAAATGTATTGTTGCAGAAACAAAACTATTGAGAACTGTAGAAACTTTACGGAAAAATGCGAAATTTGGAGCTCTTTTTCACAGAAAATGTGAGTTTTTGAAACATTTCATTAGAAGTCACTTGAAGTACTTTCACTTACAAATACAATAGTGTTTACAAATTGCTGGAAATGTGTCTATTAAGTATGAGAGATCTTTCAAAAAAATTATATTTCTGTAATTTTTTAAAACAAATACCCCATAATTAACTTTACTTTGTATTAAAGAGTGCAATTAGCACTATCCGATCGAAAAGTTAGAAGAAAAAATTTGGAGCCAAATGCGAGAAAATAGCGTTTAAGCGTTTCTGAAAATGCGGGATTTTGAGCTACTTTTTACAGAAAACGGTTATGTTCGCGAGAAACTTTACTTGACATTAAACATACTTGACATTTACTCGTAAATATATTAATAAATCGCCACTAATGTAAATATTATGTGAGAGACAAGTCAAAAAAATTACATTTTTGTAGTTTAAGTTTAAAGAAAAAATTTTGAGACGTTTTTGAGAAAATCTCGTTTTTGTATTTTTTTAAATTGCACATATTGCGCGCAATATTACGCGAAAACTACTAAAATATTCAAAGAAATGTACATGACCTTAAAGAAAGAACTCACTATGAAGAACAAATTTTATTTGAGGGAAAAATCTCTATCTACAATTTTGTAGTTGGAGGAAGACGCTGAATAAAATTCAAACGTTCGCAATTTCAGAAAATTCAGAGTTAACTGTGAAAATCGGACCTATGGCACCTCAATAAGTATATTATACTCTATTCTTACAAAAAATTTAAAGAAAAAATTTGGAACCTTTTTTTAAATTTCCAAAATGTCCAGGAAGCTTCTTGTAAAGTAACCCTTCAATTAAAATATCCGTTTCAAATTCAAGAAACTCCGAGATCAGCCAGATCGATCGGGGAGTATCAATTTTGGAGAAAATCGGCTGAACGGTTTAGTCTCTAGCGTTGTTCACATACGGACAGACGGACGGACAGAATTTTTACTTTCAATTGGGTTTTCTGTATCAAGGACATACAAAACAGGGATTTTGGCTGCACCAAGTATTAAGAGGTTTTGTTTCTTCATTTAGAAACGAGATTTATCCACTTTTTCGTTACTAGGGTCCTGTAATAAGAGTTTTTTTTCTGCCGAAAATCCGCCGTTTCTTCGCGCACTATTACATTTTCCTGTACTATACATACTATACTTACGTATACTATACATACGTATAGTATACGTACGTACATTAAATATACGAGAAAGTAATAATGTATGTATTGGTATAGTAATTAATGCGTTATTATCAATCAACATGTATTACTGTTATGAAATAATTAATCGTAAAAACGCGTATGTTATTTTATAATAAGTGTTGATTATGCATTTATGTACTTACGGGTCATATGTTCTTCGAAGGTGGCAACCCTAACTGTATTGCTCTATACTCGTTAAAATTTTAAAGGACTGTAATATGGAATGCTTTGCAGGAGAAATGCTGAAAGATGCATAGATAAATATCTTTTCGTTTAGTGAAAATATGTGTGTTCCACACCTCGCAACACGGGCAAAAAATAGATTTCCAATCATTTCTAGAATGTTAATTTGTAAACGTATAACACAAGCACAATTGTAAATAAAACAGCTTTATTTTATCGCTGTTCTTATCGTCTCCACCATCTCGCCGTACAACAGTGAACGTCTCAAATATCCATTGCGGCATTGTTGCGGAAATTTCAATTAAGTTTTGTGAATTGCTGGAAATAAAATTACACCTATACATTGAAAATACAAATTGTAGAATTGAGTAAAAATTGAATTGTCATTTTTAATTCTAAAGTGTAATTAAATAAACTATTTTTAATTTAAAGTAAATTATTTTTCGTAACCTTAGGATTCATTTCTGTTTTCCGACGATTTTTCTCGTGTCCCGCAGTTAATGGTGTAATGGCAGTCAGAAGGTTTGAAAAGACCGCCACTGCAGAAAATGCTCGCCACGGGCGCGAGGGCGTCTATATCTCCGCTGCCAGCAGCGGCGGCAAACGCGGTGGTGAGGAACAGCGCTGGTGGCGTCAGCGCAGTGCGTGCGTACTACCCCTCCTTTCCCCTCGACCCAGCGATGGAGAGGGGGGAAGACTGAAGAGGCATGCGCGACGCGCGCACAAGGAGATTGTGACTGGAGACTACATTTCGGTTTTTCTTTTGAGGGGGTTGTCATCAAAATGGAATAACTCACGGTATTTCGCGTCGCTCTCAGTTGTGGCGCTAGGAGTCGCATGATCGCGACTGTATCGAGCAGTGCTGGCGATCATGCGACTTCTAGCGGCACAACCGAGAACGATGCGAAATACCGTGAGATATTCCATTTTGATGACACACCCGCACTCCCACGCGCCAAGAAAGAAAAACCGATGTATAGTGCCATAACCGAGGAGAGAGATTGTAGTAACTGTGTACGACTGCTTGACAAATTCACTCTGACATTTCTTCCTGGTGGTTTACGGTAACTTGGCAAACTCATGGTTATCTCTAGGTTATCCGGCAACAAAGCGGTATATCTGTATTTGGTTTTGGAAGGGGTGAGCGGCCACTGGGCGTAAACATTGTTGAAACTGTTTGATTTCTGTGTTTCCTGAGTCACAACACCTGTACATATTTTATTAATTTCGAACATCGCGAAAACAACTAGTTTTTTCAAACAAACTTCCTTAACCTTTGTTAATGAGCTGATTTTTAGAACAGATTTTGTTAAAGACAAAAGCCCCTATCATCGCTTGAAAATGAGGTCGCGGGCGAAGTCAAGACCCGACTCGTCGCAATACATGTAATAAGCAATTGTACTACAATCATTTTCTGCATATTTGTGTTACAATATTTTCAGTTTTTGAGGTACAGTAAAGACATTATCATCTACATATATCAAATATTTTCTATTCTTGCGGCCCTTTTCCTTCGGCAGAGATGCTCTGAAAATCTATTTCATCATTCACTATATTTCTACGATTTTACAACTGTTATTTACATTGAAATACACTACAATAAGATTCATATGGGCAAGTCTGGCTGTAAGAGAATGCCGGAGTTTCCTAGAAACGATTACCCACGGAGAGTGCTTCGAATATTTTTGTACAGACCTAGCTACCATTGAGAATTGATTTTCACGTTTTTCTTCGGCGAACTATTGCGGGACTGTCAGCAAACACAGCAACTAAACTAGGACGGGGAAAAGTATCCTGGAGTTCTCTCTTGACCCCTGTTAGCACATTTTTCTCGGCGCGGATAAAGTTGCGGTGACTTCCGCCCACCTGGGCACCCTTTGTGGTCTTCTCGCCAAATTATGGGAGTTCCATGCTGCACCAGTGTGTTATGGGGGGGGGGCGAACACAAAATTCGCGCGTCCCACTTAAAAAAATCAAATTAATTAATTAATTAAGAAATTAATTAATCATTGTTCCCCCGCGCCTCTACACATGGAACGCCCTCTTCAGCCACGCCGCCGCCGCCGCCGCCGACGGCGCCGGCGATGACGACGTCAGCGTCATCGTCATCGCCCCCGCCCCCGCCGCCGGGGCCGGGGCCGGCGCCGCTGCCGCCACCAACACCACCACCGTCGCCGCCCCTCTCTTCCCCCCCCCGTCCGTCCGCCCCTCGGCTGGCCACCCCTTCCACGCGCCCGGTGACTTCTCGGGGCGGTGGACAGAGCAGGCGTGGCCGGCGGAGAGTGCACTGCGAGGACGGATCGGGGAGTGTAGGGGGCAGCTTATCGCTCGACACGGGAGTGCTCAAAAACTTTGCCGTGAAGCATTCCCGTCAGCGAAGGGCATTTTTCTGTGTGCATGGAGACCCTCTACTAGACAGATGTGTAAATAGGAGGAGCTGTGGTACTATGAGAGTAGTCTGTTTTGAAAAATCTAGGCATGTGTGCCTCGTAGGTTTCAATACATTCTGCAATGTTTATACTAATTACATTTTCTTACTGTATCAGTCATGTAGCCTCGCCTAGTCAGTGTACCTTTCATTTTGTGTTATCACAGCAATGCAAGAGTTTTGAGAAATTGTTAAAGTTTTTTGTATTCTTTGACACCCCCTTGGTATTATTTGGGAATTTCTGGCAAGAATGGTATGATTTATATTGTAAACTCCTAAGAATGTTTGTATATTGTAAACATTTATTTATTTGTTAGTTTATACTAAATACTAAAATTTATAATATAATTTAATTTTAAAAATGAAATTAGTTTACATTTGGTGGCCATGTCTTGATAAATTACATCTATTTGGTAATATTTATGAACTATTGAAATGTAAATTAATATTTTAAAAGATAATAATAATAATAATAATAATAATAATAATAATAACAACAAGAGTTTAAAAAGTTAAAGAGGACTTGGAGGAGCTCAGAATTACCCCAGCAGATGTTTCTGAGCGGTCTTCAATGCGAACCAAACTTAAGAAATTCCCAGGTTTTGAGGAAAAACCAAAAAAGTAGACGGGTACCATTTGGACTGAGGAGAGGAAAGAGAAACATCGGGCCAGAATGAAAAAGTTATGAAAGCAAAGAAAAGAAAGAGGCAGAAAGTTGAAATAAGCGTTGTCCATAGTGGGTCATTCGAAAAGAAATAATAAAAATAATAATATTTATAAATATAATAACCAAGTTTTAATTCATGAACCAACAAGTAAAATTAAAGTTAATAATATAAATTACCTGACATTGTGGGTGGTTTGCGAGTAACCACAAACACAAGCTCGACGACATGGCAAGTGTTTCATGACCCTAAAATGAGAAGACCGTTGCATTAAAAATATTTTTTTCAAAAGATTTAATCTAGGTTAAAATGTCACAATACATTAGCAATGATGATTTTACCATCACCAAGAAACAAAACAATACCCACCGCTATCAGAAAAGTGTTTACTTGATCTCGAATGTCTTGATCAGTTAAATATCCATCTCTTTCATGTTGTAGTAGCAAACCTAAAAATGGAGACTTCTTTTTGTGTCCTAGAATTCAAGAATGTTCAACTCAGAAATAACACTCGACCTGTAATGATTCATTAGTATAAGGTATTATTATTGGGTTTAGTAATGGATTTATTATGGAATATCGGAGTAAGTTTTATTTGTGGATATGAGACTGTGTGGGGAAGAGAGATGGAACTTCGAATTACAATATGGGAGCTTCCAATTATATGTTGACACCTTTCTTACGTCTCCCCTATCCCAATATATTAAACTTCTTATAATATTTTAATTTTAAATGGCCAGTGCCTTGCTCTCTCTCCCTCTCTTTTCCATTAATTACGAATGAAATTTTCCGTAGAAAAAGGCGTATTTACTTGGATTTAAAAAGTATAAAAATGGGGCGATAGAAGCCTGCTCTACGGAAACTCGGAATATGAATTTCTTGTAAAATATATTCTACTTTTGAATTCTTCAAAAATAATTAATAACATTGACCGTTTCATAATTTTTTTTAATTATTCAACTTTCGTAATATTATATTTAGAAGAGGGTACTACACGCGCAAGTTTTCTTGAGCCCTCGCTATGCGAGGTGCGAGAGGAGTGGATGGCTCCGTTCTTTTGACAGAAGGAATTTTATGTCAAATTTGAAGTTGGGTTTTCAATGCAAAATAGTTTCTATTACACGGGAGCGAACATTTCTGGTTATCAGATTTTGTCTACAACGCTTGAATGATTTTTAAATTTTTAACAAGCTCTTATAAAGTGCAATTTCACAAACAAATCCTCATACTTTAGGAACTGCTATCCTTAAGTTTTTCTTGACCTTCACCAGGATCGCTACCCACGCATCCAACAGCACTGAATATATCCTCCGAGTTATTCATCTCTGCCCCTGGCAGGTATCAGGTGTTGACGGTTTCATTCACTCGGGAGCTTATATGCACCACCCCCACCCCCTAGAGTTACTAGCAAACTACAGAAGGTGGTGTTATATGTCGCTAAAGTGACGTCACTAGTGACGTTCCCGATTGGATGGAATCGTCAAAAGCTGTTACCTGCCAGGGGCAGAGTAGAATAAATCGCAGTATTGAAAGCCTCCACACCGAGTTTGTAACATAGTGTCATGGCGCCCGGGGAAGTTCTCGTGATACGTACATGGCTATTTATTTAATTTGGTAGCAACGGTGTGTGGTAATTAGAGCAATTTTCGCATTTACAGTACCACTTAAACGCCATTTTTCTCAAAAGCGGCTAAAATTTTTTTAAAGAAAATTGCCATTTCGGACAAGATTTTACTGTTCTTTTATATTCATAAAATAAAATTTCCGTTCTTTCTTCTTTTAGGAAAACGAAAAATTAAGAAAATGTCAAAAAAAAAAAAGAAAATACTTTGGGTGCCGATAGATGGCAGCTGGCAAGAGTATATGCCAAGTCCGAATATAGCCGATACGAAAGGAAATAGGAAAGAAATACGGGAAAGTCTGTGCCATTCTGCAGCACCACTAGTGTGTAATACATTTCCAGAATAATGATGGCAAACGAAGTGAGGGTTTCTGGTATAACTGGGAACTTCGCGCCTGGCCGAAGGTCGGACTACTTTTGATGACGTCACAAATAAGTTTTCTATGTCCAGGCAGATCCCTAACTAGCCAAAAAACGGACTGAGATGCACTTCTGTATAAACACGTATTCTGTACTGAATCGTTTCTGTACTGGCTCGTATGTACTGAATCGTTTGGTGAAAATACCCTCTCAACATCTTGGACCGATTAGAGAATATTTGAGGTGACCGTGGGGGAAGGTGTCCCTCACCCGATGGATGGTGAGACCTTGAGCCAAACTGCACGTCGGCATTGCCTGGTATTTCCTCTCTATGGGACGGTGCTCCAGCGGGGACAATCCCAACCATCTCAGCCGATACAAATTTAATGGACAGCAGTGATCTGAGAATGTCATAGTATATCAATCCATTTTACGTGGTTCAGCACTTGTCGCTCGGCCATTACAGAAAAAAATTCATTCTTCCTATATATATTTCCGCATGTCTTTACTGTTGAAAAACCGTGTTAAAAATATATTAATGCACGTGGTTTACAAATTACAGTCATTTTTGTTTTAATTCATGGGTCATTTTTCACGTTTGTAGACATTATCAGTTTTGTAAATTACTTAGCGCGAAACTGTAGCTTTTTAAACTAAAATTCATCGGATTCAATAAAAACTGACTTACAAATCCAATTGATATTTATTAACTTAAAGTTTTTGGGGTAATATTTGCTACCAACACTATCGATCGAAAATAAATAAATTTGCAATTTCAGTGTGTAATCGTTCAAAGAAGGGATAGAGTCAGTGCCTTAATTACTTTCTCGCTTTCTCTTACGCAGTAGAGAGAAAAGTATGTAATGCTGTGCAAAAATACGGCGAATTTTCTGCCGAAAAAATTATATGTGGATAAATACAAGTGGATAAATCCATTTATTAAATTTAGAAAACAAATCCTCTACTACGTGATGTAGCCAGAATCCATGTTCTGTGGGTCCATGATACCGAAAAATCGATTGACTGCAAAACGTCTGCTTGTCTGTGCATCAGTCTGTAACAATCGTTAGCGGCTAAACCGTTTAGTCGGTTTTCTCCGCAATTGATATTCCCCAATTGGTCTGGCTAATGCCATGTCACCTTGAATTTGAAACCGATATTTTAATTTCGGGGGTAATTTACAGAAAGCCCCTGGGACATTTTCAAAAGTTCCAAAAAATGGCACCATTGTTTCTTATTAAACTTTGTTATTGGTTAGTATGAAGATCGTTTAAGAAATGGTGTAGGTTTCATTTTCGTTTAAAACCCTGATTTTTCGAAAATTTCGCATGGTGCTTTCTACGATTTCTGCTTCTCCGTCTATATAGTTGATATACATATACATTTATAAGAAATACAGAAAAATGTATACAACAAAAAAATTGTAAAAAATTAGATAACAATTAGAAGATATAAAAATTCTCTTTGAGACGACTAAAAGCAAGTAAGAGAAAATGGAATTCAAAAAATAAAAATATGACAAAAAATAGGAAAATTCATGAAAAAATATGACCATAAGAAATTGAACAAAAAATAACCACAGGGTAAAAAATTCAAAAATGACTTTATATGAAATATGACCCATGAAAATTGCATAATTTTAGTCATTGTTGATAAAATCATGTTTTTTTACATTTTTCATGGAAATAACGCGAAAAACACATATGACATGTCATAAACATATGGGCCTTAATGTTAATATTATAATAATGCGAGAAAGTACGTGCTGTTGCAGCACAACTAGTTTCTGTACTTTTACACATAGCAGTGTAGTTACTTTAGGTAAAATATCAATTTCATGTAGAACCTCACTTAAAAATTACATCCTTCTAAAAATTGAAATTTTAGAATGTTTCAACATTTTGATTGCAATATCTTTGTTGAGAAACGGAGAAAAGTTTGAAATATGCACATATACAAGATCTCTGTGATACCAAACGGTAATATATATATATATATATATATATATATATATAAAAAAGATTCGAGATTCAACGGAAAGTGAGTTTAAAAAAATGTAAATTTACGTTAAAAAGGCTTTATTTCTTCATTGAGAAGAAGTGTTAAGAAGTAATCATATAATTTTACTGCCTTTTTGAACTCATATATTCCTTGTTTTACAATAATAAATAATATATTATATATAACAGAAAATCTGCATAATACATAATTTTGAATATTACTTTAATACTATTCAAATTTAACGCTACAAGATTTATCCACTATTTAGTTACCAGGGCCTTGCAATAAGAGTTTTCAGTCGAAAAATCACAATTGTTTCTCTCGGCATTACCACACATTCTTTATACTGCGTAAGCAGTACGCGAGAAATAAAATGGTTTGAACAACCAAACCACAAGGGAATTCACGTAGAAAGTATGCTTTTCTTCTTGGATGGTGGGGCGGTCAATGTGTAAAATTCTGGACCACTGAAAACGGTGTGACTCCTAAGCATGCGTCTGGTCTCCCGACAAGTATGGTAAATTTGTGCGCGCGTGTGTGTGTAAGGAGAGAGTTTAGGACACGAATGAGGAAGAAAAAAATCACGCGCGGTCATTTGATGGAGTCCTACTTTGGCTTTTGCCTAGCATTGATTGGAGATATCACAGAAAACTATTGATCAGAGCAGCCGGCCGCTGTCGCCACCGTCGGAACTCAAACCTTAGGATCTGCTGGGCGTAGTAACTGTAGAGGCCGCGGCAACGCTCTAAATTAGGTTCTTTAATCGTTTATTAAGAATAATCAGATGTATAAAATCTAAGTTCATTTTCTATGGATTTAATATTTAAATTTAAAATAGATTATAAAGTTCGCCCTTTCATCCACAGTTCCGACTTCCTTCCGCATTTTTCCTCACCCATTCCTACATACACACGTACTGTGACAGGTTGCCACGCAACTCTCATTTTATTAGTGTAGATATGTAATTTTCACTTACCTACTCCATTTTCATGTCCGCTTTCACTTTCGTTCTCCTCGACAAGAAACTCGCTCTTCTTACGTTGTATTATCTACAATCAGAATTGGTCAAATATAAATTGCATTACATACCAATATTAACAATAAATAATTAATTCATTTACGTACCTTCTCTGCAGTTTCATGTATAATTTTTATAATTGCCTTTTGCTGCTTCCCTAATTCAGTTAAATTGAATATAAATTCTGGGTAAAGCCATGGTTGTAGCATTCTTTTTATAACACAGGGTTCAATACTGCAGACACGTTAAATCACATAACTTGTAACTTACGCTTGTAATAATATGATGTAACAATATTTCTTACAACGAAGATTTGTGTATAGTTACATAACAATGATGAAAAATCTAAATAACATTACAGTGGAAGTCCATTTTTAATGGGTTCAACCAACGCATCTACACTTACACTAGTGTAGATGGCGTTGGCTCATAGCGTTTGCAACGTTTCCATCAACCAACAGCTCCAAATTTTATTATTTTACATCGTTGTTCTTTGCACGATTAAATAATAATAATAATAATAATAATAATAATAATAGTAATAAATAGATATAAAACCAGAAATAATTTTCAATAATATAGAAAGCGGACGCTCTGCGAAAGAATAGCGAGTTTATTTAGTTTTCAGTACTAATACTTATGTTTTTAAACGTATTTAAAATGTCATATTTATAATTTTTCATACATATTATTATGTATTTTATATTCTTTTATTTATTATTATATAATACATATTTTATACATTATGTAAGAGGGCAAGGCAGACTTATTTTCTGGTTTTAGATACTCGTATCTGTAACTGCTTCTGAGAACCGTCTCCACGTGGTGCCTCCTGGATAACGCTAAAGTTCATCAAGCGAATATAACATTGCTTCCAATCAGGGCCGCGTTAACGCATGCGCCCGAAAGGCCCGGATCCAGGGCTCTCAAAGTTCTAGGGCCCCCCAGAGTTCTTAAAAATATTAATACTAATTTTAACAAATAAATAAAAAATTAGAAAAAATGTGATTTATTAAGTGATACGCAAACTAGTGGTGCTACAGAACGGCATGGTCTTTTCTGTATTAGTTTTGTATTTCCTTGAGTCTGGGCTAGCTATTCAGAATTGCCACATACTTGTGCCAGCTGCCATCTATCGCCGTCCAAATTACATACTTTTTGACATTTTCGTAATTATTCGGTTTCGTAATGGTAGAGCGGATATATTAATTTTAGGCTATCAAAAAGCACTAAAACCTTGTCCCAACAGGCAATTTTCTTTGAAAAATTTGGAGCTGTTTTTTAGGAAAATGACGTTGAAGTGCTACTTAAAAATGTGAAATTTGTAGCTATTTGCACAGAAAATTGTTGAGTTTTCCAAGCAGTCCATTTGAAGCACAGAAACTTACAAATACAATAGTAATTACAAATTGCTGGTAATGTGCATATTAAATGTGTGAGAGAACTTAAAAAAAATACATTTGTGCAATTTTTGAAAAAACAAAAAACTGTCCCAAATTGAAATTTAAAAAGGGGATAAAAGCAGGAAAGTAAAAATCGGGGCGCCGAAGTAGCTCATCCTCTGTTTCTCATTACGGGTAGTAATGATTAAAGCGTTCATTTTTTTATTTTAATGTACTTCAAATAGTTAGTGCTATGGCATAATACCTGTTAATAATAAGTGATACCACAATTAGAGCTCACTAACTTCTTTATTTCACGAAAAATGACGAAATTTTTTAGAAGAAATCTCAAAAAGCTTTCTAAAAGAAAACCTTTGCCAGTTTGAATACTACATACAAATATTACAAAATATTGAAATTATTTATGTTAATTAAGGGGGAAAATATTATTTTGATTGTAGTTACATTAATGATGTTCCTTGTCCTTTGAGGAAATGTTATGAGCTGTAATATTTATTTACAAGTCTGTTTCTGAAGAAATGCAGCCATTTTAGTTGATGGAACTTTTGAATGAGAGCTGGATTTTTTTGCTCTAAAACCAAATCAGTTTACTCATGAATATACCCGAGAATTTCAAGCATTTTACTCAACATACCCAGACACTGCTTGCAGATATTCGTTATTTTCATTGTCTTGAACATTCATTCTTACACCCATGGAAGTTTCTGAAATTAAAAAAGACATACATATCTATACAAACTTTAATTGCTAGGTAATTGACAGTGAATGCAAGCAAAATTTATTTTACAGAGTTTGGCTTCAGCTACAGTTAACACATACACGCGACAAATACCTACATATTCGTGGGAATGTTTAACGGAGGCCTGAGAGATGATCGTTGACCTCCTTTTTCTGATAGCCAGTTGCACGAGAGAGAATTACGCTTAACACAACAAAGATTACCAATGGGTACTTAAAGGGGTAATTTTGCAAAAAGTCAGAAAAATAGAGGGAGAACTGAGGACTCGTGATAGTACATCGAGTGGGTAGAGAATTATTAGGCTTCAGATTTGAGTTATTCAGAGATTCACATTAAGAGACTTAAATTATTCAGACCGCATTCTTCGCCTCACCATGTGCGTCCCTCGGGTCCCGCGTTGGGTTGCTTGGTTGGTTGCGAGTCCGGGCGCGTCAGCTACTAAGGTCATTATTTCAGTAAGTGTAGTGAATGTAAGCCACGTAATTTAATAATGCGATTGTGAATGTTTTTTCCTCAGGAGATAACAGCGATCTTCCCTCTCTGGATGGCGAGATCCAGCGCCGACCTACCGTCGGCTGGCAGGGTTTTTCTCAACCAGGAATCTACCATCAGTGGGGCACCGCCCCAGTCAGGGAAAGCTCTTAGCTCCCGACCGGCCTCCCGGCATGTGTGGTAGTGAAGTGCATGTCATTGTAAATGTGTGTAAGTAAGGGGTGAAGATTAGACAAGAAAGAGGAAGGAAGAATCTCGCGTGGTCCGTGGTCCGTGGCCCGTTTGTTAGGGTTCTGTTCCAAAATATGCCTGGTGATGATCGAAAACAAACGCGGGAAGCTACCGATCAGAGCAGCCGACAGCCAGAATTCTCCTCCAGGTAGCGACTGAATTCGACCTGGCTGACACGGTAGTGACGAAAATCCTGCTACCGCCGGGACTCGAACCTAAGACCTCCCGATCAGAGGAACTGCAGTGACATAAGTTGATGCCCTGAGCCACTTCTGCCAGTCTCCCCGCACTGACGCGACTACAGGTAAAACGAAACACTTCCTCATAGATCGTGAATTCATCTCCAGTCCTGGAACGTTTTGTCCACGATGGCATACGAACTCACTTGGGTTTAGAAAGTTGTTACTTTGTTCACTATTACCTCCCTAAGAATTACCTCCGACCTCAGAAAAGTCGGACAGATTAACTCATTTTTTAAAAATGTTTACGTGCGGACTCACAGCCCGCGGTGTCTACAAAAGTTTTAAAAAGTGAGGGCAACTACAGAAAATTTGGGAAGGCCTTTTTTGGAATTTACTGTTTCGGGAACTTCTGTAAGAACTCAAGGTTTCGAGAGTTTGAATAGCAAGCGAGCTCAACCAAGCGACCATTCTGAGGGTCATTTCCAAACACTACGAACGAATCTTACGAACGAATGAATGAAAGTATGTGAGTATTGGGATAAATGCACAAAAAAACATCCCCCCCCAAATTACTCTCATTAAAATTAAACTGAACTCGCACTTAATTTTTCATACCATCCATTAGAAATTTCTGTAATTACACATATGTCAATTATGTGTAATATCGAATATCACCAGAACATATTATCAATTAAATGGTGTGCTTCACAAAATACTGTTTGTGAAAAGCAGACAAATAAGCGTAGTAATAAGACAGAACGTAACGTGTGTATACTGGGAAGTCGAATGTCTTATTCTATATTTAAATGTGTGTTGTATTACAATTTATAGTAAAAAGGTATTGTTTGCTTATGTATTGATTTTAAATTATTTGTCACAATTTATTTCACGATTTCATACGTCAAGAACTTGTCCCCACAAAAGGGCGTAGCGAAGCATTCTCTTTGGATGGTGTGTGTGGAGTATCACTAGATTAGTGCCACATTCTTCAGACTCCGCGAAGAATATCTCTGCGGCGTAACAATTGGCTCGTGGAATGAATATTAAAATGATCTACTATGTCACCATTCATTCAAAACCCATTTTGCAAAATAATTTATTTATAATCAAATTCCTTGCTAGACGATAAACTATTCGAGTCTACTTTGCACAATATAGCCAAACAATCGCGTATCATACACAAGCATAATAAAGAGACCTTCACATTTACAGGTCAACAGTTAGTTTCAACATTTAGCTTCAAATTTGCAACAAAATTTATTTATAACTCAGACGAATTAAAATATTGAAACGACAGATTAAACCATGTTTTAGAATGCAAAAGAAGTTATGAAAGTTTAAAAACAGCAATAATTCATTAGCAACAATTTCCACCGACTTACCATCAGTCAGAAAACGTTTATACAATATCATCTGCGAAAAGCGAGACACTGCAAAACGATCTGAACAGTATACTTGACTGCAAAGAGCGAATGGATTTTCTAAAAAACGAATGTGGGTTGGCACCAGATGGTAATTTCCTATTAACAATTGCGTATCGAAAACGAAGGGCAATAGCGCCGATTGGAATTTCGCATCTTGTTAAAAGGTAATTGAGATGAGAACATAAAAGAGCCATTCCACGTCAAATCGCACAAAAAAGACCAAAATTTGACCTTTATATTTTTATTTATTTTCTAATTTTTTCTATTTGTTATATGGATCAAATAAGTGAACACGTGTATTTTTATTTTTTTCTAACTTTATTATTTTCGGAAATATTGTATAATGAAATTTGCTACAAATGACGCGCATCACTAACTTAAAAATATCATACATTTGAATACACCAATAATAGAAATTCCGTTCAAATTCCATTCGAAACTTAAAAACATGTTTAATTTTTAAGATTTTGCAAAATATTTAATTTTTCGAATTTTCAACTTTTTTTAAAGAACTGAAATTTTGAAAACAGAATATTTTTGTAAACTCGATGAGCTAAAAATTTTTAAAAATATTTATAAACGCACTAGAGTATTGATAATAAGTCCAGAAAAAATCTAAGTGGGATCTCAGTAACTTTAAAAGATATTAATATTTTACGAACCAGTGTGTAATAGATTGCTGCAATAGACACGTTTTTTGCGTTACTGGTCGTCGGTTTCTTTGAATGAAGCAGTAATTTAAGTACTTCTTGAGGTGGTGAAACTTCATGATTGAATTTATAAATAATAATATTTATGTGTATTAATATACATATAAATAATATTAATATATTTATAAATAATTGACGGATTCTTGATTCAGATTTTGACTGACATTTTGAAATTTCCTGGTCCCTCACAACTCACTTTAAATACAAGTACTGGCGTACCATAGAATTCCTGAACTTTCGTCACAATGCACAGTTTTAATGCCCTACCGAATTTACTTCAGTTCTGGACAAAATTCCACTTCCTTCAGCCAACGTTTTAGACACTTTTATCATGCGTTCGGTTTCTGCAAAAAGTCGTTTAATTTTATTGTATGTCTAACTTTCAAAAATTGAGTGAAAGTAATCGATATGTTACTAAATAGTATCATTGTCTGATTTTTCGATGGACGTCGAAGGATCTTCAATTTGAAAAAAATTGTGTTGACACTTTGTACTTTCTAAAATTTCTCATGGGGATGCCATTTAGTTCCAATTTTCTTTTCGTGGCGGAGGTTTCTCCTATTGAAATTAAACTCTGTTTATCTTTTCCTTATTCATATTGCAGACACTTGACGAACTATCTGAAGAGCTTAAAATTGTCACTTCCTTGATTTGCACTTTTTTCACTGGACGTTCCGTTACTTTGAATCACAATGAATCACAAATTCGCCAATATAATGACTCCTGTAAATTCACCTGCAAATCGTGGTTTACGCGTCTTGGAGATTTTCTTTTTTAAAAATCGTGATCAGAAAGTTTAAATGGATTGAAACATCTATCTCATACGCTGATCGCCACTCGTGTTGCACAGTGTACACACGATTCACAGAACAAATACTAGCACTCTTGTCTTCATAAGTATTGCGTATTGCGACTAATGTTGAGAAACTTTTACCATCTCCCTTGACAAGTGGTCGATTGTACTTCACGAGCATGGTCAGGAGGGCACCCCGTCCCTAGGACGCAAAGGGACTCTGCAGTAAAATTCGTTTCGCTGACACGAGGAAAAGCATTCGTTTTGCTGTCACCCATCCCTTCTGGGGAAAGAGTGAACATAGATTTACTAATGTTTCTTGAAACCCAAATCAGGCCGAGGGCCATTCTTTTTATTGTTCGTCGGCATTAGTATCCAAGACTGGTCGAACACAATTCGTTAGTGCAGGGGCAGGAACCACGCGCCCGAATACCATAATTACAATTGATTTTTTTATCTTTACGTGTTGAGTGCCCACTTTTTTCTTGTTATGTTTTGTAGAAAATTGAACAAGAAATATGCCTATTTTTTCAAATTTTAATCTGACTTCATGAAGAAATTATCGTTTTTTAAAAATAATTACAATTTTTTAATGAAATATTTATTTCTGAGAAAGTAATTTACAGATGAATAAAATACGCATATCAAAAAATTAAAAGAAACAAACCAGTAATTTTTATGTTAAGTACATTCAGAGCGTCAATTAATCATATTTTGCAAAGTACGCGTAAATTTCAAAATTTAATATAGGCAAAACTACACAAATAAACAATTTTCAAGTAAATAAAGAAACACGTGCCTCTTTTTTTAATTTCCAGAATGAATGCCATATATTCGTGTCATTTTTGTTAAATAGTCGTGTCAATTCGAGTGAGATTTGACGTGGAATGGCTCGTATTTCAATTCGTTTCGCTCTCACCCATTAAAACATAGGTGACCCACAAGTCACTCACGATGTTACCCACAAAAATATGTATGACACAATGTCATGCATTCTGAGGGCAGAGTGAACATCTGAAAAACTAATAACTCTTGAAACCCTTATCAGGCAGATGGTTATTCTTTTATTAGTTCTTCAGCACTTGCATCAAAGACTGGCCGAACACAATTCGTTAGTGCATTCGGTAGGCAGAGCGCGCCCTCATACTTACAATTGATTTTCTTAGAACTGTATGTGTGGAGTTCCCACTTTTTTTCTTGTTGTATTTTATAGACAATTGAACAAGGAATACGCCTATATTTTTTTTCAAATTTTTATCTCATCGAGTTTACATAGAAATTTTACTTTTTTTTTAAAAAAAATACATTTTTTAAAATGAAAAAAATATTTTTTGAAACATTTATTTACAGAGGAATAAAATACACATTTCAAAGTATTAAATGACACAAACCAGAAATTTTTATATTTGGTACATTCGGAGAGATAATTGATCTTATTTTGTGAAGTACCTGTAAATTCCAAAATTTAATATGACCATAACTACACAAATAATCAATTTTCAGGCAAATAAAAAAATTCGATTCGGTGCTTGTCATCCACCGCGTACGGACGAGTCTAGTAGTGCGACTGTTTTTTACGAAGTTGTGAACTAGTTTTGAACTGAATCACGAGTGAGTTGTGAATAAACACTTTAGTATCGTGTACAAACTCACAGAAACATTGGATCTCCTACGAAAGTGCCTGAAGTTTTAAAGGAAATGGATTCTTCTGACAACAGGGGAGTCCTAACTTCCAATTCTACTGGTAGTCAACAAACACAGGTAAATAAATCTTACTCCAACGTTCTCAAAGCGCTATGTTTCCCAACAAAGACCAAGCTATTGTAATTGAAGCAAATGATGACATCAGCATTAAGGACTATATAATCAAAATTGTCTCTATTGTGAACCCCAGTAAAATCAGATTCATATCAAGAATATCAAATAACAGAATATGCATATTCTTTTCTAATGCTGAAACTGTCCAGGAAATTACAGAAAGACACAAAGTAATCGAAATAAATAACCACAAGTTAAATGTAAGACCTCTAATTAATAAACACGTACGTGTCATAATATCCAACGTTTGTCCAGTTATTCCTCATGATGAAATTTTAAAAGTGCTTCATGCCAAACAAATTAAGAACACTACCAACATCACATTCATTAGAGCTGGTATTTCAGAACCAAGCCTATCCCACATTATGAGCTTCCGAAGACAAGTCTTCATTGATCCAGATGATGTCAAAAATTTACCGGAGTCCACATTATTATCATGTCACTACTTACAGAATTTATTTCTCTACGGACAATATAACTTGTTTTCAATGCAAACAAGAAGGACACATTGCCAGTCAATGTCCTTCCAAGCCTTTGAATGATGGAAAAGAACATAACCCCAGTGACATACCGAACATCACACCTGATAATGAAGAAACTCAGAAGCAACCAACCCAATTTCTAACACAAGATCACTTACCTCCTCCAATGGTCAGTACAAATTTTCCTAATTTAAATAAAAGGAGTATTCCTTCTGAATCTTCATCACTACAAGAAACATTTAACAATAACATGCATACTACTGCTGAAGTGTCCCAAAAGCAACCCAGGAAAAAAAAGAGGAAGAACAAAAATGAAGAACTCAATGACCAAGACACCTTACCATCTAAATCTATTGAAGAACTTATTGCCCCCATAAAAGATATGATTGAATCCAATCCAAACGAATTCCCCTTAACATATAATCAATTTAAATCACTTTTAGAAAATTCATTTGGATCTCCAGATCCCATATTGATAGTAAAAGATTACTCCACTGACACTGAAGCTATTATAAAAATGATGACTGTGACTTATCCTAAACTCACTGAAAGATCCATCAAGAATAGATTTACAAGGATCATTAATAAACTGAAAATTAGTACTTCAGTACAAGAAGTTTCTGGAACTGATACAAGTTCTAATAACTTCTAAAATAATTATGAAAATTTTACAATGGAACGTTAATGGATTTTATACTAGATTGGAAAATATCCAGTTTCTTTGTAATCTACATAATCCAGATATTCTATGTATTCAAGAGACTAATTTTAAAGATAAACATTTTGGCAACCTAAATGGATTTAAATGCTTGAATAAAAACAGAAGCAATTTGAACTATGCTTATGGAGGTGTAGCCTTATATACTAAAAATTATCTACTCACAGAACAACTCAATACTGAATCAAAAATAGAAGTTGTTGCTACTAAGATTATTTCTCCCACCATCCTTTGCATATGCAATATATACATTCGAAACAGCTATTCCTTTGAAAGTAATGAAATATCTGATATTATTAAACAGTTACCAAAACCTTTTATATTATTAGGAGATTTTAATAGTCATCATTATCTTTGGGGATCATATAAAACTGACTCAAGAGGGTTGAAAATTGAATCTGTTATAGAAGAGATTGAACTGATAATTCTTAATTCTGGACAACCTACTCACATCAACATCAGTAATGATAAGTTCAGTGCCATTGACCTTACGCTTTCCTCTTCCCGATTCGCCCAAAATTTTAACTGGTATGCATCCGAATACCTTTATGATAGTGATCATTATCCTATATTCATCGACATCCACAGTCCCCAAAGCAGTTATTCACCTCCGCCTGCTGCCCCGAAATGGAACTTCAACACTGCTGACTGGACTAAGTACCAAAATCAGATTGTTTTCCTTACTCAGGCTAATCTACTCAACGATGTTGGGAATATAAACAAAACTATTCAATCCTTCTCAGATATCATCACCAAAGCAGTAAATGACTCAATTTGTCAATATAAAAATTCATTCAAAAGGAAAAGGGTACTATGGTGGAATGAGAAATGTGAGGAGACTATCAGAAAAGCAAAACATGCTTTTAATAGATATAAAAAACAAAGTACTCTTGAAAACAAAATTGAATATAAGAGAACCAGAGCTGCAGCCAGAAGAACCATTAAAGACAGCAAAGCTAAAGTCTGGACTAACTATGTTTCATCATTATCCAGTGAAAATAGTATATCTGAATGTTGAAAAAAGTCAAAAGAATTCAAGGAAACAAAAGAAATAACACAATTAACTTTATACATATTGAAAATGAAGTTGTAACTGACCCTGTACTAATTGCCAATGAATTTGCTGATACTTTTGCAAAAAATTCCAGCACAGTGAACTACCTGAATGAGTTTATTCCATATAAAAATGAACTGGAAAATCAACAAATTATTCTGGATAAAGAAGAAAACTGGATAACGTGTCAATTTAATGAACCTATTTCACTATCTGAATTAACCTCTACCATTGAGTCCACCACTAATACCGCCCCTGGTCCTGATAATATTCCCAATGCCCTTATTAAAAATCTCTCTTTGAAAGGCAAAAAACCCTACTTGCAATATACAATATAATATGGAATAATAGTATCTTTCCTGAAATATGGAAAACAGCAACTGTTGTGCAAGTACTGAAACCTGGCAGAGACCAATCGAAAACTGACAATTACATACCTATATCATTAACATGTAACATGTGCAAAATTTTAGAAAAAATTGTGAACAAAAGAATTGGATGGTTTATGGATAATCAAAAAATTATTCATGACAATCAATTCGGTTTTCGTCCTGGTCATTCCACATATTCCCATCTTATCAGTACCGAAACTTATATCCAAGAGGCATTTGTTAATAAGCAACATGTGATTGCTGTCAACCTCGACATCGAAAAAGCCTATGACATGGTCTGGATACATCGCATCTTGTATAAACTTCAAGAAATAGGAATCACAGGAAATATGTTTGAATTTCTCAAAAATTTGGCACTTGACCGTAGAATACAGGTGAGAGTTAATAACCACCTATCTGATATAAGGAAACCAGAAAACGGCGTTCCTCAAGGATCTGTTTTAAGTGTGACATTACTTCTTCTGGCCATTAATAATGCAGATCAAGATATAAAAGCACCAACAATAGTTAGGAAATATGCTGACGATATAATTGTCCTCTGTAAAGTGAAAAACTTAACTACCGCTGAAGAAGCTGTACAAGAAGCTTTAAATAAATTATATTCCTGGTCCCTTAAGTCTGGTTTTAAGTTTTCAGCCAAAAAAACGGAATGCATATTATTCTCCAAGCGCAACCTAAACACAACTCCCCATCTGTATTTAGGGCAACAAACCCTACGATCTGTGCAAAACACCAAAATACTAGGATTAACTTTCGATTGTAAAATGTCATGGAAGAACCATGTCCTAAATCTGGTCAACGACTGCAAGAAGAGACTAAATATTTTTAAATGTATAGCTCACAACAACTGGGGAGCTGACAGAAAACTCTTATTACTAACGTACAAATCAATTATTAGAAGCAAAATAGATTATGGATCACTGATATATAATGCAGCCAAACCAAATGTATTAAAGACACTTGAAAGCATTCATAACCAAGCCTTGAGAATCTGTACAGGTTGTTTCCACACAAGTCCTATTGGAAGCATCCTAACAGAGGCTCAAGAACCATCACTAAAATTCCGAAGGCAACTGCTGAGCATTATGTATGCAATTATAGCTGCCTCTTCAATTAATCCTGTTATACATAATGATGTATTTCCCCCATTGCCAACTGTACATCAAGACTACCCTCACCACAAACCTTTCTACTCCAGAGTTAAAAATTTACTAAATGAATTCAATGTTCAATACAACCATATTGAGAAACAAAGAATTCTTGCTGTACCACCTTGAAGTATTCCAAACGTCAAAATCGGCTTGACCTTAACCAAATATCAAAAGAGAAACCTATCAACTGACAAATGGCCAAACAAGTCCTGGAATTATATTGATGCACACTACTCCAACTATTCTGTAATCTCCATTCACGGCAGTTCCAATGAAACCGGAAAAGAAGCCATAGTATGCATGCTTGATAACACAATAAAGTTCCAGCTTAAGCAATATGCCAGCCATAAAACTACAAAGTCCTATGCCTTAATGTCAGCACTTAAATACATCCCCTAGCTTCACTCTCGTAATGTCATTCTGCTCACAAGCTTATTATCATCAGTCAACTGGAGCAAGACTACTAAAACAGAAATAAACATCGTTATTATAGAAGAATATCTTCAGATCATCAAGGCGGGAATAAATTTGGTTCTAGTATGGATCCCTTCTCAAATTTAACCGGTCTTCATAACCAGAGGCGCCAGTATAAGTAATACATTAATTGATCTTCAAATATCAACAAATGTACAGTTTTGGAAACAAAAATTGATCGCGGCCGTCTGCGGCTAAGTTCAGCTTGTGCACAGCTTGGGCAGCCCTTGTCATGACGAAACGTCGCAGGCGGAGCCTCACAAACCTACGCAGCCAATCTCAACACACGGGGGAGTGACCTAACAAACTTAACGTCGTACAAAATGGCGGGCGTCGCTAGTTCCGATGTGAAAATATTTTCAAATAAAAATACAAGGAATGAAACACTTTTACGAACATTAAAATAAATTATTCAAATATATATGAACACATACATTTAACCACTATTAACACAATTCTTTTTGAAGAAATTACGGTGATGTGAGATAAAATAACACTAATTTTAAACAAATTACTTTCTTATACGCATTCTAATTCCAATATTGTTGTTCATACACAATCCATGAACTTTATCAACTGTCCAGATTTTTTCCATAAGAAAAACTATTATAATTGCACATTTTCAAGTGTTCAAAAGTGATTCTAAAAGTTGCAAAAATTGCAAAATACTGTCTTTCTGCATTCGATAGAAAATTTCTAGGGAACCATTTCAATACAAGACCATAAAATTCAAAGACCAATTGTATATTTATTATTAAAGCAACAATTAAACTAGATATTAAGCAATCAATTTGCATCTCTGGTCAAAATTGTTATTTTGCGATATTGAACGTAGGGACAATTTGGGCAAACTCTTCCGCAGGAATAACGCACATTTCGAAATTGTTTATAAAATTGTTAATTGTTGCAAAATTTTTAATTCGCAGTTTTTGGTTCTGGGCCATCAGGAAACTCTTCCCACTTTAGAATTGCAACAATTGGCAATTGTTTATAAATTTACAAATTACGCAATATTTCTTTACTCTCTCATCTCAATTGCCTTTCAACAAGTTGCGAAATTCCGCAATCCGATCGGCGCTATCACCTTTCCTTACGCAATTGTTTATAGGAAATTAGCATCTGATGCCAACCCTCATTTGTTTTACAGACAATCCGGTCGCTCTTTGCGTCAAGTATTTGCACTCAAGTATTTGGTTCAGATTGTTTTGCTTTTCGCCGATTATATTATATTAACGATTTCTGAGTTACGGCAAAACGGTAGAAATTGTTGCTAAGGAAATATTGCTGTTTTCTAACTTTGAAAATTTCCTTTATATTCTTAATACATCGTTGAAACTTGTGTTTCATTATTTTCATTCATCTGCATTACAAATAAATTTTGTTTCAAATTTCAAAACGCAGAAGCAGTTGTCCTGCAAATGTGTAGGCTTCTTTATTATGTGCTTGGATATCTTTATCAATTTAATAATTCCTTCAACATCCAACGGTACTCTCCAGTATATATTCTTTGGTACTCTCTACTATCCCACTCTCAACTACATTAAAACACTTATCTAAAACTTGCATCTCTCCGTCAGTTTCAGAATAACACGTAAATCGCACTGTCGCTCACCCTACCTGCAAATACGTAATAATTATGCTTAATTTACTACAACTAAACATATGTGCACTCATACCTTTTTACGGCAATGTTAATCACATCTATTAGAAAATGATATCTTCCAAATATTTAATCTCTTGTACACTTAATGCACTCACGCCTATACGCAAATAAAATCAATATTCAAGTTACTTTTATAAATAAAGCGGAAATTCAGAATTATTTATGGTTAGACAACTGACTGTGAAAAATAAACAAACAGTCCTCTAAATACACAATTCTATACATTGATGAAATCAGTAGTAGATCTCAGACGTAGTCTTTTGGAAGCGCGCAGCTGAACTATTGACATTGATGCACTCTTGAATCTATAATGTAACGCTAGGCTAAAAATGTCCAGAAAAGTTTTTATTTTGTAAATATAATAAGGTTTGTGGTTATATATCATAGCCTGTAGTACTACAGACCGTTAAAGGAAGCTATCACAAAAGTTTCATCGATATTGGTTCAGTAGATTCAGAGATTATCGCGCTGTCAGTGCAGTTCTGTCTTTATATATTAGTATAGATATAGATATAGATTAACGTATTTTCCTCAAAAAGAAATGTGTTAAAACTGGTAAAGTGAATGTATTTATACAATCATTTCAAAGAATTTACTTTCATGTTCATAAAATTGTTTCATTCTATGTATTACTATTCGAAAATATTTCCACATCTCAATTAGGGACGTCCGCCGTTTTCTACTACATAATTTTGTCAGGCCACACACCCCTTCGTTAATTAAGATTGGCTGCGGTGGTTTGTAAGGCCCCGCCTGCAACGTTTCGTTATGACAAGAGCTGCCCATGCCTTGCAAAAGCTGAACTTGGCCGCAGACGGCCGCGATCAATTTTTCTTTCCAAAACTGTACATTGAAGTGCATTGGAAAAGCCCTCAATTTTCGTGCACTTCAGTACGTAATTTGGCGTGATATATAATACGTATGAGAAAATGATATATATTTAATTGGAGAATGGGGAAAATTGTTTTATTAATAAATTATCACGAAATATAGCATAAAGAAATAGGAACATTGTTGACAAGAAGAGATTAGTCATTTATTGATGGATTAGCAATAACATAGGGATTATAAACACGAGAAGGACTATGGGACAAGAATAGAAACAAGAGGCTTTTGAAAAAAAACGGAGATAGAACATTTTTAGAATTTTTACACTTCGTGTCAGGATCTTGTAGCGATCGGTCGTCGGACTGTGTACTTGGAAGTTATAGTTTCTCGAGATTGGCGCGCGATAGGATCAAGATGTACGAACAGTAATCGTCATCTTTAAGATTTAATTTTGAGATTGGAACTCGGTGCAAGAACTACATAGTTAAAATTCAAGAGTATCGGGATCGTAGGAAGTTTTCTTAGAATAATTAATTAACCGAGTGTGGATTGAAGCGGACACCGGTATCCAGGAGACGATAGGGTGCTGTGAAGCTGAACTGGTATTCAACTGCCAAGTGTGCTGACGCCGAAAGGACAAGGAAGTATTTCCGCGAAGCCCGAATTTGAGAAAGACATAAAACAGTTAAATTTTAATGTTCAAGCCCTAAGAGTAATTACAAATTTGGTTAAAGCAATAATTAAAATTAAAAATTGTAATAATTAGTAGCTGGCCATCAATAGGGAAAATTAATTGTCAAATAAATATTATGCATGTAAGAGATTGATGAAAAATTACTAAGAATAAAAAAAAGAGACGTACGACACTTCATGTCGTTACATGTATATATAAATTCTCGTTTCATTCAATAGAAATTAGGTATTTCAAAATTATTCCCTTTGTATCATTGGTAAACAAAGCGTAAGTATAAGATCCATCGACCGAGTCCTCGTAGAGAGGTATTTTCAGCCCACGACAAATGCAGAGAGTAAGTATTCTTATTTTCCAGGAGCATCCAGAGGACGTGGTGTTGAGCTAGCCACCCACATGTACCACGTTCACGTTTACAATTAAGATTTCTTAAAATAAAATAAAAAAACAAGACGGGGTATTACAGTGGTAAGCCTAGTGTGGGGGCGTGAAATTTGATAGGAAAGACCGGATTATTACAACATTGTAACATTAGGCGGGATTAGAACGATTGCAGTGATGAATCCGAAGTTCAAATCCATATTAGGATGCATTTAACTGCCAAAGTTTTTAAATGAAGCTTTGTGTTGCATTCATGGTAATGGAAATTATGCTGATTACAGCATTTCATGTTTGCTGTGTTGTAAATATTCTGAAAAGGGACAAAGTGTGATATTGCACATTGAGTCTTTGTATTAGTTTATTTAAAACCATTTTTATTGTGTTAATGGGAAGAGAGATGCAGTGAAAAAGTATTTGAATTAATGTAATACAGTCGGTGTTGATTTGACCTTTAATTTCCTGTTTTGTGAAGAATTGGAAGCCGTTTATTTGTGTGTAACATGCAGTTAAAACAAAATACTACGCCAGAGGTGTTCTGGTTATTCGTTTTATGGTAGTGAAAATTATCCACATTCAGATGTAGCTGGAAAGCAGAATGAACTTAAGAAAGAGACACATTTTTTCATATTCCTTTATGGCGAATGATACCGTGAATTATTGAAGGCCCTTATGTTTTGTTATGTAGTATTAGAAAATGACTTGCTGAAAGGAGACACAAAAGGATTAATCAAGCTGGACTATGTTTCATGTGAAGTGTAGGGGAGCTTTGCTCACGGTATAGCCAGTGTCGCTAGAATTATGTATTAGATGGTAAATGCTTTAGATTATTGTACTTTTGGAAAGCATTTTTCCTTTTGTGTTTTCTTGTTTGATTTTTTTTGGACATCGGAAGCCTTCTGCATTGTTCACCAGGAAATGACACTGCAGATGTATGATGTTAGTTCAGATAATGCGTCAGGAAAGTAACAGATGCGCATGTATACTTCAATTAATTATTAAATGTGTTTGTTTATTTTCCCAAATGCACTTGAGTTTTTTTTTCACTGAAAAAACGTGGGGCAACGCAAACAAGAATCTCACCCTTAGTTTCCGATTTCCCATTTTATGAAATTAAAAAACAAACTAGCGTACCCGTGCGAGAACACTCGCATATTAAATTTCACCCTCTTTCCTATCCTTCTTTATCCATATTAAGAGGGAAAGATGAAACATGCTTATTTCTTTACAAAATGTATAAGGGTAACTTCCAATGTATTTATAGAATATGAAATAACAATAAACACAATGAAATTGATGTTTAAAAAACAAATTTTGAATAAAGATTAATTCAGTATTATAGAAGAATGGTCTGGGAACAACTCTCAACACTTCCTTAAAGACTATCTTCTTCTTCACTTCAAGGAGTAGGCACATGTGCCTGTTCTGTCTTCACAATATTTTCATTATTATCACTATTATTGTGTGATGTAATAGAATATCTAGTAATATCTCATTTTGTAGATTCCAGTGTGAGGAACATTCCTTTGAGGCCTTTGGCTTCAAAATTGCAACTTCTAAGGCCCTGCGGGTTACATTTGGCATGCATATTTAGATGTGTTTTTTCACAAATCCTTCACATTCTTAAAGTAAAAATGCAATTCGTCACGTCTCCTCTCATTTATAAAAAAATTGGTTGCCTGTGAGAGCCGCAAAAAGAATGTATACTACTGAAATAATATATAAGGCGATTTTGCATTATTTGTTCGACTTCAAAGGACCCATGCCGCCGCCTGCCCTTGGTATCTACTAAATAAGGTACTAGTATCAATAAACTTTTCGGATATTTAAATTAACAAGCAGTAAAGAAAATCGCAATACAAGTTAAAAATACTGAAAAAATTATTTTCATTAATATACTTACCACATGCAATATCCAGAGTGCAATACATTAAATATTTATTAATCTCAAACTCAGAACCACCAACTTCCTTCTTTAATTTTTGTGTCAAAATGCTTGCCTGCGAATTAAATACACTTCCAAAATCTTCAAGGATTTTATAATGAAAAGCTGGGTTTATTAATTTTCTATCAGATCTCAATTTATCACCTGTAAACATAAACAATAATATTATTTTTTTATTTAACGTACATTCTACAAGAGAAAAAAGAGATATAAGTACTTTACCTGAAGCTGTAACAAGACCCTTACCAACCACAGGCTCCATAAATCTGTATTACATACCTTTTTTAATGTTGGTTTTGGAAGATAAAAATATCTGAAAAAGTAAAATATAAAATTTTCTCCTGTAATACGGAAATTTTTAGTCAAACTTAAATTAGTGGTAATACAATAGCACGTACTTTGTCGCATTATTTTTAAGGGCTATGTAATATTAAACATAAATCCGCAAAATTATTTCAAAAAAGAAACATTTTCTTCCGCTTTTGCGGAAATTTTTTTTGGGGGTTAAAACAAGGTTTTGGGAATGAAAACTAAGTTTTGAGGGTTAAACCAACATTTAAAGAGTTAAAAGAAGGCTTGTAGGATTAAATCAAGGTTTTTGAGTTTAAATTAATAATTTAAAATTAAAAAAAGTTTTGAGGATAAAACAAGTTTTGGGGGGTAAAAACAAGGCGTCAGGGTTAAGACAATGTTTAAACGATACAATAATGTTTTGACGGTAAAACAGTGTTTTTGAGTTAATCACATGCTGGGGGATTAAAGCAGTGTTATAGAAATGAAAAAACAATTAGGTGTTACAGCGAAGCTTAATGAGACAGGGGTTAAAGATATAGCGATAGCGGTGCTACAGAATGGCACAGTCATTCTCGTACTAGTTAGATTCCTAATTTGGCTAGGGCTAGCTTTTCGGTTGTAACCCATCCTCTTACCAACTGCCATTTAGCATCCCCCAAAAATCATTTTTACTTTCCCGTATACGTACGTAGATACTATATATGGTATATACGTGGTATAAGGAAAGTTATGTAATGCTGCGGAAAATCGATTTCGAGATTTCAAAGGGAACACACATTTGGGGTCCCCCGATACCGAAAAAGTGGTTCTTTTCAACACGTCCGTCCATCCGTCCGTCCGTCCGTCTGTCCGTCTGGCTGGCTAGCTGGTTGTCAGTCTGTGAAAAACCGTAGCGCCGAAACCATAAGTACGATTTCTTTCAAAACGAAAATTCCGCAGCCGATTTAGTTCCACTCGAGGCGCCGTGATTTCGAAAAATATTCTTCAAAATTTGGGGGTACTTTATATGAAGGACCCGGACATTTTCAAAAGTTTCTCAAAAGCGACTCCAAACTTTTTCTTTAAATTTCTTGTAAGAATCGAGTAAAATACACTTATAAAGGTGGCTTCGCTCCCATTTTCACGGTTAACTCGAAAATTGCAAAAGTTAGAATTTTTCGGCGTCTTCCTATAACTACAACATTGAAGACAGAGATTTTCCCTTCAAATTGTTTGTTGTACATGGTGAGTTCTTTCGTTAAGCTCATGTATATTTTTTTGAAAATTTTAGTAGTTTTTGTGCAATATTGCACGCAATATTTGTAATTTTAAAAACGTTCAAAAACACGCTTTTCTCAAAAGCGGATCCAATTTTTTTCTTTAAACATTTTGTAGCGATAGTTCTAAATGTGCTCTATGAGATGACATTAACACCATATTGTTTTATTCTTTCGCTTTTTCAAAAATTACCAAAATGGAATTTTTGAATTGTCTCTCATGTCGTTCATATTTACAGTAGCGGCAATTTGTTTACATTATTATATTTGTGAGTACATATGCTTAGAATAAAGTCAAACTAAGTTTCTCGAAAATTGAATTAGTTTTCTGTGAAAACTGGCTCAAAATTCCGCATTTTCAGAAACGCTCAGACGCCATTTCCTGAAAACTGGCTCCAAATATTTTGTTCAAACTTTTCGAATGGATAGTGCAAATTGCACTCCTTAATATGAAGTTCATTTTTTATTTTTTGTTGTTTTTTAATTCTACAAATTAATTATTTTGAAAGATCTCTCATACCTTTAATATGCACATTACCAGCAATTTGTAAACACTATTGTATTTGTGCGTTAACGGGCTTTAAATTACTTCAAATGAAGTTTTTCGAAAACTCAAAAATTTTCTGTGAAAAGAGCTTCAAATTTCGCATTTTTAGTAACGTTCAAACGCCATTCTCTTAAAAAAAGCTCAAATTTTTCAAAGGAAATTGCCATTTAGGACGATGTTTTGCGGTTCTTTAATATTCCTCAATTAATATTTCCGTTCTACCATTAGGAAACCGAAAAATTAAGAAAATGTCAAAAAAATGTATTTTGGTTGGCGATAGATGGCAACTGACACAAGTAAGTGCCAATTCCGAATACCTAGCCCATAGCCAAGGAAATAGAAAACTAATACGGGAATGTCTGTGCTATTTTGTAGCATTACTAGTTTAATATTTGCTCATTTTTTTCGTTTTTCGAATGGCAGACACGAAACATTAAGTATATTATAGAAGAATAAAACTTCGCCGTATATAAAAATTTTCGTTCAAAATGTGGAGCCACTTTTTCAAAAATGGCGTTTAATCGATAGTGTAAATGCAAAATTTGAAGCTTTTCACACACAAAACTCTTGAGTTTTCGAAAACTTTATTGTATTTCATTTGAAACGCCACTCACAAATGCATTAGTGCATACAAATTGCTGGAAATGTGCAATCAGAGGCCTAAGAGATATTTGAAAATATAAAATTACATTTGTGTAATTTTTTTAAAAGAAAACAATTTAGCAAAATGAATTTTATTTCTTCTTGAATAGTGCAATTTGCACTATCCGTAAGAAAAGCCTGAACAAAAAATTTGGAGCCGTTTTTGAGAGACGCGTGAAGTTGGCATCCCTACTTTGACGAATATACAAATAACATACGCCAAAGCTTTGCCTACGTTTGCGCAACCTCTAAAACGTTTTGCCCAAGTCACACAACGCCGGAAATTGAAAATCAAATTTTGGACTTAAAAGTGACTAGCACCCCCAAATGCGAATTTCAGTTTTGAACATAACATCGTGTGGAAGAGTTTGCCCAATTTTAAATCAATTTGTAAAAAGTTTATTTTATTTATTTATTAGTCAAAAAACAGTTAAAACTGCGTATGACGAGCTATGGGGAGAAGTGAATTTTGTGCACGTTTTCATAATTCTGTGGTCTCTATCCTAAACCATATTTTAGTCGAATTTTGAATACAGAAAAGAGAGGTTTTTTTCGAGTTTTGTTGACAAAATATTCGCTCTTATATAATAAAATATATTTTCAAAGGTAAATTAGCTATAAATTCCTGCCCTGAACCCTCATGTTCTTCATGAAAGAATAATACTTTTTTGCCGCGATAATATGAAAAACGATAATTTGAATAACTATATTTCCCACTGAAATTCAGAAGACGTGCACAAATAATGAAGTTACATTTATGTCCAGAAGCAAAACAAGGGACCATCTCAGCATTTGCTCCAGGATCAGGGAAACTGGACGAAAAACCTGATCGAGATGGGGGCCATCAACCCAGAAACTGTGGTACAATACTTGTTACAGGTTCTTTAGAATTATACAGTCCAAATGATAAATAATTACATTAACTATCATTGTTAAAATTAATTCTACTTTCCTTTTTGATGCTCGGTATAGTCTCGAATTGTATAGAAACTGTTATGCAGCAGAAAAGATTTTACTTCGGACTTAAACTTTTCTATTGAATTTAATCGTTTAATGTCTCCTGGCAAAGTGTTGTAGAGTAATGTACATGAATTGTATGTGAATTTTTTGTAGTGAGCTGTTGATACTGCCACTTCGTGAATATGATTACTACGTCGTGGGTTATACTTATAGACATCGGCGTTTGCTGAAAATATATTCCCATCCTTAAGTAAGTCATTTTTGACAAAAACTACTGATTCGTAAATCAGGAGGCAAGGTAATGGTAAAATTCCTAGATAAATAAAGAGTGACTTACAAGAATCACGTGGGTTGGATTTGCTTATTATTCGTACAATTTGTTTTTGTAATCTGAAAGTCTGTGAGCTATGTGTTTCCCCAAAATATTATGCCATATCTCAGGCGGGAGTGAACATTGGCAAAATATACACAACGAGCTGTATGAAGGCTGACGGAATTTGAAAGAATTCTGAACACGTAGCATAATGAACTTAATTTTGTGTTCAATTCATTTAAGTGGGCATTCCATTTGAGGTTTGTCTGAATTGATAGACCTAAAAATTTTGTTACATTAACATCAGTCAATGGCACACCGTTCATTTTCAATGGAGTACAGAATTTTTTATTTGATATGGAAAACTGCATTGAAACAGTTTTCTTTTCATTTACTTTTAATTTGTTATTACGGAACCAATATGAAACGTCAGATATTGTACTATTTACGGTTTCTTTGTTGCAAAGAATATTTGTATCATCCGCAAAGAGAACTGTTCTTCCGTTTCGAATCACTAAGGGCATGTCATTTACGTATAATAGGAAGACAACAGGGCCTAAAATCGATCCTTGCGGGACTCCACGTGCAATTGGCAAAGAACCGGAAAGGTGTGTACATAAATTTCCATCAACCGAGTAAGGTATTTCTACTCTCTGAGATCGTTGTTTAAGGTACGAACATAGCCAATCTAGAGCAATACCACGGATTCCATACGAAGGTAATTTTGAAAGTAAAATGTTATGATCAATGACGTCAAAAGCTTTTGAAAGATCTAAAAATATTCCAATAGTTGCTTCGTTTTGATCCAATGATGAGGCAACATCCTTAAGAAAAGAAAAAATGGCTGTTTCCGTAGATTTTGATTTCCGGAATCCATGTTGGCAATTTGAAAACGCGTCGTGTTTATTGAGAAAGGTTTCCATTCGCACATAAAAAAGTCTCTCTAATTTTTTTGAAAAAACTGACAAAAGAGAAATTGGCCGATAATTTTGAACTTCATTTTTGTTGCCTTTTTTGAAGAGCGGCTTAATCTTAGCTGTTTTAAAAATATCTGGAAAAATTCCAGTGCATAAGGATGCATTAAATATGTGAGTTAACGGGTGTATAATGGCTGGCGCGCACGTCTTTAACAAACAATCCGGAAATTCATCTAAACCGGCCGAATATTTATTTTTTAATTTACCGATTATTTTGAGAATTTCATAGGAAGAGGTTTCAGAAACAAACATAGTGTCTAAGATTTTTAGGGAAACGTCAGATGTTGAATTTTGTGGCTGAAAACCCTTAGTGAGATTGACAGCATTTCTCGAAAGTATTGATTAAAGAGACTAGCCACTGTTGCCGGATCGTTCATATCTCTATCGTTATCTTTTAAAATAACATTCTCTACAAGGTTTCTAGTTGGTTTGGTCGCATTTTTTACTATATCCCACATTGATTTTGTTTTGTTATCTTCTTCTTCTTCTTCTTCACTTCCAGGATTAGGCGTCTGCCTGTTCCGGCCTCACAGAACTTCTCTCCATCTCTTTTTCGGCCTCCCTATATCTCTTGTTCCTCTTGGTTTATATAGGAAGGCCAACTTCGGTAAACGAGAATTATCCATCCTTTGTACATGTTGTAGCCACTTGTTCCTGTACTCCATCATTCTTTCATTGAGGCTCTTCACATTCAGTTCTTCTCTTATTTCATCATTCTTAAATCTATCTTCTCTTGTGCAACCTTTAGTTCTTCTAAGAAATTTCATTTCTGCACTTTGTAATTGTGTGTAAGTGCTCTTTTTAGGGACCCAACTCTCACTTCCATAGAGGAGGACAGGGATGGCCATTGTGTTATAGAACTTTATTCTTGTCTCTTTCCTTGTTTTGTTTTTCATTGTCCTATGAATTATACCACATACTGATTGAAATTTTGACAGTTTCTTATTGGTATCTTCATCATGTCCTATTTCACACCCTAAATAGTTGAAAGAAGAGACTTGTTCAATGATTTTGTTGTCTACTACAATCTTTGTTCTAACAGGTGATTTTCCACAAAAGGCCATAACTTTTGTTTTCTCTTTTGAGATTTTTATGTCATATCCCTTGCATATTTTGTTTAAGTGGTGTACTGATCTCTGTAAGTCATCCTCTCCTTCTTGTAGTATTACGGCGTCGTCAGCGTATAATAAAATATTTAAATAGTCATTTTCTGTAATACATATTCCTTTTTTTATAATAAGCTTCCATTTTTGGATTATGTCATTTATATATATGTTAAAAAGCGTGGGCGATATTGGGCACCCTTGTCGGACTCCTTTATTAATAGGTATTTCCTCCGTCTTCTTTCTTCCTGTGTTTATTATGATTTTTGAGCCTTCATACATGGTTTTCATTACATTTACAATGTGTGCTGGGTAGCCTTGTTTTTCCATTATGTCCCATAATTTTGTCCTATTAACATTATCAAATGCTTTTTCAAAGTCTATAAAAGCAAGATGTGTTGGCAGATTGAATTCTCTCCTTTTCTCTAAAATTTGCTGTAGGATGAATACATTGTCGGAGGTTGATCTACCTTTCCGAAACCCATTTTGTTCTTCTCCCAATAAGGCTTCAGATATTGCTTTTATTCTTGCATTCACTATTCTGGCATAGACTTTATACATTGTGCAGAGTAAACTTATTCCTCTATAATTTTCACAATTTTTCTTATCTCCCTTTTTAAAGATGGATATTACTTCTGCTACTTTCCAGGTATTTGGAATCTTGAGTTTCTGCCAGCAAGTGTTTATTATGTGTAGCAACCTCCATTGTAAAAGCATCCCACCATACTTCAGTAATTCAGAATTAATTTTATCTATTCCAGAAGCTTTCCTATTCTTTAACTGTTTCAAGGCTTCTTGTAATTCTTCAATAGTAATTAGGTCTGTAGTTGTTAGATTTGTGTTATCCCAGTTCGTTTGCACGGTGTACTCTTTATACCATAACTTCTTGTAATGATTTATCCATTCGGTGTCTTCTATTACTTCTATTCTGGCATCATCTTTTTCAGACCTATTGAAGTTCTTTAAAACTTTATATGCAAAATTTTGCCTCCCATGTACATCTTGCTCTATTTGGCTTATGAAGTTATCCCAAGAGATTCTATGTGCCTCTCTCACAATTTTAGTTGCTGTATTTCTCTTCTTCGTGTAGTTTTCTCTTGTTTCTTCATTTTTTTTTGCTGTAACCATCGGCAATATGCTTCTAGTTTATTTTTTATAGCATTCTGAATTTCATCATTCCAGACTCTTAACCCTTTTCTACGTCTTATTTTTTTCTTTTTACCAATGGCTTCTGATGCTGCTTTTTCTATGCAAAATTTTACATTATCCCATTCATTTTCTATGCATTCTACTGTCGGTGTTTCCAGAAGATAATGTTGCAGTCTTTGTTGGTATAGACGTTGAATGCTTTCTTCTTGCAGCAAGTAGGTTTTGTAAACCTCTTCCTGTATTCTTTGTCTTGATTTTTGAGACTTCCACTTCATCCATATTCTTAATTTTGCTACTACCAAGTAGTGGTCAGAGGCAATGTCACATCCTCTATATACGTTGACATCTATTATCTGCGGTCTCATTTTTTCATTTATTAAAAAATAATCTATGATTGATCGCAGCCCTCTTGCACTCCATGTGTATTTGTGGATGTCACGTTTTCTAAAAAATGTGTTGGAAATTTTTAGATGGTTCATTGTGGCAAATTGTCTCAGTTCTTTCCCATTGGCATTCAAATGATGTTCTCCATTATCTCCCATTATTTCCGGAATTGGTGTATTTCCAACTCTTGCATTAAAATCCCCACATAAAATAATATAATCATTTTTGTTGGTTTTTTCCAATTGTTTTTGCAGCTGATCATAAAATATTTCTGTTTCTTCACGTTTTCCTTCTTCTGGAGCATATATTCCGATGATTGTCATATATCCTCTACTGATCTTTAGTCTTAAGGTAACTATTCTTTCATTTATGAATGCATAGTTATCTATTCTTGATTTCCACTTTTTATTTATTATTATTGCTACACCAGCTTTTGCCCTAATGTTTTGAGGTACACCACTGTATATCATAATATACTCTTCTAGTTCTTTTGTCCCTTTAAGCTTTTTCTTAGTTTCAGTTGCCACCAAGATTTGTATCTCTCTTTCTTTAATTATGTTTTCTAATTCAGCCTCTCTAATGCCAATTCCTCTCACGTTCCATGTGGCTACTTTAATGTGTTCCGAAATTCCAAGTCGTTTGTCCTTTTCATGCCTAGTTCGTCGTATTGTTGGGGTAGCCATATTAATTCTGTGAGGTTTTTCAGTAATGAAGGATTCGTCTGGCCGCCTTACGAGGGCTGCGCAGATATAGTTGGGTGGTGGGGCTGCCACCTTACAGCTTCCCAACTTGCATGGTTTATATCGGGCTTCCTTCCCTAGACAGATTGCCTTCACTACGGCTGGGAGCTCTGTCCGCCCCTCAATCTGCTGGTCCTCTTCTGGTCTTGCTGAGGTCCTCTTCTGGAGTACTTCTTTGTCTGACCCCTCCCCATCGACCTGTCCGGCAAGGGAGGCCCTACCAGTAGCTACGCTACCACCGGCATAGCTCTCAGGGTCATTGGGGTACACAAGCCCCTCCACCAGCGTCAAGGTCATGTACTCCCTAGGGGGGAGTACACATTGTTTTGTTATTTGAGTTCAAATTATCCTGATCGTGTTTCATGATTTTAGCCTGCCTTATGACTTTTCTTAACAATGATTTGTATTTTTTAAAGTACAGGAGGAAATCTTGAGATACGTTATGATGCTTAGAAATGAAAGAAAGAACTCGTTTGTTTTTACATGATGTTCTAATCCCTTGTGTTATCCAAGAATTGTTTTTGCGTGAAATATTTAATTTTCTTTTCTGAAGAGGAAAGCAAGTGTTAAAATGAAATGAAATCGTTGAAAAAAAGAATATTTATCGTTTGTATCAATAGTATTATAAACCGCGTCTCATGACTTCTGCAGCAAGTAATCAATGAATAATTTTATTTTACTTTTAGAAAACACTCTACTCATACGTGTATTATTTATTGTGTCATTGTTCGCATTTCGTATAATGGTAAGAATTTGTGCATCGTGGTCACTGTATCCTAAATCTTTTGTTCAATTTCATGTCGAGTAGTGGTTTTGTTAATTATAATTTGATCGATTGCCTTCTTTGAATTTACTGTGATCCGTGTAGGTACTTTTATTGTAATATCTAAATTGAAGGAATTAATTAAGTTAAGAAACTGCTCTTTCTCGCAAGATACGATCAGAAAATCAATGTTAAAATCTCCACATACAACAATGTATTCACAAGAGCGACTGATGACTTTGATTAGCGTTATCTCTAGTTTTTCTAAGAACAAAATGTAATCTGCAGCTCTCTTTGTTGGAGGCCTGTAGATGCAAAGCAATATCATTTTTAGCACAGGAAGATGTACAACAGAAATTTCAAAAACATTTTCAACGGAATACTCATTGAATTCCGTCAAGGAGAAAGAATCAATATTATTTTTAACGTAAATACAAGAACCTCCATATGCAGGACTTTTATTTTCTCTTTTTCTACAATAATAGCCTGCGAGGTAAAAGTTTGGAATTTGGAAAATGCTAAGTTCATTAGGAGATAACCGATGTTCTGTAAAGCAAAGAATATCCATTTGATTTAAATCGCTCTGTAGAGCTGCCTCGATAAACTCAGTTTTATTTGAAAGGGATTGAACATTATGGTGCAATATCTTTATTTTTTGCAAGTACCAACACGAATGTTTTTCTGCTGCATCTGACTGTAGTTGCTATATATTTACTCCATTTTTACCTCGAGTGCGTGGTCGAAGGTTGTAATGTGTCCCAGCAGTCACAGGTTGTGAGGAAATAGAGGCGTCATTGGTAGTGGGAATGGAAGAAACGGGAGTAGGTTCACAGGAGGGGGTAAGAGGGTTCAGAATAAGGGTGGGGGTGGGGAACGTAAGGAAGGTGAAAGGGATGGATTTTTGGCAGGAGGCTGCGTAGGACTGGAGTTGATGATGTATTGTGCAAGCTTTTCACCGACTGCATGTTTTCCAGCAAGGTTCATGTGGAGACCGTGCCGGGGGAAGTGTTTTACTGAGAGGAAATTCATTTCAAAAAGTGTTACATCTGTTTCTCTCAGTTGCAGTTTTAGTTGTTGGTTTGCGTGCTTAATCTCGCTGCAGAGTGTTGGCCTGTTGTACCAGAAGGGCAGAGTCGAGACTACAATGTTAGTATTTTGGGCGGCACATTGTAATTTGTTTACATGTTGTTCAGGTGTAAAGTTACCGCCCAAATTAATGTCATTCTGCCCTCCGATGATAAAGACTGTGTCCTGATTGGTCATTGTCTTCGTGTGAGTGTCCAACTCTGCAGTCACGTCTGCAAACCTCCCGTTAGGTTTAAAAATAGACGAGACTGAGTAGTTGGGGGGTAACTTCCTACTGAAAATGGAGGAAAGATGGCGACCATGGCTGTCAGCTAAAATAAGTACCTGTTTTTTAGGCTCAGTAGGAATGGCTTTGTTTTCAAGTGGGCTAGGATGCGAAGCTTTACGAGTTTTGGTTTTGACACGCTTCCTAGCCTGTTTGCGTTGGTTTGTGCATGTATTTGTCGTTGGAAGGGAAGGGTTGTGAGGATCAGGAAGGCGAGGAAAATCTGTTTCATAATCTAAAACACTAAATCTGTTTTGAATTGCGACTGGATGTGGAGTCTGTGTCTTATGTGCAGTCACGGGTGCAGGGTTGGGAAAATTCGCAGTGTTGCCTACTTGTGCCCAACCGTCATTGTAGAGAACGACCTCTTCCAGCCTTCGGATATGTTTATCTAAATTACTGTTTACGTGTGTGAAGGCTTTCAGAAGGTCGGTTTTGAGGGTGTAGAGAGTAAAAAGAGTAGAACGAACAGTAGCCATGTCACGAATGCGTTTTAAAGTACGTGATAAAATTGGAATAAATACAAGAAAACTCAGATAAAAGCAACAGTCACCTAGCTTAATATTTTAAAAGTGTAATATTTATGTGTATTCGATAAATTAAAAATTAAGATTCGATACAAGAAAGAGAAGGTATGCTAACTACAAAATCTATTGAAAGCTAGTACTTACGAAATTTGGCAATGCGGTTACGTATTTTCGTTCACTTAAGCTGCAACTGTTTAATACAATGTCGACTATACTTTACCGTAAATAGATAAAGATATTAGCTGAAAGGGGGTAGCGGAATAAGATATGCAAAACTGCCCCCGGGGGCTAAAAATTTTTTATTTTGAAAATCGTAATTGGAGTGTTTAAAAAATACGTTTTTCGCCGAATTTAAGTCAATTCACCCGGAGTACTTCGTACAAATGAATAAAACGTGTTTTTTTAGCTTCTTATATAAGTTTTATTTTTTTGAACCACTTTGCGCTTACGAATATTGACTTTAATTATCCTTGAGACTTTCTACAGATGATGTAGATGTTTCGAGAATTTTTTCAGGCATTTATGTTCGATTTTGACTCTTACAATCAACAATGAAAGATGGAAATCGTAGAAAAACTTACGTTATTCCTTTGTTTTTTAAGAATATCTCGTGTTTTAGTACAGATAATAAAAAGGCTAAATACAAAATGTAGCGCTATAAATTCTCTACAGTTTCCCAAAATTTCAAGTTTTTGTCTTAAAATTTGCATGCGACAACTCAATATGAATAACACAGAAATGCAGTAATTTCTTACTTATAATTTAAAATGAGTTTTTTTATTAGTTTTCGTAGTTTTTCAATTTCATTTTTATTTTATGTTTATTGCAAAGGTAAATAATGAGAAAAAATGGTAAGAATTAAATTATAAAGAGTAGAAATCACTCCAGCAAGCGCAAAAATGACACCCAGCCGAACTTTGACGTTGACAGAGATTCGGCGATTCCATTAATTCCAGTGAATATAGTTCATTATATTTAACCCTTTGACTGATATGAGCGTGCCTCACCTCCGGTGAGATCCGTGTCCCGTGTTCTATGAACGTGTTTGCGCGTCCGGGACTCCCCGTGTCCCCAGTGCTATGGACGTCCCTTCGGGTGTTTGCTTCCTTTCATCAAGATGGCGTATTGTGCTTCTGCGAGTGCGACTTCTGGGGTCGACCTAAGGTTCTAAGACTTTATTTCATTGCAAATAGATTGAGCTGCGATATATTTTCTCGGGCAAGATCAGTAGTGACACTTTATAGTGACCTTTGTCTCGGGTCTGGTCAGTTCGCCTCCTGACGACGCTGCGGAACCACGCGAAGAGATCAGCACCGCGGGCTACACCCCTAGCCGACGACTCAGCACAGCTGACATGCTGTGCGAGGCGAGCAGTCACAGGGTTAAATGCTGTCGGAGGTTAACTTTATTAGTTTGAATTTTCTGATTGGAATATAATTGTATTAGTTTTTTTATCCAATTCATCCACAAAACATGAAATGCTGTAAGTACTTCCATACAGTATTATATTTTGTACATAGAGAATTTTCTTGTATTTCATTGTTATCATTGTTATTATTATGTTTGAACTACAGGACGATTTAAATCAGATTAATGACTGGACAAGAGGTAATAAAATGTCTATAAATGGAAAGAAAAGTAAAGCGATCACATTTTGTAGGGCCAGAGCTTTTCATAGGATTCCTTATCAGCTAGGTAATGAAGTAGTTCTGCGAGTATCGAACTGTAAATACCTTGGCATACTCCTGGATAGCAGGTTGGGATGGGAGAAACAAACTACATAGTGGGTAAAGCTTGGAGGTCTTTGCATTTCTTCAAGCGAAATCTTGCGAAAAAAATGCAATTAAAAAGCAAAAGAAATCGCGTATACTTCGCTTGTTAGACCGGTAAAGGAATACGGAACTAGTTGTTGGGATTCGTACAAAATAGGACTTAAAAATAGCTTGGAAAGGATACAAAAGAGGGCGGAAAAATACACATTTCGGAGGAACATACCTGAGCATTGAGAATCTTTAGACCACCGGAGAAAGAGGGCACGACTTTGCGCACTATATAAATCTTATATTGATTGCTCTCCATGGAAGGAAATTAGGGGAAGGCTCGATAAATAGAATTACTTTAATAGATTTGATCACAATTATAAAATTAGAAGAAGAACACATAGAACGAACCTAGGCAAATTATCCGTTGTAAACAGAACAATAGTAGATTGGAACGATTTGCCTGCGGCAGTTTTAATGTAAAACATTGCATCAAAATTACAAAACTTTCATCAGAGAAAAGAATTACAAAACTTTCGTTAGAAAAAAGCATAGGAAATTAGTCAATATAGTGAAAACGTGTGCTGAAAGTCAAGTGAAAATTGTTATTATGTGTATTTTACAGTTAAAAAGTATTGAGCAATCAATATTTAGGTAAAACTATTTGCGGTGCAGTGAAGTGAAATGATTTAATTTCCTTCTGTTGGTTTCGCTAATCTAAAATGTCTTTTTTTCTGCTATTCTGAATATGTTGATTTTTATTGGGTTATGGCAACGAGTGTTTACGTGTTAGAAATGTAATAAATATTGTAATTTTTGTATATTTTTATATTGTGATGTTAGGTAAAAAAAAGTTTATTTGTATGACTGATTTATTGTATCTCATTATGAGTGAAGAGGTGCAGACTTGTGTGTTTGCGAGGATACCTAGGCCCGGGTATGTTGTTTCATGCAATTGATTTAGCTTGTGTGAATAATTGGTTAGAGTATAAGAGAGATATGCAAACACTTACTGAAAATAAAACATTGGATTTCCTTCATTTCAAGCTTAGAGTAGGTGAAGCACTTATCAGAATGGGTAAAGATAAAGCAAAAAAACAGGGTAGGCCATGCAATGAAATGCAGGAGTCTCCGAAAAAAAAGGCAGCCAGAGAAATTCGACCAGCGCCAGATTGCTCATGATCTCATTGAACATTTTCCAGAATATCACGAACAAAATGAAGCTTCGAGATGTAAAATGCCTCGTTGTAAAAATAAGACATATGCATTTTGTGAAAAATGTAAAATACATTTGTATTGTGAAAGGGAGAAACTGTTTCAAAAATTATCACTCTTGAAAAAAAACAACCGTTGAGTACATTTGTACATTCCAATGATCATTCTGTCAAAAACAAATAAATTGACTTTTGAACATTGTTTGTTTTATTGTGTTTTTAACACCCTTAAATGAACAAGTAATTTTTTTAATGTCCAGAAAAAATGTGGGTCTGAAAGGGTTAAGTTACTCTCCACATGTAATTACTAATAGTTGTAGAGTTGAATTAAATATTAGTGACAATACTATGTTCCTTGCCAAAAATATTAGGAGATTAAAAAGAAAAACCCTGATCAATAAAATACAAATCAATATTCACTGTTAAAAAACAAAGATTGAAATGTGTGTTAAATACTACAACTCAGAAGTAGTTTTCCAAACACTGTATCAACAGCACTAGAACTAGCCCAGATACAATTTTGTATAAAACATATGAAACATACATGCTAGTTCTGCAATAATACTTGTATGCTATAACTGTTCGAACTGCTATAACTGAAGTACATTTTTACAACATCAACCACAAAACTTGGTACGCAGTACACACTATAGTTAAAAAATCAGTTAGAAATATATCAAAGACATTTCAATAAATCTCACAAATCTTATTGAAAATATCAGTGACAGTGTCAAATCCTGAGAGGACTTTTTATTGGAGATCTCAACTGAGTAAGTGAATATTTTCAATCAGATTCCAAGTCCATGTAGCATTGCCTCTGAACCTACAGTGGTTCTATCACAGTAACGTTTAGAGGGCTCATTGAACCTGCATAACATTTGAATAGCTTCTCACCCAAGCCTAGATCGAAACAAGAAAATAAAACACTACATAGAAATTATTTAATTATAACCCATCATGAAGAGAAAGTTGCCTATAACAACTGAAACAGCCATTTCAATATTTAAATAAATTCAGTCTGTTATAGAATTATATGTATATGCACTGTCAATCCTGGGAAGCATTGCCAAAACTAATTCTCATAAGACACAAATAAAACAATTTTTTTTAAACATGTCCATAGTATCCCTTGGTGTTTCGCTAATCACCAAATTCAAAATAACTTAAATCAAAACTTTTTTTTTTTATATTTATTACTTTCTGTTCGATGATTTCAGGGCATTTCTTTGTCTTTCTTTTTCAGGACATTACAATTTACAATATGTGGACAGTCGTTTTGGACACTAACAGTTACCTCTTTAAGAGTATTTACGAAGGCAAACTTTTAAGAATTATACTAATGTTTAAGACTAAGAAACAAGGAAAAGAAAAGAAAATAAATAAAATTATGGAGGATGAAATTTATCTTTAGAAAATTTGGAAGTAATTCTACGAGGAAATGCATTAGTTTTATCAAGATTAAAAAATTCTGCATGGTTTAATAGAAGGAAGAGCATTAAAAAATTTGAAACTATAATTTTTAATCAAATCACGGATTGCAGGGAGATTTAGTTCATTGTGAATTTGTGTATTGGGAATAAACCAAGGTGCATGTAGAATTTTTCTAAAGAATTTGTTTTGAATAGTTTAAAGTTTTTGTATATTTGATTTTGCTGCATTTGACCATATTGGACAAGCATAAGTTACAGTAGTTCTAATAATTGTAGTGTATATTCATTTAACAGTTTTAACATGGAGAGTTGAGTTATTATTTATGAGAGAATTAAGTTTATGTAATATAATGGTAGTTATTTGTATAACATTTTAATATGAATTTTTCAGTTCAGTTTTGTGTTTAAATGAAGACCTAAATATTTAATAGATTAAGAGGAAGAAAGCCAAGGAATAGGAATGTTATGAATGAGAAGGGAAGGAGGAGTTATTAACTTACATAACGTAAATATTTTGGCTTGGCATTTATCCATATTGATTTTGATTCTCCAATTGTTGGCCCACATCAAATAACAATTAAGATCTATGTGAAGTTTATTTCTAGGAAGAAGAATATTAATGTGTGAGTTAGTAAGAGCTGTATCATCTGCAAAAAGGTCTAATTTAGAAGCGAATTTTGCAATGTCGGATAGATAAATATTGAATAGCAGAGGAGAAAGACAAGAACCATGACGGATTTCAGCAGAGATATTAAATTTTTGGGAGAAGGAATTATTATATTTAACTATGACAGTTCTGTTAGATAGGAAATTTTGAATAACAGTTATAAGATAAATAGGAATACCTACAAGATGAAGTTTATATATATTGAACTATCGTGCCAAACTTTGTCGAATGCCTTTTCTATATCTAAAAAGATTGCATGTGAATGTTGTTTTAAATAAAAAGAATTTTCTACGTGTTCAGTAATACGCAATAGCTGATGAGGAGTAGAACATTTGTGCGTAAATCCAAATTGTGAGGGTTGAATAATGTTATTTTGTGAAGTGAATGTATAAAGTATGTGAAGTAATATAGTTTCGTTTGAAGCAGCCATCGCCCTCGTGTACGGCCGCTCCAAGCTGTCCGCCGCGAACCGACCGGGACTCGCCGAGTTCCGCGAGCTCCGCCGGGATCGCGAACGAGACCTCCGGCGCGACCGCGAGCGAGGACGCCTCTCCTGCGAAGCCGCAGGGTCAGCAGTCCCCCGTACCACCCCAGAACGGGGCGCCGCCGCGGGCGCGGCCGCGGTCACGGCCGCCGGCGCGGGCCGGGAAGGCCGCGAAGAGGCGCCCGCTAGCGCGGCGGGGGCGTCTGCCCTCCTGGGGTTCTGCCCCCTCGCCGAGCCCACGGGACCCCGCCGCTCCACCCCCTCCCACGCCCGCGAACGGACCGACAGCTCTCCTAGGACGAAGCTACGCCCCGACACGACAAGCTTGTCGAAACGAATCGACGCCTGCCTTCCGCTAGCTTTCGCTAAATAATTCTTTTCGCTAAATAGGCTTCGCTATAAAGCTTTTCGCTAAATAGCTTTCGCTAAATAATAAAAATAAAAAAAAAATAGTTTCGTACATTTTTGATAAAGAAGAAAGTAAACTAATGGGCCAATAATTTGAAGGAAGTCTTGGGTCTTTCTTCGATTAACAAATGGGGATAATTATAGCTAATTTCCAGATATTAGGAAAGTAGTGAAAACGAAGAGACGAATTCAAAATATTAGTGAATACAGCAAATGGATTTATAACCTAAAAATTTCAGTAATTTATTAGTAATTATATCAAATCCAGTTGATTTGCGAATTTTGAGTTTAGAGTCCAAACATTGAAAACAAAATTATCAACATTGAGTTATGTCACATTGTTGCTTATCCTCCTTGGATTAACAGTTAATCCACACCCAAGGACAAAATCTATACGCTCCACAAATGCTGTCATCTGGAAAATTACTCTAAACTAATCAAAAATTCAAAAACCAAATAAATGGGTGAAACTTCATTTAGCTAAGATAATATCAGCTGGAGTTCTCTCTAATATTGTTATAATTCAAATAGTGTTAAAAATTGTTCATAACAAAACTAATAATGCCTGTTCAATACCAAATACTAATAATGCCAATTCTGTATACGACAAACCTTCACAATCATTAATATCAGACAAAGAGTTGTTGTTGTTGTTTTTAATCATAGGGTTATCGCCTCAAGAAAATAATTGGGTAATACGGATGTTTCTTGGCTATATTTTTGACGAACAGATTTTCAAAACATTTTTTATTCCATTAATTACACCATTATTTCAGATTGTAAATTGCAACGTTTCGAGGCTCACATTTGCCTCATCAGGCTAAAATATAATACACATATTAATTAAATTACTCTCTGTTAAACCACATAAAACATTACCCAAAACAAAAAACCTCCTTAAACTCACCTTAATGTGTAATAAGTACTGTTCACTAAGAATTACATTTTAAAACAACAAACATTTCTTCAACAGATAGGAAGGTCTTTCAATATTTCAAATCAAGTCATTATAACAGACTTTTGCTCATGTATGCTACTCATAACAAAACGGTTATGATGCTAAGAATCAAATGGAAGAAAAGTGAAATGAGTAAAGAAGAACATCTAATCCAAGAATTGACAATTCAAAATGTCAAAAATAAATTATGCATATTTTAACAAAACTAACCATTAACAATTTCATTCCTTAAAATTACTCAACACACTATCATACAGTCTAGTGAAGGTGTTTGATTCAATTTGTGAGTTGCAACAATTAGTAGTTGTTATAAATAAAGTTTCCAATACCTATCTTGGATACCTTCCATTCTCTTTGGCCAAAATGTTCACATTCTTAAAATCTACTTCATGGCCAGAATTAATTCGGTGAATGGTCAATGAATATTACTTATTCATACTCTCATTAATTTTTCCTTTTTCTTCAGCTATTCTCAACTTCAATTTTCTCTTAGTTTGTCCCACATACGCCTCTGGACAATCTACATATTCAATCCTTGTTGTTCCTCTTTTTGTTTAATATCCTTAAGATTTCTTATTGCATTTCTTTGATTAATTATTTTATTCACTACATTGAAGCCAAATTTGGTCTTTAACTTCGATTTCATTGTGAAGTTAATAGATGAAGCTAAAGGAAGGCAGAAAAATTTGTCATTACCTCATTACTCATTCTGCTGTTCTGAAACAATACTATTATTCATTTTATTTCTAATCATCCACATTCCCCTTTTTATCAATCTATCAGTAAAGTGTGAAGGATAATCATTATTACTAAGAATATTTTTTACTTTCCCTAAATTTTGGCTATGAAATTTTGGAGATGATGATTTCATTGCCCGATTTGCAAGATTGTATACAATTGATTTCTTAATCGCAATTGGATGCTTTGACTTAAAATTTAATGTGAGACCCAAAAATATTCTCCTTAAACCAATTAGTTTTGATCTCAAAATCTGTTCTTATTAATGTTAAATCTAAACCATGCAGCTGTTTATTTACTTCTGGTGCTAGTGTGAACTTAATATTTACATTAAAAGCATTAAATTTATTTAACAAAACGTCAATTTGATGGTCTGAGACTATTAAAAGTATCGTCAACAGATCTAACATATAACATACAATCAATTTTTTTAAGTAATTTAGTTTCTTGTTTCTGCATGACCACTTCAGCTGCAAGAGAACTCAAAGATTCTCCTAAAGGGGTATATATTTATATATTTGGTTGTTAAAAACGGAATGAAAATTATTTATTATTACTCTTAGAAATAACAGAATCTCATCCACAGGAGTACATTCAATTAAATTGTGTACTGACAAAAATTGGTCAAGAACAGACATTATAACAGAATGGATACACAGTCATTACTTCAAGAGACACAAGTCTCATTGATGGATCCAATGTTAATGTTTTTAATTTTTCAATTAATTCCAAGCTGTACTGAATCGAATACAAATAACCTTTTTTTAATGAAGGCTTCAAAAGCCATTCAAGAATTTACAGAAGTGGTAAACCGGAATGTCCAACGATGAAACAACAGACCTGGCAGGATGATTTTCTTTGTGAGTTTTAATTAGGCCATAACCATATGCAATATTGGAAGTTGTTGGATAAATCCACTTATAATCTGACTTGGAAATATATCCTTTATTCCTCCATTTTTTTATAATTTCTTGAACCTCGCCCAAATATTTATTAGTAGAACTTCATCTTCATTTTTTAAAATTCTCTTCATTCCTAAAATTGTTCTCAACCAAAGTTATGTACTCATCCTTTCTATGGCTACAAAAGCACCACTTTTATCACATTTAACTATTTTTATAAGAGAATTGTGTTTCAAAAACAGTTCAGTTAACTTCATATTTTTCAATAATGTCTGATCATGTATGTTTAAACTTAGTAACTACTTCCGATAATTTATTGGGCAATGAACAATGTATATCATTCTGGAAAGTCTCAGGAATTCAATACATATTAGCTTCAAAGTCCTTAATATATTGAAAAACAACATATTTCATATCTTTTTTTAGCAAAGGAAAACTGAAATTGGGACCTAGCTTAACAGTTTCAACCACAAATTTTGGAATGGGAATATCTGTAAGATCATAAAAACATTTATAATTATTGCGACGGAACACGTCGTGTCTTTGTGACGTGCCGGCATTAATCAACCTTCGTCGGGTCAGGGCGTTTGTACCCCACGAGAAGTGTTTCTGGCGTGGGTGTCACCGGGACTGTGCGGCGCTCCTGTCGCCGCTCCGTCGCCAGGCCCTGCCGGTTGGTTATCAATTGTTTTCAAGGATTCTCCCCCCCCCCAGGAAATCCTAATTGGTTAGTGACAAGGGGATAACACAGTTCACAAGTTCTTTGAAATTTCCTTCATTGACTGAAATAAGCTATACACAATTTACAATTCGCCGCGGGCAAACCACCGCTTCGCCGCGTGCTGACTATACACATTACATGCAAATTAATTCTACAAATCCTGCCTCCAGCTGGAGCTATCTGACTACTACCTTAGAAAATTAATCGTTACTCTGATTTGGGTGGCAGTAAGCATCGCCTTCCACATTGAATCACATTTACAATAACACTTTGAATTAAAAAACTAATTTCAAACCCAAAATTGTCTGTATCAGTCTCTCCTGAATTATTAACAGTTTCTACCTTTGCGTCAATGTATGTGATTTTACGGGTACTCACGCTCGTTCTTCATAGGGCGACGAAATACCTCTACCAACCTCCCCTCTCTCGCGTTCCGGCGGGCGTCAGCTCGCCTACTAGCAGTCGGGACGGGCGGGGTGGATGACCTCGCCGGTTTCGCAGCCGCGCGGAGGGATGGGCTCCCGGCGCACTTGCAGGGAACGGCGTTGCTGCTGGCGACCTTGCGATGCAAACGGCGAGTTGTCCCGTAGCGCCTCTCGTCCTCGCAGGATTCCGCGTTCCGGACCAGCTTCTCGGATGCACCTCCAGTCTTCTTTCTTCTCCCCCACGTGCAAATTACTTGTAAATTCAAAGAATTTGGACGCCGTTAGTCTTTGTAATTCATGTTTCTTCGAAGGCTTTCCGGTGTCGGGCGACTAGTTTTCGGCAGCCTGGGTGACAAGGCAGTGGCGTGGGGCGTCTGCTTTCACGCTTTTGCGGCCTCGGGAATTATGTAACTTCCCGGTGAGGCACAACTCCAGTCTCGCAGTCCGAAATTCCTGTCCTCTCCGGAATCTTCCTCACGAATTAACTTCGATTAATAGTTCATTGAATAACTCTCTCGAAATCCGGTCCGCGTAGCTTTACTCCCGCGCACTTTCAGACATCTTGTTCCGTTGGAAACTTCTTACGAGGATACGTCTAGCCCCGTCGGAAATTGTTACGAGAGTACTAGCGTACGTCTTGCTTCGTCAGAAATTCTTACGATACTCCTGGCATACGTCTTGCTTCGTCGTAAATTTTTACGAGACTCTTTCCCTATGCCGATTGCCAGGATGCCTTTTCCATCCTCCCCTGGCGTGACCTGCACCGGCCAATGGCTAGTGTGGGTTTATCTGCCTTCCTCTTATTGGCAACCGTCGTTCCGGTCGCTTATCTTGAAAATAGCTGTCGCCTGCGTCACTCTCTGACGTCGACGGCGCGCGGTTTTCAAATTGCATGGGCTCTTATGGCGGGCGGATACAGCACGGATTTATCACGGGACGACTGGACTTCGTCCATTTCGTCTCATTATTAACCATGTTGCCATAATTATAATCAATTTGTTGTTCACAAAATTTTAGAACCATCTTAGACGTGTGGAATAAAATATATCCAAGATGTGTTCTGAAAGAAAGAAATCTAAGTTAAGCTCAATCTTCTTAAGATATACTTGTAATTTTTTCATCTGGCAAAACTAATCAGTAATACTTAAATTAAGTAATTTTTTCTCCCATCTTTTTATATATCCTTCACTAGACTTACATATTTTCAATGAGTTAAATTTAATCTTACACTTTTTAGTTTGATTCAGAAAATCCGGTATTATTCCTTCTTTTCTACATTCTGTCAAAAATACAAGGTGAGCCTCAAGTTTTTTGTATTGAGTACTTACATTCAACCATCTCCAAACCCAAAAATCAGCACAAGGGGGATGACCTCTTAAAAACCAGAATTGTGTAAATAATATGCTCTCACTTTTGGGCACACAAGTGGAAATGCATGTCATGGAAAGTATCAAAATTATGCCATCAAGCATGAGAACATAGAGAAACTATTCCATTTCAATAAAGAAATTTTGAGAAACGCTAATATTTCCTATTCTCATCAGTCATTTGCACTCACGAATTAAACAATCCTTCCATGTCTAGTAAGGAATGAAAATTTACAATAAAAATCCATTTGATGTACCTACTGGTTTTCTGATCAGCTCTGTTAATTTCAAAATATGGTACATCAAGAAACTTGTATTTATGTTACAACTTAAGTCTGAAAAAAAGTAGGACTAAGTATAAAAATTATAGGTTTTGGATATTGTTTCATTATTTCACAGTACCATTTAGCCAACTAATCAACTTCAAGTTTTCGAATTTATTTAGAATAAAAAGTGAATGAAATTACTTTTTATACACAGATGCACAAAAAACAAATTATAAACACACTATTAAACATTCCCTTCTCCAACATCATACAGTAAAGATAACCAAATCACAAGATAACCAATTAATGAAGTAAAATCAAAATTTACTTCATTCCTATAGACAGCAGCCATTTGACCTTTTATAATTTTCCTTCAATGGAGATATCGCAGTATCCTACAATTCAGTCAGTCCATCCACCATTCACACTTCCTACAAAACAAACATAAAACCATATAAAATGAATTAAAAACCTGGCATCATAGTTACTACCACTCAAATCACTGACACAATGCAGTTCTTGGTCACAAATTTATACTTATTTATGTCAGAAAAATAACATGAGCAATATACAAGTGAGCAAAATCAGAAGCTCACATCGAACACAACAGCCTTAATAAAAAAAAGTCAAAACAATCAAAAAAATATATTCCTTCTTCAAAAAATGCTTATGTAAACAGAACTCTTAGATAAAAAGTACCGAAATTTGAAAAATAGTACCCACTAGAGAAGGCCCTCAAAGATCATTTAGGGCTATCAAGCCTCCCAAATTCCAATAGATGCAACAGAATCTTTCATTAGGCATTTTAGACCCAGAACTAGCAATATATCAAAATTATAGGTAGAGAAATGTTTCACACAAACCAAATAAAAAGGAACAATTAGAATTGAACTATCAATTGCCAAAAAGAAATTAAAATTGCCATTAAAAGATGCGATAAAACTGTGCAACATTTGTTAAGGCTAAGATGGCATTGGCATTCGCAAATTACGGCAAAATACTCCGAATTTTTCAAAAAGAATTGTACTAGCACGCTAAAAAAATTCATCTCACACGAAAACTCAATGTGCAGCATTTCCAAAGCACAGGTCAGTGATTTCTAATTCTCTAACATCCCTATAAAATCAAATATTACCAACAACAATAATCACAAAGTAACGAAGACCAACTAAACTAGTGGTTCTACAGAATGGCACCGAGTTTCCCGTATTAGTTTTCTATTTCTTTCGGTCTTCACTAGCTATTCGGAATTGCCACATACTCTTTCTTGCCAGCTGTCATCTATCACCACCAAAAGTACATTTTTTTTCTCATTTTCTTAATTTTTCGGTTTCCTATTGGTAGAACGAAAATATTAATTTTAGAATATTAAAGAACACAGAAACCTAGTCATAAATGGCAATTTTCTTTTAAAAATTATGTGCCGTTTAAGAGAATATGGCGTTTTAGCGCTAATAAAAATGCGAAATTTGAAGCTCATTTTCACAGAAAATGTTTCAGTTTTCAAAGTACTTTATTTGAAGTTATTTGAAGCACATACACTCAAAAATATAACAATGTTTACAAATTGCTGGTAATGTGCATATTAAAGATGTGAGAGATCTTTCAAAAAAATTACAATTATGTAATTTTTTGGGGAAAAAAATAACGCAAAATAAACTTTACGATATACTAAAGAGTGTAATTAGAACGTTACAAAAGTTTGAAGAAAAAATTTGCTGCCATATATGAGAAAATGGCGTTTGAGCGTTTCTGGAAATGCGAAATTTTGAGCTAGCTTTCACAGAAAACGATTGTGTTTTCGAGAAACTTTACTTGACATTATTTAAAGCACATGTACTCGTAAATATAATAATGTGAACAAATCGCCGTTAATGTAAATATTATCGACGCGAGAAACATGTGAAAAATTTACATTTTTGTAATTTTTGAAAAAACCAACCTATAGAGCAATAGGGCTTTTATGTCATCTGATAGAGTACGTTTACCACTATCCCTACCAAGAGTTTAAAGAAAAAGTTTGGAGCCGTTTTTGAGAAAATCTTGTTTTTGTAATTTTTTTAAATTGCACATATTGCACGCAAAATTGCACGAAAACTACTAAAACATTTGAAATTAATTGAAATTGAACATTTGAATTTTTTTGAAAAACATTTGCATGACCTTAATGAAAGAACTCAATATGTAGAAGAAATTTTATTTGAAGAAAAAATCTCTATCTTCAATTTTGTAGTTGGAGAAAGACGCCGAAAAAAATTGAAACTTTCACAATTTTCGAAAATTCAGTTATCCGTGAAAATCGGAACTATGCCATGTTACTAAGTGTATTTTACTCTATTCATACAAGAAATTTAAAGAAAACATTCGGAGCCGTTTTCGAGAAAATTTTGAAAATCCCCGGGGGGATTCATATAAATATCCCCAAATTTTGAAGAATCATTTTCAAAATCTCAAAGCTTCGACTAGAATCATATCGACCGGGGAATATCCATTTTGGAAGAAATTGTATGTATGGTTTAGGCGCTAGCAGTGTTCACAGACGGACAGACGGACGGACGGACAGACGGACGGCCAGACAGACAGACAGACAGTTGGACGTTTTCCTTTCAATTTGGGTTTTCGGTATCAAGGACCTAGAAAACAGGGTTTCTGGCTACACCATGTGTTAGGGGATTTTTTTTCTTAATTTTGCAACTGGTTTTATCCACTTTTTCGTTTTCACGGCCCGGCAATGAATTTTTTCCGCCGAAAATTGGCCATTTTTTTCGCGCAGCATTACATAACTTTCCCTTTACTACGTATATCACTCCGATTATACGTACGTATACGGGAAAGTAAAAAACAAAACAAATAGCCCAAGGAAAAGTCATCATATCAACTTTCCGCACACCATAGCCACTTTGCAATCAAAGAGTATTAAACACAATAAAAAGTTATGTTGTGCACACTGCTTTCCTACAACCCACATTCCAAAACACAAGCGAACTTGAAAAAAACGCCTTGGACTTTCCTATCTTTAGTTGAAAGGCGCCCTCCGTCAGAAAGTGCTCGTGATAAACACAGTCAAGTCAAAGACTTGTGCCCTCCGTGACCAACGGATGTAAGGGTAGGGCGTCGTACGGCGGAAAATATATGGCTCTTATCCCTTATCATGGCTGAAGTGAAGGAGTTGACTCCCTAGTTCAAGGACATAGTCAACGGCAACGCGCACGTGTATAACAAAGAACACATAAGAAAAAATATGAATAAAAAATCAATTATTGTAAGAAGGGAGGCTGAGCAAGTGGACGTATTGAATTTTCCTCTCTTGTAACAAATCCTGCAATAGCTTGTGAAGGACCACTTTCCGATTTAGAATTCTCAAGGCAGGATAGTTGCCTGGTTTTGTAAGATGTCACCAAATGCTTCAGTGAAACACAACACATATATTTAACAAAAGATATAATTAAGGTGAATAATTTACAGGCGTGCTATATGAAAGCACGGTGAAGTATGCGTTAATTGCAAGTACACTGAACATATTGGATGAATGGACTGAAAGAGAAACATAGACACAAAATCATATTGTTTGTCTTGAGAGAAGGCGCTGCTGTGAGCTGGACTGAGTTGGATGACGTCACCCGCATCTGATGGCGTAAGGCAGAGCGCTGTGAACACTGATGGCAAGTGGATTAACAGGAACAATTGTTGCGCGAGACGACACTGAACGAACTCGCATGATGCATTGTCGTCAACTGAGTAGCAACCAATTGTTCGTACCGACACGCACTGTCACACCATTGAGGCAAACACATTATGAATATGAGCATGGCTCATAGTTTCGCAAGTTAAATGCTAAGGCAATGTTAATTGATGTTGCCAGAACATTACAGCGTTCACGCTGACACGAGTACATTTTCTAGAATGTTGAAATGATAGCACATATGCAGCGTAGCTGCTGTGAGTACACCTTATAATTACTTGGCACAGCAAGAACCGGTGTCATAAGCATGGCTTATAGTTCGCTAAGGCATGAATTGCCTTGCAAGAGAGAAAAACACACGTGCGTGGGCAGCGTGATTGAACATAAGAAAAACTGAGAGCACATACTGAAGTAGTATCACTAGCACAAAGGCATGGTTGCCTCACAAAAGAAAGAACACGCGCCTGGGCGGCGTGGAGCGTGCAGCGTGGAGCTCAGATCACAACTGTCTGCCTCTCGGCTCGTTCGCAGATTAGGGAATGAGCCATGTGCGGCCTTGCGCGCAAACTGCGCGCTGTCCAATCAGAATTAACGTAACAAAAATTATGTATTTACGATTATTCTGAAAGGGAAAAGGAATTGAAGATAAAATATATGAAACAGGCATGATTTTTAATTGTAAGAATTATGCCGTCAAATGTGACTGAGAGGGGAATCTTAAAATGTTTTATATATTATAAGCTGGATATAACGGCTAACACGTGCCAGTTTGACGTGCAGTTCTAAGAAAAGCGGAGAGAGGTCGGATCCCGAGAATTCAAGCGTTGCAGCTGCGTTGCGCTGAGGAAACGTGTTGTGATATGTTCTTCCGTCAAACAGGAATTGCAACACAGGCATTGGAAAGAGCTTGCGAGATGCGAGGTGCTTCAATACAAATGTAATAAATAAAATAAAATAAAATATGCATATAGTAACTTGTTCGAACAATTATATTTATCCAAAGAATTTAAGCCATTATAAGAAAAATGTATTTTAAAAAATGTAATGGAATGGTGTAATTGGCAGGTCAAACTACAATTCAGTTTTTCGCGAATTTCTGGAAAACTAACAGTCGGATCAAAAAACGAATTTCACAGTTGAATTCGCCATGACATTCTGTGCTAGGACGCAGATTTTCAGAAGATTCGAGGCATTTTCGAAAATCGAAAAATTTTTCGGGTTTTCGCGAATTTCTGGAAAAAGGAACAGTCGGCTCGAAAATCCAATTTGACCAGTGATTTTGCCATGGAATTCCGTGCTAGGGCGCAGAGTTACAGAAGATTCGAGCTCCCTTCGGAAATCGGCAAAATCATAAGGGGGTGTCTTTGAATTTTCGCTATTTCGAGTTGCACAAAAGAATGGGCGGAAATGCACTTTTCTGCAAAAATACTCAAACTATTTCTATTCAGGAAGCTAAATCCAATTTCAAAACTTAACATTGAGTTAGAAAAAGTCAACTTTTACCGCGTTGGAACAAAAAGTGGGCCCTGAATGATATTTTTACAAAAATTGGGCCAAATCTGGTCGCCCAACCTACGGTCAATTTTTTCGCGAATTTCTAGAAAACTAATAGTTGGATCGAAAAATGGTTTTCACCAGTGATTTTGCTATGAAATTCTGTGCTAGGACGCAGATTTTCTGAAAATTCGAGGCATTTTCGATTGATTGATTGATTAATTAAGGTTTAGAGGGCGCTTCAACTGCCAAGGTCATTGGCGCCCATGTCGAAGTATTTTAAAAAAGGGAATAGGTTCAGTATGTGTTATAGATGGAGCCTACCCCGTAATTAAAATCATACATAAAGAGAGACTTGAATTCTACATCAAGTATTCAAGTAGTATGACAGAAAGAATATATAACAAACACGTAAAATTCATAGTAGAACTAAACGTTGGCTGTAAAGGGGCCAAAAATAAAACAACAAAAAAGTAAAACACTATTCTATTCTCTCAAATAAGATTATATATTCCGCTTTCCCTCAAGAAGCAAAAAACTTTTGAGAGCGCGGAATCGTCATCCCCGAGCACCTCCCTTAGCGAGTTGCCCAGGCCATGTCTTCGTCGGTTGCCAACATATTTCCTGCAGTTCAGGAGGACGTGTTCCACAGACAGAACCGTCCCGCATGAGTCACATACGGGAGGAGTTTCTCCTCGAAGGAGGAAACCGTGGGAAAAATGGCAGTGGCAATGGCAATTCGAAGACGGGTTAAAATGACTTCCTCACGCCTAGAGGAGCGAGATGAGGAACGCCAGGGAATTACAGAATTCTTTATCCCACTTAGTTTAAAAGTGGTATTGTGCCACTCTGTTTGCCACGCTCTAAACAAAGATCGTTTCAAGTAAGCCTTAACATCGGACAATGGCACAGCAGGAACGTCGATACGAGTATTACGAGTAGCTGATTTCGCCGCCAGGTCGGCCAGCTCATTCCCTGTGATTCCCACATGGCCTGGAACCCAACTAAGAACCAGGTCATAGTTGCGGGACATGAGACTATGAATCAGGTTTTGAACTGATTTTGTCAGGTAGTCTGACGAGGGCTGGGAGACAGCCTGAAGAGAACTGAGAGAATCAGAACAGAGAACTACTCGCTGCAACGTTGTTGACTCGATGTACTTTAGGGCTTTGAGTATTGCATACATTTCAGCAGTGAATGTACTGCACTGTGAATGAAGACGATATGATTTGGTGGCCCAGATGCAATGAAAACTACACGCCACTGCGTCATTGTGCGATGACCCGTCAGTGTACAAGAATAGATGATCCGGATAGGCTTCCCTCATACCCTGAAACTGTTTCTGGTAAACCAGAGGACTAGTATTTTGTTTGGGAAGATTGGAGAGTCTGAGGTCAATATTGGGGAGAAGGAGTTTCCAAGGGGGAATCAGGTCATTTGGGGGTTTCACAGGAGTGGGAAGATCGACATTAAGTCCCCGCAAAAGATTTCGCAATCGAATGCCTGGGGGCTGGGGTAGCGAAGTTCGAAGAATATAAGAAGATTCATATTTTGGGCGAGTGATTATTCGGCGACAAGGATGATTAAAGAGTCCTGACACTTTAGCACCATAAGACGCTAATAGAATATCTCGCCTTATTTTTAAGGATGGCTCCCCAGCGTCAGCTAGAATGCATTCGATACGGCTGGTGCGATACGCACCTGTTGAGAGGCGAATTCCAGCGTGGTGTATGCTGTTGATGGGTCGAAGGGTGGAAGGAGCTGCAGAACCATACACTTCACTACCGTAATCCAATGCTGAGCGAATGAGGGCTCTGTATAACCGCAGTAGGGTAATGCGGTCGGCTCCCCATGAAGTGCCACTAAGCATTCGAAGATTGAGGGGGGAGACGCATCTGGTTTGCAATGTGCGGATATGAGAGCGCCACGTGAGGGACTTGTCAAAAGTCAGCCCCAGAAACCTGGCAGAGTCAGTGAATGGAAGCTGATTTCCTCCCAAGTACAGGATTGGATCGCTATGCAAATGGTATATTCTGCAGAAGTGCACTCCAGTGCATTTAGTAGGTGAGAACTTGAAACCTGTCGACATGCTCCATTCATGTAGCTTGTTGAGCACCAGTTGGAGCTGCCTCTGGATCACACTTATGCTGCTGGATGAACAAAAAATGGCAAAATCATCTAAAACAGCAATGCCTTCACAGGTTCCCTCACGACCGACGCTATACTATTTATGGCTATGGCAAACAGAGTGACACTTAGCACCGAGCCTTGGGGGATGCCGTTTTCAAGGGGGTGACTGTTAGACAGTTTGTCACCAATGAGAACTCTGAAAGATCTGTCCGATAAGAAATTTTGGAGGAATAAGGGGAGCTTCCCCCTGAATCCCCACGAGTGCAAGGTTCGCAGAATGCCATACCTCCAAGTGGTGTCATACGCCTTTTCTATATCGAATAGTACGGCGACAAGGTGTTGTCTCAGAACGAACGAGGTTGAAATTTCCGTTGCCAAAGCGACGAGATGGTCAAGGGTAGACCGGTGTTTCGTGAAACCGTACTGAATTGGTGCCAGTAGGTTTCTGCACTCCAAGGTCCAGACCAAGCGCTGGTTTACCATCCGTTCCAGCACTTTGCAAACGCAGCTGGTGAGAGCGAGAGGTCGGTAGCTCGAAGCCAGCGACCGATCCTTTCCCTCCTTCAGAGCTGGGATAACTATGGCTTCTCGCCATACAGCAGGGATGGTGTGCTCTTCCCAGATGCGATTATAAAGGCGGAGGAGAAATTGCATCGCCACATCAGGAAGATGTTGTAACATTAAGTTGTGTATTTCATCAGGACCTGGGGCAGTTCGTCTGGCCAATGCAAGAGCAGAGCGCAATTCCGATATGGAGAAAGGTGTGTTGTAATCTTCACACGCTCTGCAGAAGAAATCCAACGGACGGCTCTCCATCCTTTCTTTGATCAAAAGAAAGTCAGGAGCGTAGTTCGCCGAATTTGACATGGCTTCATAGTGCGCGGCGAGTTCTTCTACAATCATATCTAGAGATGTAATCATTTCTCCGTTTTTCAGGAGACCTGGCACCGTATTTGGTAAAGAGTGTCCTCTTATCTGTCGAATTTTTCTCCATACCTGGCGTGGTGGCGTGTGACAATTGAGAGACGACACGTACGCTCTCCACGATGCATTTTTGCTCTCTACGATAGTTCTTCTAGCCTTCGCCCTGCATCTTTTATACTCGATTAAGTTATCCACTGTTGGATAGTGTCTGAGACGTGCCAGTGCCTTTTTTCGAGCACTGACCGCTCTCGAGCAGTTCTCATTCCACCACGGAACGAAAGGGTGTCGCGGTTTACCACTTGCCTTCGGAATTGCGGTGGAAGCGGCAGCGAGTACAGCGCTATTAAAATGTTCTGTCATTTCGTCCACATTTCCGAAGGGACCGTCTGACAGGTTAACATTATTCTGGAATGTCGACCAGTCAGCTCGTCGCACGATCCATTGAGGGGGCCGTGCACAGCTACGGCGAAGATGATCAATGTGGACAATCGTGGGGTAATGGTCGCTTCCATAAAGATCTTCTAATATGGTCCACCGCATAGCAGTAGCAAGTGAAGAGCTGCAAAGGGCTACATCAATAGCCGTGCTAGAATTCGTAGCTACGGCAAAATGAGTTGGTTCCCCAGTGTTGAGAATAGCCAAATTCATGGTGTCGATGACAGATTCCAAAATAGCACCTCTTTGACACGTACGAGAGGAACCCCAAAGAGGGCTGTGGGCGTTTACATCACCCACAACCAAGAAAGGTGTGGGCAATTGGTTTATTAGACTTAGAAGGTCATCAGCCGACACCGTTTGTCTTGGGGGAATATAGATATTACATACGGTGAGTGAGAGGGACGGCAGATACACCCGCACACAAACTGTTTGAAGGTCTGTGTGAACAGGGATTTCTGCAGAATACAGCGAATCCTGGACCAAAGTAGTAACTCCGCCGTGAGCGCGGAGGCCGTCATCGACATCAACCCTATAAGGGGTGAAACCGCGAAAGTGTATGGACCGTGGTGGAGAAAGATGCGTTTCCTGTAAGCAGAAAATTGATGGTGTATAACGGGACAATAAGAATTTTAATTCGTCCCGTCGGAGAGAAAATCCGTTCAGATTCCAGGATAGGAGAGCCGTTGTTTAAGAAGTTACGAGGATTTCTTCCTTTCCTTTTTTCGCCTCTGCCGCCCGAAGGAGCGAGTGTCCATCCCGGCTGAAGTTTCCTCCGAGGCGGACTCGTCCTGACCACTGCTCGACAGGCTGAGAGATCGCTCAGAGCGAGTTTCAGGAGTCGGGGTAGGTGGTCGGAGTTTGGAGGATCTATCATTTTTCTTGTCCAGGCCAATAGGCCGTGTGACATCAGCCTTCTTGCGCGGCTGAGAAGTGGATTCTTGTTCTGTCTTTGTCTTTGTTGTCTTCTTGGGTGGTGTCTTGAATTTTGTGGGGATTATTATTTTCCCACCTTGCAAAGGCGATGTCTCCTCAGGGAAGTCCACTGGGGATTCCTGGCAACAAAAGTTCGCTACTGGAGGAGTAGCAGGAGAGGACTGAATGCTCGTCGCTTTGACCGTGTTCGCCAGAGTGCTAGAAAAAGAACGCCTGAGATCCACAGGGTTCTTCACCAGGTATCGGCGTTTCGCTTCCGGAAAAGATACCTTCTCCGTCGCCCTAATACTTTGGATCTCCCGCTCTCTGAGATATGTGGGGCACTTGTTAGAGTTGGCCGCATGGTCTCCTTCACAATTTACACAGCGGGCTGGTGATGAACAAGGGTTGGGATCGTGCGCGGAATTACCGCACTTTGCGCAAGCAGGGCTTACGGCCATGCACCTTTGTTGTGTATGACCGAACCTCTGGCACTTAAAGCAGCGCAGGGGGTTCGGCACATACTGCCGCACGCGAAGGTTATAGTACCCACAGCTAATTTTCTCTGGGAGAGAAGGGAGATTAAAAGTCAGGATCAAGGTGGGAGTGGGGATCTCTTTCCCATTCTCCTTCCTCCTGATCCTATACACCTCCGTAATGCCGTGGTTCTTAAAAAAGGAGAGAAGTTCGTCCTCACTTTCAAGCGCAAAGTCTTCGTGATTGACCACTCCCTTACATAAGTTAAGGGTAGGGTGAGTGGTCACTTCCACTTGGAGGCCGGCAATCTGCTTGGTTTTTTGGATCTTGTCAATCTGCTCGTCGGTGCGCGCTTCGAAAAGAATGGTACCATTCCTCTGTCGCACGACCGCTTGCAGCTTTCCAAAACAGTCTTCAATGGCTCGCGCGAGGCGGACCGCACTAACACTTTTGAAGGATTTTTGAACTTCAACACACGACATGACAAGAAACCGAGGTTTCTTTGGTTTGTTCTCTTCCCGAAGGAAGAAGCTATTCAAATCTACCGTCTCACATCGCCTCTTCCTTGCGGAAGAGGGCAAGGGGTTTGTTTTGGGCTCCATACGATTGAAGCAGATTCGTCTCCGTGCTCCCCACCCACCATGGAGCCCAACAAGGGGACACCCCACTGGGGTGCCAGGGCTGACACGGAGATATAGTAGGGGAATGTCACAGCGCTGCACCGCCGTGGATCCCCCCGCTCACCCTGGAGTTCAGTGCAAGACCTAGTCCGAGACGATTGATCGGGAGTGGGTTAGCTCCCGACCGCCCGTCTAGAAGAGTCCGAGGCCAAAGCGAGTGTATTGACACCTACAAGGAATGTTCCCCAAAAATACGTAGACGTACCCCTTAGTGCAAGCCAAAAAACATAGCACCAGGACTAGTTGGGAAACAAACAGGTCTCTCAACTGCCAGGACACACATTCCCTCCGACACGGGTCGCCATGCACGGCAAACACATGGGTGGGCGTTCAGCATACAGAGAAGGCCAGTGAGGAAGAAAAAGGAGTGAAAAGAACGTACATGACATGAAATGAGAAGCAAGAAGATGAAAAAATGGAGAAAGGAACACTTGAGAGCCTTCTCTGCATCCCCCCGTCAGGACGTGGACCAACCCACCTCGACGGGAGGCATTTTCGAAAATCGAAAATTTTTTTCCGTTTTTCGTTATATTCTGGAGAACTATTATTCTGAACGAAAAACGGATTTCACCATTTAATTCGCCATGAAATTCGGTGCTAGAACGCTGTCTTTCAGAAGAATCGAGTTCCTTTCGGAGATCGCTAAAATCATAAGAAGATGTTAAATTGTCGCTTTTTTCGTTTTCACAAAAAATGACCTTTGCTGCAAAACTACGCAAACTATTTCTATCAGAAAGCAAAATCTTTTCTCAAATTTTAATATAGAGTTAGAAAATGCCATCATTTACAGCATTTTAACAAGAAATGAGCCCTTTTTACAAAAATGGGGCAAAATCGACCAGCCGAGCTACAGTCAAGATTTTCTCGAATTTGTGGAAAACTAACGGTATCAAGCAACTATAATAGTACTTATTATTATTGCTGGAGAGCAAATTTTTAATTAATGATTATGCAAATAAACCTCGTCAGATTGCACAAACCATGGAGTATACATAAAGCGTAAATATAAGATGGATGTATCTAAGACTTCTAAGCGTGTTGTAACAAAAGTGGCTACCGGCAACGAAGGCTGAAATACTTAGGTTGCATTGGTAGTATCGAAGCGCCGAACTCAAATTTTAATTGAATGTCCAAGAATGTCTCATCTTGTAGATTGTAGTGTGAAAAACGTTTCTTTGAGGCCTTGAGCCCTAAAATTTTAGTTTTTAAGGCCTTGCATCGCTTTGTTTAGGGGTTTTAACAGTATAGATTCGAAAACATTGACAGGTGTTGCGGGTTGCATTTGACAAGAATATTTAAATGTTTTTTCTAAACAAATTCTTCATATTTTTAAAGTCAAAATTCCTTACGTCTCCGAGAAATTCTGTTTCTTTAGAGATCTCGTTTATAAAAAATGGTTGCGTGTGAAAGCCGCAAAGGAAGCTGAAATAATGTAGGAGAAACTGTTGAAATAATATAGAAGATTATTAAATACAATGATTAACATTCAAACATACCTCTGCATGACGTGGATCAGCAACAGCCACAACTAAATACGGCCCCAACCAAAGACGAAAAATGGTACCATATTTTTGACGAATTGCAGCCAGATTTCTTAGAAGATCTGAAATGATATTAAATAAATTACGTTTTACTAAGTTTAAAGTTTAAATTGGTTGTCACATTCAATTCTATGTAAATGTTGTTCAGTCCCACTTTAAAATTTTGGACAATCCCAATAAATACTTCCAAAACATTTTGTACATCATAATTTTATTTAATTTATGCATTCGGACGTCATTTCGGAGATTGTTTTGTCTCCCTTGTTAGGTTTAACAGAAATTTTAATTGCAAAAATAGTTCCAAATGACGAAGTCAAAATGATTTTCACATTATTGATAAAAGAAGAAAGAACATAAGGGGTAATACATTAAGTAACGCTCAAAGGGGAGGGAGGGGGTCTGAGGCAGCGTTCCACTACGTTACATAGAGATAGGGAAGTGCGTTACAAGGCGGAGGAGGGTATTGCAATTACTCGGAATTTGCGTTATGTAAATTTTTGGACGGTCTTAACGTAATATATAAAAAATATATACAAATTATACGCAAACATATCTGATTTTACGTACGTGGTGGAGTGCAGTTCGGCCACATGACCGTTGACTGTCTAAATAGAGTCGTTGCACACTTGAAGAAGTAACGGAATTGATGAGGAGTTGAAAGATGTAATTTCGAAATCCTTGATCCTAACGTTAATTATTGGTGCTACAGAATGGCACAGACTTTCCCGTATTGAATTTCTATTTCCTCGGATAACTATTCGGACTTGACACATACTCTTGCCAGCTGCCATCTATCGCCATCCAAACTACATTTTTTTGACATTTTATTAATTTTTCGGTTTGCCAATAGTTGAACGGAAATATTATTTTAAGAATAAGAAAGAACAGTCAAACCTTGTCCTAAATGGCAATTTTCTTCGAAAAATTTGAAGCTGTTTTTAAGAAAATGGCTTCATAAAGATGCGCAGATGCGCAGATAAATCTCTTTCCCCACACGTCATATACAGTTTTTACTGGTTTTTTTACAAATAAATAAATAAATATTACTTGATTATAAGTTGGAGCCAGTGATAACTTGTAGCTAAATTGAAGTTTCACACATTTTGGTAGCAATTTTGAGTAACATTTCTATTTTTCGTAATTCTTATGATTTTAATTATCCATTCGATTCATGTAATGGTGAAATGGTTACATTAAATATCACTTGAAGTGCTGTGATATTACTTATGATAAAAGTTATGATTTATTGATGAAATATTGATGAAGCTGTAGGTTGTACAATAAAGTATTTTATGGTTGTTTCTGTTGATATTATATTATCTATTGAAGATAATAATGGAATTAAGGCTACTAATAAATGAATTTCCAGTCCTATTCATGTCGTGGGTCATGAATTGGATGTAATAGAAATTATTACATTGGATACAGCTGTGTAAATGACGGGAAAATCATTTTGGTTTTCATTCGGTTAATTTGGGTAACAACCACGGGGATGGATAACGTAAGGAATTGTAGCGGAGTGGTTTGTGTGATCGTAAGAAGTATTTTGGTATCGCAAAGAGCTATTTTGCCGTCCCTAATTCGGAAAGGGTTAGCAAAGCGTCAATTGAGTCAGGGGTATCAGTCATTGTGGAATCGCGTAAATGGAAATACGACTGTCATTGTGGAACTCGAAACTACATATCCTTTCTCTCACCAACCTTAAAAATTCCTCCGCCCGAAGTTTGATTATCTTTTTGTCGCATATCTGCTATTCTTCGTCACAATAATGTACTTTATCTTCGCTCGCCGCACCGTTTCGGCAAAAGACAGAATCATCTGTCTATACTACGAAGTACTCGTAAGCTCCTAAGCTGATCCTTCTTCCGAATTTATTGACCCACTTTGAATCCAAAAGTGATCATTAACTACCTAATTCAGAATTTATTCAGATTTCACTATATTCATAACATGCAACTTACCTACGCCGTTCATCCCAATATCTAGCGCATTTCCAATGAAAGGCATAGGCGTCGGTCCAGGAATAGACGACACAAGTCGAGCCCGTCCAGAAATAAACATTAGGTAGTAAGGCAGCAGAATGATGATCACCAGTAGTGCTATTCCCTGCATCACCATCAGCAGCATCTTGTCATTTGACGTCTGAAATTAAAAGACAGTGATGAATACTTAATAAGGTGTGGTATTTTAAATCTTTCTAATATTTATTTCAAACTAATGCAATGATCTGATCTCTTCGAGCATTCATTAAAATACGAATTTTTCAAGCAAGCAACAAAATAAACAGGTGGACTGTAAACCAACGGAGTAATCAGTCTGGAGTGTCGAAGCATGAAGTCATGTCTACGGGATAATTTGGCCGCGCCGGTCGAGAGTCCTAAAGTTGTGATGAAATGTACATATAAAATACATGTATTTTTATTATTATTATTATTATTATTATTATTATTATTATTATTCCATTACATCACGACTAAAGATGTTATGAGTCGGCTGAATATAAAATCTACTCCAGGTTGCAACCAGCTACCTAAGGAGCAGATCCGGTGACTATCAGTGCCTCTACAACACTTTACGCAAAATGTGGGCTGTTCCAAATAAAGCGATTTCTTGCACTTCCCATTCTTTTGAATTACCTGGGAGTTTAGACAAGTTCTTACTCAAAGTTTGCGGAACAAATCCCAGAGCTCCGATAACTATCGGGACGACCTGCGATTTTACGCCCCACATTCTGCTGATCTCGATTTCCAAACTCTTAAGACGTTTCTCTGCCTCCTTGGTAACGACGTTTTGATCGCAAGGTACAGCAACATCGATAAGTAAACACGATTTTTTCGCCAAATCCCGGATAACTATATCCGGTTTGTTTGTCGCTATCGTGCGATCAGTTCGAATTTGTTGGTCGTACAGTATCGTACACAATCCAACAGACGTCACCGGTTTTGGTGAGTGTTCGTACCACTTGGGGCATGTGTACCACTTCGAGGGCGGTACAGATCTGCCAGTGGAGGTAGCTACACACCCTGTCATATCTTTTCAGGTATTCCGTCTTTGCTAGGATTGGACAAGCTGAGACAATATGATCAATGGTTTGTACGTGTTCCTCACAAATAGGGCATTTATCATCTTGGAAAATTTTGAGAACCGCTTTATCGTAATGTCGTGTTCTCAAGGCCTGATCTTGGGCAGCTATTACAAGTGCTTCCGATTCTGGCTTCATTCTCCCCCTTTTAAGCCACATAAATGATTGATCTTTATTGATCTGCACCTTCTCCATTCTTTTTAGGTATTGTCCGTGGAGTGGTTTGTCTCTCCACGATTTCTTTAACATTTTTTGTGTCTCACACTTCATGTTTAACAGCATCAGAAGTTCAGTGTCTGTGTTATTCGACGTGTCTTGCCTAGTTTTCTTCGCAATGCTTCTAGCTACACTAACAATGCCTCTGTTTCCCATTCTTCGGTCAGATTTCATGACCTGCCTCATTAAAGGGTCATCTTGATGGCTGACTACATACTTTACCATTCCAACTATTGCATTGTGCCAGGAGGCTTCAATTTGTCTGAGGCCTCTTCCTCCTTCCTTACGTGACACATAAAGTCTATGTACATCAGCTCGAGGGTGGGCGACATGATGCATTGTTAGCAGTTTTCTGGTTTTTCGATCCATGATGCGGATTTCTTGCTCAGTCCAGTCCACTAGTCCGGAACTGTACTCAACTACAGACACCGCCAGACTACCAATTGCAGATATTTTATTCCTGGAGTTGAGAGCAGACTGCAGGACAAGTCTCACTCTTCTGTAATACTCCTTGCAAATTCTCTCTTTCATTGTGTTGTTCGATATTCTTCAATGCCCTCATGCTCACATTCTTCAATGCCCAGATATTTGTAAGTTTTACCTGGCTCAAGATATTGAATCACAGTGTGCGTATCAATTTCAATGTTCTCAGACGTTGTCAGTTTGCCTCTTTTTAAATTGATTTTTGTACACTTGTCCAGACCAAATTTCATGTAGATGTCATTGCAAATGTCATTCACGACAGACAGCATTTGGGAGAGAATCGCTTCATTCTTAGCAAACACTTTCAGATCATCCATGTAAAACAAATGTGATACTGGCCTTTCATCACCATGGAGCTTGTAACCAAAGTCAGCTTGCGACAACTGTCTCGATAGTGGGATCAAACTAATGCAAAACAGCAGAGGGGATAGTGAATCTCCTTGAAAAATACCCCTGTTGATCTGAATACTTCTGGTTTCTACTGCTTCCTTTCTGCTCTGTATTAGTAACCTGGTACTCCACGACTTCATGCTAGCCTTGCAAAATTCAATAAGTCTAAGATGAAATCGATAGATTTCCAGGGTCTTCAAAATCCAATCGTGTGGTACACTATCAAAGGCTTTTTGGTAGTCAATCCAAGCCATGCTCAAATTACGTTTTCGTTCCTTTACATCATTCAAGATGACTTTATTCAGTAGCAAGATTTCCATACAGCCATAAGAACCTTTACGACATCCTTTTTTGTTCAGCTGGCATTAGATGATTCTTCTCTAGATGTCTGTACATTTTGTCAGCTATGGCTGAAGTTATAACTTTGTACAGTACTGGCAGACAAGTGATTGGCCTGTAGTTCTTCGCCAAAGAGCTGTCTCCCTCTTTGGGTAGCAGATACGTGATGCCGCGTGTGAGCCATTCCGGGAGTTCCTTTGGATTTTCTAAAATATTAGTAATAGCCTTTGCCAGATGCGGATGTAATGCTGTTAGTCTCTTAATCCAATAAATCTGGATCTTATCAATCCCGGGGGATTTCCAGTTTCCCATGTTCTTAATTGCTTGGAAGAGGTCCTCTTCCAAGAATTCGTGAACATCTTCCACTGTTTCCACAAGTTCATTTGCAGCATCAACTTCAGATTGAAGCGAAGATGCATCTTTGTTGTAGGATCTGCTCTCTTCCCAGATTGCTGCCCAAAATGCCTCGACATCATCTTTTGAAGGAGTGACAGCATTGCCATTCGGTTTCTGAGTCAGATTGCGATAGAATTTCTTCGCGTCTGTTTCAAACAACCGATTCTGCACACGGAAATCTATGCTACGTTTGTAACGTCTAATTCGTTGAGCCCAAGCTTGCATTTTCTCTTTTAGCATCTCAACTACCATTAGCCTGCTGGTGTCATTTTCAATTTGGTATTTTTGTTCAACATTGAATATTTTTCGTTGAACTTTAGAGGTGTGCGTTGATTTAGAAGATGCCTCAGCTAAGAGTGATATTTCGCGCCGAGTGTCGGCTATCCGTTTCATAATTCTGTTCATCCATGTGGGTGCAGAACTGTTTATTCTGTTTTGCTGTCGGCCGTCGGTGTTCTTGGCTGGCCCCCAAAATTATCTGAGATACTAGGTATCCAGTTGCATATATGATGTGATTGATTTCAGTAATATCTAGATCTCTGCCTGGGGTCTCTACCACCTCATTTAAGACAGAATTCACTGTTTCTATCACTCTTTTAGCTTTGGCATTTTCGTATATTCTCCTCAACGGTTCGCGAGATTCAAACGGAAGTTGACTAACTCTTTCTATCTCGCGCCGAAGGAGATTTCGCACCATGTCCTTATAGTGTAATTCATTGCCAGATGGATTTTCATCACTGACGTGTTTCACTGGAAAGAGATGAACCTTCCACGGGATCATCATTTTCAAGTTCTACATGTTCGTCATGTGGATAGTTCGAGCGAAGTACATACTCCGCATTTCTCTCAATGTCAGCAAGTTGTTCTGCTGTGAATTTTCCACTGCTGAGTATGTATCGACGTTGACTGGCAAGCTTCTTTGAGTCTAGAGTATGTTTCATATCTGGGTTCCGCTCTCTCCATACCTTGAAGACTTCTATTTTTGAGCCCCCATTTTTCGCTTTTGCATAGTAAAAGCACCACATCACCTCCTTTAATTCATCCCGAGTCCATCTCTGACGATGGCTTCGAGCTACTGCCGACTCTGGGTCCCTGGGACTAACATCCACATCTGGGATGGCCAGACGTCGACAAGGTGACATTAGCTCGGTTTCTGAGCAGGTATGGGACATTGGTAGAACAAGGCACGTTAAGATTCATTACATTGCTTGTTCTATCCATTTTGCTCATTGGTTTGAATTGAAGATTCGCGGGACGCAAGTTCGAGTTCACAGATCACACTTAACCCTCGGGTTGTTTCCTGCCATCCGTTACTGCGACCCATAGTGGCCTCGGGGCATCCCCCCGCAGGGCCCAGCAAGGGGTCCCTCCGATCGCCAGTCGGCATTACTAAACCCTACGGGATTTTCACTGACTGCTGAAGGCAGCCTCCTTCGCTGGCTAATGCAAGGTTCGGGCCTCCACTCTAATCAGTGGCCTGGTGTGCCAACCCAGTTTCTCTCCTGTACCCTCTATGGGCCGACAACAGGAAGTCCAAAGGTTCATGACCCTTCCCTCTCTACTTACGTCCCACTCTCCTCAAAATGGAGTACTTCTTCGTCTGACCCCTCACCTTCAACCTATTCAGCAAGGGAGGCCCTACCGGTAGCTAGGCTACCACTGACATAGCTTTAAGGCTCATGGGGGTACTCAAGCTCCACCACCAACTGCAAGGTCGTGTACTCCCTAGGTGGGTTATTATTATTATTATTATTATTATTATTATTATATTTTTATTTATATTATTATTATTTATCCAATTGCATCCAATTACGGCAAAGACCTTCTGAGACAGGGAAAAGAGTAACCATTTCCTGCCAAGGAATAGTTCGATTGGCCAATAGACGTAATTTCCACTATTCTTCACACACTATATTCCACACGTCATATACAGTTTTTACTGTTTTTTGACAAATAAACAAATACACTATTCTTAAGTGTAATAATTCATAATGAATTGTTCTAACAGTTTTTTTAAACACCGTTTACGTACACTTTTCTTGTTCACAATCAAACGGTTAGGTTCTATAGTTAACGAAATCCACTCAATGTAAAATACAATTCAATAATATACAACTTGACATAAATAATGTTGAGAGTCTACAATTAGGTCATAATAGTTTGTAGTAATTGTCCCTGATTAATCTATAATGTTTATATTGTTCTTCGTTAGTCCAACTGGGTTGGTTTGGTCCAGCGATTTTCATTTCGTTTATTGTTCTTGCGTTCTTCTTACTTTCTAGTATACGTACGTATATACGGAGTAATATATGTAATATAGAGAAAGTTATGTAATGCTGCGGAAAATCGATTGATATAAGCAAGAAAACCTTAAGTTTCCCCCTCGAAATACTTCGAGAGGAAGTTTGTGTTAGGGCATAATAAAGCATAGGGCAGTAATAGAGGTTAGCATTTGGTGAGAGAGTAACGAGATGAAGAGCAATTAGATGAGATGGGCATTGCGAGCATAATCAAGTGATTCTGGCTCTTGAAAATAGAACAATATTATTGGACTGTCAGCAACTGCAGGCGTTAGAATGGTTTTGCCAAACATAGATATTTCAAGAAAAGTAGTGTGTGTCTCCTATCATGACTTATTTCCACACTTTTACCAAATATCTGAATGGCTCACGTCGGATGCTGAGGAGAAGGGGTCTCGTTCATGGAGTACAAGTGACTTCACCGGAAAGGATTTTCAATAATGCACTGAGATTCGAATAATAACCAGGAGCTCCTGACTATGCGAAAATACCTTTTCCGCCACGCAATAAGCGCCCAGATGCTAATGTTCTCGCCATTAGAATATTCGAGCGACCGGCATCTTCCTCTGAAATTAGTGAAATTTTTTTAGAATTCTTTAGAGCGCCGGTTCGCCTGCGCCCTGTTAGTAGAGATGCGAAGTAGTTTTAAATGTAAATATTCCTTAGATTTTTACTTTTCCGTATACATACGTATATACGGAGTATTATACGTAGTATAAAGAAAGTTATGTAATGCTGCGCCAAAAAACGGCCAATTTCCATCAGAAAAAAATCATTGCGGGGCCCTGATGACGAAACAGTGGATAGAACCAGTTGCTTTGAAAAAAAAGCGGATAAAACCAGTGTTTTGATTTTGTGATGGTGGTGAGCACATCAAGAAGAAGAAGAAGTCGGTTACGAAATTTTAGCAGTTGCATCGTTTGGTCATCTAAGACAACGTTGATGAAACAAAGAAGATTCCTCATATTTAGTCTTCTCAGTGCTGTGGGCTCCTCATACGTGGACGTCTGAGTGAAGACTGCCCAAGATAAACAGAGGTTAAGACTGTTCCTCATTCGCAAACTACTAATTGTAGACAAGTCCTCATAAGCGGACTTCGCATTGATGACGGCTTCTCGTTCGTGAGCTTTCCAATGAAAGCCACTCATCGTCAGCTGTCTTCTTTGTGTAGAAAAAATTGCTGACATCTCGGTGAAAATTGCTTCGGCCTTATCAGGGACGACGGCTCCTCATGAGCGGACTTCTCAGAGATGCCGACTCATACGCTGACTTCTCAGTGAAGACGGGTCCTCATACCCGGATTTCTCAGGGAAAATGGCTCTACTCGACACACACTTCTTCTTGATACTCGAGATTACTGCCCGGCTCAGTTTTATAGAGCACATTAAAACCCCCTGGTTCAGAGCTTTCCGACTGGCGATCCGCGGACCGTTTGCGGCCCGCGACTGCTTTGAAAAATTTTATTATACCAACCAAATACATTACAATTGCACAATTCATCTTATTTTTATTTAATGAAATATTATTAATTTTCTTGTATATGCATTATTCATTAACTATGTTGAATAAAAGTCGTATCTAATATATTGCAATGGGTTCACTTACTTTCTTATCCACATCCAAGTCACAAACATACAATTTCAAAATCTAAATCTAAAATCTTAATAACTTTTACCACGTTCGTGTACTATTGCAATGGTTTCTCCACTTATTTACTTACGTAATTTATTTCTTGCGCGCGTGAGGACGCCTTCTTAAATCACCTATCTTTTATCTATAAATTAATTTATTAATAATTACACTACTCAACAAAAAAACTTTTTTCACATGCCCAGGATTTTGAAACGAACTTACAGTAAATCGGGTATGCTGAATCCAGATATGTCATTAGTTTAGTTGAATTGGTTCTAGTGTTTGTGCTATGAACATGTTATGAATGATACTATCACAATACTCACAATATCTAATGCAAATATCTATCTTTTTTTACAAACACAGTTTTTTTCATTTTAAACATTGAATTTCGCATTATTTTCAGGATACTTTAATTGAGCTTTGCTTTATTAATACATTTCTTTTGTTACAAAACAATGAGTTCTTCAGGAAGACGTTGTTTGAATGACTCTAATGTACTTGACTAAATTTGTGGGGAATTTACGCTACAAAAACAGAAAAGAAATATTACAAACTTTGTACAAAAATATACGAATCATATTTTAGCATAAAACTGGGTGATCAAGATAAGTTGTGGGCTCCTGATGTGGTATGCAAAACTTGTGAGGAGTGTCTCCGTCAGTGGAAAACTGAAGAGTTTAAAATTTGGTATACCGATGGTATGGCGAGAGTCCTAAAATCATCATGATGATTGTTATTTTTGTTCTGTAAACGTAAAAGCCTTCAATCGTTTCAAGAAAAAGAACTGGGAGTACTCTGATTTGGAATCAGCAAGGCGACCTGTGCCACATGGACCTGATGTTCATCACACTCAGTGGAAATCCTGTCTGATAGTGAGGGTATACAGATTCTGGGGTGCAATTCAAGAGTTAGCAGTGGAAGTGAATACGATGGAAGTGTTGTTACAAAAGAGCACTTCTACCAAGCTAAGCACAGTGATTTAATATGTGACCTCAGTTTGCCAAACAAAGCAGCTGAACTTTTAGCATCCAGACTAAAGGAAAAGAAATGTCTGACACTGGAAGCGAAAATAATACTTTACTGGTTACTGGTAGTTTTTTAATAGTTGACAAGAGCATTTTGGGTGCAGAAAATTATGCAAAGTGCAAAGTGCAATTATGCAAAATAAAGCAGAAAATTATGCAAAACTGGTGCAAGACTTGCTTTTAAACTTTCAAAATTTGAGTGCAACTATGAGCATTAAGGTACACTATCTCCATAGCCATCTAGAAAAATTTCTAGAAAATCTTGGCAATATGTGTGAGGAACAGAGTGAGCGATTCCATCAAGAAATAACGGTAATGGAAGTCAGATATCAGAGCAGATGGGATAGACTCAATGGCAGACTACTACATGAGACATCAACGTAATTGCCCTGATTTGCCGCATAAAAGGATATTATATTATGTTTTGTGATTCTTTGCAGGCTGTAAATATAAATATATTGAATATATTAATATTATGTATTTGAGAGTTTAATTTTGTATAAATATTGCATGTCTAGTCACATTTAATTCAAGGTGTATGCAATTTACGAATAGGCTATACTCAATAAAATAAAATAATATTTTTCGATACAATTTTCATTATATCAAAAACTAGAGCCAATCTACCAAAACCAATGCCATATTTGGAATCTGTGCATTAAATATACCCTAAAATGGCTTTAAATTGTTTGGCAAGAAAATGAGTGTTGACTAGTGTTATCTTTAACCTTGGATGCGGCCGTTTGCAAAAAAAATTTATAATTCGTTGGTTTGGTGCAAGTTTCCAATATTGGATGAAGACTTGCTTTCATTTGTAATATTACCCGGTACTTTCTAAACTACAAAAATAACTCAAAACTCAATTTTGAAAACAAAATATAACAAACACCCCATGTTTGTTGATCTGTATTTCCTTGCTTCCGGATGTTGCATATTCTGCGAACAAAACATAAAGACTGTTCCACCGTAGCATAGACAAATTTAAAACAACAGAAAACAAATAAACACTCATTCATAAAATACTTACCATTCATTCATACTATGATTCATGCGGATTCTCCCTACATGGCCATTTCTTTTGTAAATAAATTTAACTTAAGAAATTGTTTACATGCTTGGCCTTGAACATTAAATATAATAACTCTCGTCGCATTTATCATGTGCGTGCACAGTTCCTTCCCTTTTTGTGGCGTGTCGCAACTGCGCCTGTCTTCTTCGACGTCCACGACAGCATCCGCAAATACCAGTTGTGCCGACACCATGTAATTAATCACGACTTATTTATTTATTTATTTATTTATTTATTTATGTCAAAAACAGTTAAAAACTGCGTATGACGAGCTATGGGGAGAAGTGAATTTTGTGCACGTTTTCATAATTCTGTGGTCTCTATCCTAAACCATATTCTAGTCGAATTTTGAATACAGAAAAGAGAGGGTTTTTTTTCGAGTTTTGTAGACAAAATATTCGCTCCTATATAAAAAAATATATTTTCAAAGGTAAATTAGCTATAAATTCCTGCCCTGAACCCTCATGTTCTTCATGAAAGAATAATACTTTTTGCCGCGATAATATGAAAAACGATAATTTGAATAACTATATTTCCCACTGAAATTCAGAAGACGTGCACAAATAATGAAGTTACATTCGGACTTCGCGAAGGACTTCGCGACTAAATCAACTGTCACTACTCAAAAAAACTCACAATATGTTTTCCTCCACGACCGAAAGTCATTTCACGGCATAACAAAACATGCAGTCCTCTCGCCTCCGAGGCTGGGCATTTTCTCACGAAAAGTATTGTTGAGATTTTTCAGCAAAACACGCTCTCTCCGTCATTTGTCCTTCTTTATTGACACTTAATATTTCTAATTTGCGCCTCTCCGGCGCCCCCTTACTTAATGGTATTTCCCAAAAACTCCCAAAATTCCCATTCCAGCTGTTTATTTGTCCGAAACACCCAAATTTCCCATTATTCAGTCCGAATTTCGTAATTTCCTAACTTACTCGCACCAGCGATTCTCCGTCAATAGTCTTTTGACAACAGGCGGAATACAGTCACCCTGTTTAATCGAAAAACACACACTTGCCGCCTTATAAAATACGTGTGCCCATGTACAAAATTGTTCTTAATTTTTCCGTAAGCCATTTATGGTCTTAAACTAATATTTATTTATCGCGGCATTCCATACACAAAAAAATGTCCGCACGCCATTCTGCAGTCATTTCTTGAATCTACTATCATCCGTTCTCGCACAAAAGCGTCCGCCTCCTAAGTCGGCTTCCTCTACGACGGTTTTTCATAGTATAAAGATAGAAATCATTACAATACATTTGTTTCAGTATAATCTCAGTAGTTAGGGTAAAAACCATCTTAAATTCCGGTGCGACCCGCGCCTTCAATAGAATTTGGTACGTGGCCCATAAGCTCTACTGAGTAGGACAGCCCTGCTCTAGTTGAACATGCGGATTCCTAATTCCCAGCCTAATATCAAGAAGCACTGAGAGCGACGGGCGCATGCGCGCACCGCCGGCGCGCTCGCCTCACCTGCCTGGGAGTATCCGCCGGGAGCCGTCCAGCGCGGAGTGCGAGCGCGCGTTGCCTCGCGTGCGTTTTAGCCCTGGGCATCCTCGCCGGCGGGGAGGGGCGGGACACCGGGAACCGGTCGCCGCCGCCGCCGTTGCAAAAGGCAAGCGGGAGGTGCGACGCCGAGAGCCGCGCCGCGGCGGGAGGCGAGGCGAGAGGCGGGAAGCGAGAGGCGAGGCGAGAGGCGGGAAGCGAGAGGCGAGGCGAGAGGCGAGGCGAGAGGCGAGGCGAGAGGCGAGGCGAGAGGCGAGGCGAGAGGCGGGAAGCGGGAGGCGAGGCGAGAGGCGAGGCGAGAGGCGAGGCGAGAGGCGAGGCGAGAGGCGAGGCGAGAGGCGAGGCGAGAGGCGAGGCGAGAGGCGAGGCGAGAGGCGAGGCGAGAGGCGAGGCGAGCGCGCCCCGTCTGCGCTGTCGACCCCGCCCCACCTCCGCTCTCCGGATCACCCGATCCCCATCGCTCACGTCTTCTCTTTACGACTTTTTTTCTTGCTTTTCGCAACTAATGGTTTACGCAAGAACGTTCGCGATGCTCTCACTGTAATGCTTGACATTTGATATTTATTGGGCTACAATTGGCTGATTGCCAGGTGGTAACCATACGTCTGTAGCTTTACAATACATCTACATTTGCAATTAACAAAAACCATTTACAATATAACACAATAAAATAAATTACAACTACTACTACGTCAAAGGATGGAACAATACAATAGATTTCTCTAGAGACCCTCAAAACCAACCGTTAACATTATTAATACTTTTAAAAATGTGCACGTACATACACACATTCATGCTTACACGTACATACATACACATACATACACACATACACATACATACATACATACATACACATTCTTATACATGAATGCTCACTCACATGTTCACCCATAACCGATCACACACCTACGTATTATACATGCGTACATTTACATGAAGAAACAAACACTTAGTTACACATAGTATACATGCAAAGATATACATGTACATAATCATAAATATACAAAAACGTAGATACATGATTTTACAATTTTTTAAAATTCAGAATCATAATGTGTATTTTCCTAAGTTAGTTCTTTAAACATCCGAATTATTCCCCATACACTCTCTCACTACACTTCACCTCACTTCACTTCACTTCACTTCACATTCACCATACCTTTCTTCGGTTATGCCATACAACTCATTGATGTATCTTACCTCTCCACTGCACGGCACTACACTGCACTACACTTAATCTATAATACTCCACACTATCTACATTACAATTTACTTGAATTACGGATCAATGAAATTATGGCTCAGCTGCGCTATGCGGTATAATACGTCCTCTACATGTACTGATTAAGTCTTCTTCTGAAAACACCAACAGAGCCAGGAAAAGGCTCTACGACTGCTGCAGGGATTTCATTCCAATTTTTAATCGCACGATTTACATATGAATATTTCCCTACGTCGGATCTTTGCCCTCTACTTTTTATTTTGCAATTGTGATCGTTTCTCCCAACTCTCGAAGGGGAGCCTAGTCTTTTGGTTATTTCTGCCCACGCAGGTGACTTACTGTACGCCTTGAAGAAGCAGCCCAACCTGGCTTTTTTTCTTCGCACACTGAGGGACTCTATAGGTTCTGGTGGATTTGAACTAGCGGAATATCCTTTATTAATAAATTTGATTGCCTTCTTTTGAATTTTTTCTAACTCTTCAATCTGACCTAATCTGTAGGGATCCCATCCAGCTGATGCGTATTCAAGTATCGGCCTAACTAAAGATGTGTATCCCATTTTTCGACTCTCCATGTTTCCATTTTTAAGTGTTCTCATTATAAAGTGTAGTGACTTCCACGCTTTTCGGGCAATAGAAGTAACGTGTTCCCCCCATCCCAGGTCCTGGCGTAATATAACACCCAGATACTTACAACACGATACTTGTGGAATGGCTACGCCACCCATGTTGTAATTTAGAGAAACCTTCTTTGCTGATTTAGAAAAGCTTAGCGATTTACTTTTTACGGCATTTATCTTCATTTTATTTATGATAGCCCATGAATAAATGCTATTTAGATCGTTTTGAAGAATGAAAATATCTTCACCAGAATCTATTCGCCGATAAATTATGCAATCGTCCGCAAATAAGCGCATTAGTGACTTAATACACGACGGCAGGTCGTTAATGAATGCCAAAAACAACAGCGGACCTAAAACACTTCCCTGGCGGACTCCGGACGTAATTAAGGTTTCCTCTGAGAGTTCATGTCCAACTCGGACTTGTTGAACACGATTTATCAGAAATTCCCGTATCCATGCTACTACACGATGGTCAACTCCTGTAGAAGCAATTTTCGTAAGTAATATTTCATGCGAAACAAGATCAAATGCTTTTGAAAAATCTATAACAATTGCGTCTGTTCTCTTTCCCGAATCTAATGTTTCAGCAATATCTTGACATGTTGTAATAATTTGGCTTTCACAAGAGAACGATTTTCGAAATCCATGTTGCCCTTCGTATAACCACCCTATTTTGTCCCATTCCCGGCACAAGAACTCAGCTTCCAGATGTTCCATTTGTTTACAAATCACTGACGTTAGGCTTACTGGCCTGTAATTGGAAATGCACGAACGACTTCCGGTTTTAAATACTGGAACCACTATGGCCCTTTTCCAATCGTGAGACACGCTACAGTTATTTATGCTTATTTCAAATAATCGCGTCAAGTAGGTAACCATTGGTTCCCCTCCAATTTTTAATAGTTCTCCGGCGATACCATTAAACCCTACGGATTTATTGCTTCCTATATTACGGATTCTTCGTCTAATGAGTCGTGATTGTACTTGAAATTTTTCTCCTTCAGTTGTTCCGAACGTGCTGGGAGTACCCGATCCTAACCCGAATACCGATTTGAAATATGCATTAAAATATTCAGCTTTACCCTTATCTGTTAGTACAAATTTTCCGTTTCCGTCTTTAATAGGCGGAATAGATTCTTTGTTTCCCCTTTTTTGTTTTATGTATCTATAAAAATTTCTCCAGCTTGATTGCTCGTTTAATAGAATTTTACGGAGAAAATTTTCTTGCGCTATACGTTTTTGCTGTATTAGTTTGTTACGTAGATCTTTAAAGAGAGTCGCATAGAGAAGACCTTTTTTGCGATTAGCATACGCTTTCCTGACCTTTCTTTTTAGTTTCCTGATATTAGCAGTGTAATACGCTGGATCACTATTATCTTTAACTAACTTAGTTGGTACAAACAATTCTCTGCCTATAAACATTATTCGTTTAAAGGAGTTCCAGATTTCTTCCACGTTTCTACCATGCGATTCCCAGACGCCGTAGTTTTCTAGTAAGTATTCCTGAAAACCTTTTGTGTCAGCACGACTGTACTGAAATAACAGTTTGCTTATGTTTTTCGTGCACCTGGTTCCTTGCCACGTCACCTGCAATAGCGCACCCTCGTGGTCACTTATACCTGGTATTGTTTCATGGGCTATCAACATCTGTTCAGGGCGTACTAAAAATACGTCAAGCACTGCGCCAGCCCTTGTGGGAACATCGACTACCTGAGCTAAACCATTGTCCCAAACGAGTTCGTTAACGAAGGACTGACAATAGCTTCTTGCGTCTACGACACCTTGCCACGATATACCTGGTAAATTTAGATCTCCACCAATTATGAGATTTCCTGAAAGTAGCCCAGGACTTCTAGTTATTTCTACTAATTTATGTACTACCGACAAGTTCTCGTTAGGAGCACGATATACCGCAGCTATATTTAAAAACGTATTGTTCCCCATTCCGCGTAACTGAACACCTAAAATCTCATAAAACCTCGTCGGAAAATATTTCAAAACTGTTTATGTTTTTTCTTACGCAAATGAAAATGCCCCCTCCTATTTTGTCTCTGCGATCCCTTCTGTACGTAATGAAACTCGGACTAAATATTTCTGCGTTGTTTATTTCCTCCGTGAGCCAAGATTCTGTGCCTATTATTACATCAGGCCTATGTGTGTCAATTAACGTTTCGAATTCAATTATTTTCTAGCGGATACTCCTACAATTCACCTGCAGCAGTCGCAGAATACCCTCACCTGAACCGTTGACGTTCCTCACCGCCGTCTCATCCCGCGCCGCCGTCTCGTCCCGCGCCGTCGTCTCGTCCCGCGATCCGTCTCGTTCCGCGCCGCCGTCTCGTCCCACGCCGCCGCCTCGTCCCGAGCCGCCGTCTCGTCCCGCGCCACCGTCGTGTCCCGCGCCGCCGTCTCGTCCCTCGCTGCCGTCTCGTACCGCGCCGCCGTCTCGTCCCTCGCTGCCGTCTCGTACCGCGCCGCCGTCTCGTCCCTCGCTGCCGTCTCGTACCGCGCCGCCGTCTCGTACCGCGCCGCCGCCTCGTCCCGAGCCGCCGTCTCGTCCCTCGCCGCCGTCTCGTACCGCGCCGCCGTCTCGTCCCTCGCTGCCGTCTCGTACCGCGCCGCCGTCTCGTCCCACGCCGCCGCCTCGTCCCGAGCCGCCGTCTCGTCCCGCGCCACCGTCGTGTCCCGCGCCGCCGTCATGTCCCGCGCCGCCGTCTCGTACCGCGCCGCCGTCTCGTCCCTCGCCGCCGTCTCGTACCGCGCCGCCGTCTCGTCCCTCGCTGCCGTCTCGTACCGCGCCGCCGTCTCGTACCGCGCCGCCGCCTCGTCCCGAGCCGCCGTCTCGTCCCTCGCCGCCGTCTCGTACCGCGCCGCCGTCTCGTCCCTCGCTGCCGTCTCGTACCGCGCCGCCGTCTCGTCCCACGCCGCCGCCTCGTCCCGAGCCGCCGTCTCGTCCCGCGCCACCGTCGTGTCCCGCGCCGCCGTCTCGTCCCTCGCTGCCGTCTCGTACCGCGCCGCCGTCTCGTCCCTCGCTGCCGTCTCGTACCGCGCCGCCGTCTCGTCCCCCGCCGCCGTCTCCTCTAGTACCGCCGGCTCTTCCCACGCCGCCGTCTCGTCCCGCGCCGCCATTTTGTTCCACGCCACCGTGTCCTCCCGCACCATGCTTCTCACCGCTTTCCTATCTCAAACACTATTCGACGTGAAGTTGCAGACACGTGAATAGAGCCGTCCTAGACTCATTGTCATTTACTAGTTGCCGCGATAGAGCTGTATTTTTACTTTCCCTTATACTATACGTACGTATTACCGTATTACTATCCCGTACGTATGTATAGTATAGGGAAAGTATAGGGAAAGTAATGCTGCGCGAAAAAATGGCGATTCGGCAGAAAAACTCTTATTGTAGGGCCGTGGTTACAAAAAAGTGAATAAATCCGGTTGCTAAATTAAGAAAAAAATCTCCTAACACTTGATACAGCCAGAATCGTATTTTGTGTGTCCTTGATACCTAAAATCCAATTGAATGCAAAACGTCTGTCCGTCCGTTCGTCCGTCCGTCTGTGAACAACGCTAGCGACTGAACCGTTCTCCAAAATTAATACTCCCCGATCAATCTGAATGATCTCGCGCCCCCTTGAATTTGAAACCGACATTTTAATTTCGGAGGATACTTTATGTGAAGCCCCTGGGACATTTTCAAACTTTTCAAAAAAATAGCGCCAACAATTTTGACTAAATTGTGTTGTCGAAATCTACAAGATGGTGGCAGTGATAAGATAAAATTTTGTTGTTGGATAGTTTAAAGGTCATTTAAGAGAATGGCGCAGGTCTCATATTGGTTGAAAACTCTGATTTTTCGAAAATTGAATTTTTTTCGCCGTCTTCCTAGAATTATGAAGAAACATTTTTTTAATGAAATATGTTCATAAAAACAGATCTTCAAATAAGATCATGTTCAATGTTTCAAAAACATGAGTATTATTTGCGAAATGTTTGTCAAACATAGGCAATTTTATTTTCTTTAAACATTTTTTTCTTAAAAACCGCCCATTTTTTAATTAAATTGGAACCTTAGACAGCATTAAGTAAGCTTAACACAATGGTCAGGTTTCACGTTCAATGAAATGCATGATTTTGCAAAAAATAAAAAAAATCGGCCTCTTCCTACAACTACAAATGTGAAAATACAATTGTTTTTCTTAAGGAAATATGCTCACCAAAAACAGATCTTCAAATAAGGTCATGTTGAATTTTTCCAAAATATGCTTATTTGTGGAGTAATTGGGCGTCAAAATTAGTCGCCCAATGTTATTCTTAGATTTAGGACAATTAATAAACAAATAGGATTCGACGAGATTAATACATGGAACAAAATAGGATTTAAAATAATTTGTTAAAAAAGTTTGTTAAATTTACAATTTGTATTCTCAATGTATGATGTATTTCTTTCAAGCAAACCGCAAAACGTTATTGAAATTGGCGCCACAATGCCACAACAGACATTTGAACACTATACTGCTGGTGAACTACGAGATGGTGGCAGTGATAAGATAAAAATGTTTTATTTGGTAGAGTTTGTGTTTACAAATTATACTTTTAGAAATTATTCAAAACCTATTTGATAAATATTATTTTTGTCCGTGTTGCAAGGTTTAGAACATACATATATTTACTAAACAAAAGGTCACTCATCTATCATTATGTTAGCATTTCAACCTGAAAATTAAGAGTAAGTCAAAAAAATCTACTTTGGGCGTGGATAGATGGCAGCTGCAAGGGTATGTATTTAATAGCATAAATACATTAAATAACTTTTTAATAGCATGTCCAAACAGCTAGGGGAGACCAAAGGAAATAGAAAACTAATACGGGAAAATCTGTGCTCTTCTGTAGCACCACTAGTTTCATTTACATGTTATGTTCATTTACATTTACTGTAACCGTACGTGTAGGTCGGCTGGGGGGAAATTTCGTGGGTAATTGGCTTTCTTTGAAATTTTGAAAAAAAAAACACAAAGTTGAAACCACAAACATTAATATAATTGAATCTTCATAGAAAAACCAAGCCACACATTGCAAAATTACCATAACATGCACAAATAAACAAAGAAACAAAGAAAAATATAACATTGAACAGCATAAAAACTAGTGGTGCTACAACAGCACTTACTTTCCCGTATTAGAGGAAACGGCTATATAGTACTGAAATATTGCACTTTCTGCGCTACTAACAGCTTACAACTCACCGTTTCCATCGCAGTGTTGTCAGAACTGTGTGAATTCTACAACTGCACAAAATTTAATACAAACGTTTTGTAAACCTATATTGGAAAAAATTTGCAACCATATACGAGAAAATGACGTTTGAGCACTTCTGAAAATGCCGAAATTTGAGCTACTTTTCACAGAAAACGGTAGTGTCTTCGAGAAACTTTACTTGACATTATTTAAAGCATATATACTCGTAAATATAATAATGTAAAAAAATCGCCGATAATGTAAATATTAACGACGTGAGAGACAAGTAAAAAAATTTACATTTTTGTAATTTTTTAAAAAACCAACCGATAGACCAAAATGGCTTGTTGTTTTTGTAATTTTTTAAAATTGCACATATTGCACGCCATATTGCACGAAAACTACCAAAATTGTGAAAAACATTTACATGACCTTTATTAAAGAACTCAATATGCAGAACAAATTTTATTTGAAGAAAAAATCTCTATCTTCAATTTTGTAGTTGGAGAAAGACGCCGAAAAAAATTCAAACTTTCACAATTTTCGAAAATTCAGAGCTGTACGTGAAAATCGGACCTATGCCATGACCATTAAAAAGTGTATTTTCCTTTATTCATACAAGAAATTTAAAGAAAAAATTTGGAGCCGTTTTTGAGAAAATGTTGAAAATCCCCGGGGGGCTTCATATAAAGTACCCCCAAATTTTAAAGAATCTTTTTCAAAATCACAAAGCTTCGACTAGAATCAGATCGACTGGGGAATATCAGTTTTGAAGAAAATCGACCGAACGGTTTAGGCGCTAGCGTTGACCACAGACAGACAGACGAACAGACGGACGGAATGCCGTCAATCGATTTTTAAGTATAAAGAAGCAACAAATCATGGATTTTGACCACACCACGTGTTAGGGGATTTTTTTTCTTAATTTAGCAACTGGTTTTATCCACTTATTCGTTTTCACGGCCCGGCAATTAATTTTTTTCCGCCGAAAATTGGCCATTTTTTCGCGCAGCATTACATAACTTTCCCTATACTACGTGTATCACTCCGTGTATACGTACGTATACGGGAAAGTAAAAACTCGGAGGAAAAATCAACTGCAAGATTATCTAAAATAATTTTTCTCTTAATTGAAAAGAATGAGAATCACAGTAGTATATTCTGTGATTAAATGCAATGGAAATTCAATTAATTGAACCAATGGGATCTCAGATGAGACGAGGAGTGATGAGAATGCACTGTCATAGGGAGGAGTACTTGCATTTCAACTGACAGAATATCATACTGCTTTCTGTTGGTGAAAATTGCAGTTAATTTATCCCTTAACATACACTAAGTCAACACTCTCATATAATTTCGTGCACGAAATTCTCTAGAATTCCAACGAGAATATCTTGTCCTCAATTGAAGTGAACAGATTATAGTCGTTGAAAACAGAATATTCAACACCCCTTTTTTCTATAAAAAAATGAGAGTAAAAAAATAATATCTCGTATTCTCTTAAACTGAATAAATATCTTTTTTTTGAAAACACAGAATGTTCAACAGAAATTCTTGTAAAAAAAACTACAGAAATTTACCCCATTTTACATCTATTGTACAACATTCAAGTCTTCTCATCTTCTGCAATAGTTCGTTTCAAATATAATTTTCACAACACTTTTAATTGCACATGAATAACTTCGAACATCTTCAAAAGAAGTTACTTGAAAAACTATAAAAAAATTACCCTTTGTTACAACCTTTCTTGTGTAATATTCAAGGTCAGTTAACTTCTTTAATGCCTCCTATAAAATATAATTTTATGACTTCCTCAATGGTCCTTCAATAGCTCTAATAGATTTATAACTTCACCTTGGTGTTAACACTACCATCCATGATACTCCCTTTAAAAACAGGACTTGCACCTCTAGCTTATTAACATGGCAAAATTCTTTCAAAAATCAGTACAGTCCACCCACACGAAAAATCCATAACTGCAACTATTTTCTGCACATGTTACAAAGAAACTATGAGAATGCACATGGAATGGTACACCAGTTATTGAACACGTTTTATAATGGCGAAGCCATCTCCGAAAGTGAAGTACGGGAACCACACCTCAACGTTAATTCGGAGGTTGTGTTCGTGGAATTATCTCCAACAGTGAACGGCGTGAACTCGTAATCGGGCAGTTCGGGTGAAATGTACCCGATGTGGCACATAAGAATCGTAATACCGACCTTAGTCCGCTGGAAGATTTAGCTCGCTCAAACAACCAAGCGTGCTGGAAGTACAAGCCTGACGGCGTCCGCCTTAACGTGGTACAATTTCCGCTGACTGGGCTCGCGGCGACGCCTTTCGCTCAGTCCAAACTCACACCTCCGCTTCTCGAAACATTCTGTTCGTCTCTCCTCACTCAGATCGTTACTACACAGCCCCTTCGCCGCGTAGGAGCGACAACTGTCCCCCCCTGCCTCCCCTCCAGCGACCGCTGATAAGGCGACGGGGTCGCCGGCGCGGTTACGCGATCGCGCGGCGAATCTCGCAGACGATGTCTTTCTTATTGACAAATTGTTAGCGACTGAGGCAGCTCAGGATCGCTACATTACAAACTAATGTAAAAAGTAAGTCCGCAAAATAGAAAAAGTCAGTCTTCGACAGCGAAAGAAAGTTGGCCTCTGGCAGAGACTCACCGTGCAACGAAGTTGTGGTGCAGCAACGACTGGCAATTGAGAGACTAAGAACATCCTTTTACAGACCGCCATAGTGAGGGAAAAGACAGTTCCGCAAAAAATGAAGATCGTCACAGATGAGGGGTCAGCTACTGTGGCGAAGGAATGAAGTTATGCTAACAGAGTCAACTGGAGCAATGATAATAATCAACACGTAATAAAGCTGTATACAGAGTAGCTTATTTTAAAGAGGATTCTGAAATAAAATTAACCTCTTTCTTCTTTATACTTTCTTGAAAACTTTACTGTAATCGCTTATGATCCTCGCGGAGAAGCAGGTGGGCACATTGAAACGTTAAAACCATTGTGATTTTCTGGACAATGTTGACCCGCTATCGTTACGTGTGGTTTAGAAATGCCAGCAAGGAACATCCTTTGAAAATCCGACCAATGAGGTATTAGAACAACATTGTCAGATTATTTTCCGTCTAAGTGGTAATTTTTAACAAATCTTAATGAAAAACCATGATTTATTTGGAAAACGCGGGAAAAAATTAAAAACCAATAAGTAATATTTTAATTGTAAGTATCCAAAGAGATTTCAATCACAACGTAATCAGTAGGTTATCCAATTTCAACAACTGATATTTTATAGGTATTTCCATAATCAGAAAAAGACGTACCAGGCTTTGCAAAAGTCTTAAATTATGGATACAATTCTCGGAAGTAATTAGACGCAAGGAGAATAAAAACACACGTTCGTTTTTTTAAGTGTGATCTCGCGATCTTCATGTGAGAGCTTGTTTACGATTGCTTCATGATGTCATTTAGTTCACCATGAGAAACGCTCCACTCTTTCTTCCACAGTCGACAACATGCTTTATACTTGTTTGACTTTAGCTCGTACAGGCAGTTATAATCCTGTTTCCATTTAATGTTGAATTTTGTTAACCAAGTTTAATTTACTTAATGGGTGTGTCTTGCACCGACAAATCAGAGATTGAAGCTCTTTTCCACATAAAAATTTTGAGTTATTGAAACGTTTCATTGGAATTCAAGCACTTCCACTCACAAATGCAATAATGTGGACAAATAGTTGGAAATGTGCTTATTAGTGGTGACAGACATATTTCAAAGAAAATGTATTTGCGTAATTTCTTAAAAAACAAAAAGGATGCAGCAAAATGGATTTCATTTCATCTTAAAAAGTTTATTTAAGACTATCTCCACAAACAGTTTGAAGAAAGAGTTTGAAGCCACTTTTGAGAAAATGGCGTTTGAGCGTTTCTGAAAATACGGAAATTAGAGCTGATTTTCGCACAAAAGTTTTGAGTAATCCAGAAACTTTATAAGAGATCATTTGAATCACGTGTACTCACAAATGCACTGATGAAAACTAATCGCCGCTAATGTAAATATTAACGACGTGAGAGACAAGTAAAAAATTACATTTTTGTAATTTTTGAAAAACAAAACAATAGAGCCAAATGGTGTCTAAGTAAATTAATACAGTATGTTTTTATTACCCCCAACAAAATTTAAAGAAAAAAATTGTAACGGTTTTTGAGACATTTTTCTGATATTTTTTTATTTTGCACTTATTGCTCGCAATATTCCGCGAAAATAACAAAACCGAAAAAAATGCTTGACCTTAATGAAAGAATCAGTCTAGGAGAAAATTTTTCATTTGAAGGAAAAATCTCTATCGTCTATTTTGCAGTTGTAGGAAAGCAGCGAAAGAATTTGAAACTTTTGCAATTTCCGAAAATTCATTTATCAATGAAATTCGGACCATTGTCACTTTTATAAATGTATTACAGTCTATTCTTACAAGATATTTATAGAAAAATGTGGAGCTTTTTTGACAAAATTTTGAAAATTTTCCACTGGCTTCCTGTAAATTACCTCCAATATTTAAAGACTGTTTTTCAAAATCACAGTGCTTCGTGTGGGGTAAGTTTATTTTGTGAAAAATCGTACGCATAATTTAGACGCTACTGTTGTTCATAGACGGACGGAGGGGGAAGACGAACGGACGGATGTATAAAAAACACTTTTTCGTTATCAGGAGACCCCAAAAAGTATTTTTCCGTTGAAATCTCGAAATCAATTTTCCGCAGCATAACACAACTTTCTCTTTTGTTTGTATGTTACTCTGTATTTACGTAGGTATTCGAGAAAATAAAAATAATAAAGATAATTAATAAAATGGGTCCTTTAACTTATCTAGAAGTAGATTCATACGACTTTGGTTTGTGCTTAACATAAAACGGAACGGAAGTGTTATCTTTGGTACCACACCATGGACCTGAAAGTATACGAAACAGGTATTGCGAACAGGTGTTGCTAAAATTGCGTAAAGGATGCGAAACAGGTATTCAGATTTTTCTTGTTGCAAACATGTGTGGAGAACACCTTCAAAACGGAAGTTTTTCTGTTCGTATACAAATTAAGTCATCAACAGGCGATTTACCAGCATCAGATATTCCACACAGATTTTGATGTATTTTAATACTTTAATCTTTTCTTTAGTTATTCCTTCTGATATATACATATAATTCTATTTATTATCCAAGTATACCGTTTATACGTCAGTGAGTTTTACAACATAAATAATAGCGACTAATGACAGTAAAATTCGGAATGTGTCGTGTTTTGTGAGTGGATTGAATGGACAATCGTAGTCTTTCCCTGCAATGTGACAGACTCCTTTGGCCACCATGGTGCGTTCGATGTTTAGTTTGAAGTACAGAGCCTTTTCCAATAAAAGAAATATCTCCCTCCTCCATTTAATGATTTCAAACTGATTTAAATTCTCGTTAACATAATTCTGCGTAACAATTAGTAGTAAAATTATACCTCAAATACATAAAATATTTACAATAAATTGTAATGAATATTCTTAGACTTAATTTCGTACGAAGGGATACGTTCAGATGTTGAATCAGTCACAACCACGATGCTAAGTGCTCCGATTGCAGCGTTACCAGATTATTTTTCGTCTAAGTGGTGGTTTTTAACAAATCGTAATGAAAAAGAATGATTTGTTTGAAAAAATCGAGAGAAAAGAAAAAAACAATAATAACTAATATTTTAGTTTTAAGTATTGGAACAGGTACATTTATACGATTTCAATCACAAAAAAAGGAATCAGTAGTTTATCTAGTTTCAATAGGTATTTTCGTAATCAGAAGAAGACGTACCTGGCTTGCGAAATATTCTGTTAATTTCTTGACAGCGTGAAAACTTCTCGCAATCCATGAGAAACGCTCTACTCTTTTTTACACAGTCGACAACTTTTTTTATACATGTTTGACTTTAGTAGCGTACCCGTGCGAGAACTCTCGCATGCTAAATCCCACCCTTTACCTATTCATTTGCCTATCCTTTCCATTAAGAAGGGAAGTTGTTAATGAAACCTGTTTATTTGTTTCAAAATAGTAATTAACGAAACGCGTGTATAAAGAGGGGGATAATTGCATGAGTGGTATGTTGAAGAAAACGAGTGACGTTAGAAGCGAGTTTTCTTATATACCACGAGTGCAATTATCCCCCTTTATGCACGTGTTACGTTCAACGTTTTTTCGTTTCCATTCAAGAATAATTTATTTTTTTTAAACTCAAATACATACGTCACGTATGACACTTCAACCACATACATCGATGAATACGTTTGATGACGTATTGCTTCTAAACAATGCCAATTCTAGTGGGCCATGCTTTGTTTACGTACGATCAGTATAGTGACTTTTATTGAAAATGGAAGACATTGAAAGTATTCCTAAAGAGATATTGCAAGAAGCGGACGAAGCGATGAATAATTTACTTCCGAATAAAAGTAAGGAAGTATATGAAAGGGAATACAACTTATACAAGTTGTGGAAAGCAGAAAAAAAAAGTCACTTCCGATTCGGAAAAAGTGTTGATTGCTTATTTTTTAGAACGGGTAAATACAATTGACGTTTATGTTTTTTATTTGTAATATGCTAAGATAATTTTTTGTCATGAAATACATTTAATTTACTTATGTCAAATATTTTATGACACAATAGTCAGCTAGCGTCAAATCCTCCTGCTTATGGCCATACTTATCAATGGTGAAGATGTTGCGTGTCAAAGAAAACATAGACATTTCGAATTACAAAAATTTAATTTGTAAAATCAAAAAATAAAGGAATTGTGCCGAAAAAATCAAATATATTCAGCAAAGACGAAATTAATAGATTTCTCACGGAGGCACCAGATAATAAATACTGCGATGTGTCGGGGACCATCGCAGTCCTCCACCCTTGCGTCACGCCAAATTACCGGACGGCAGGAAAGAACTACGCGCCCTCGAATTAGATACGCCCAGCCGCTCAAGCCCCCCATAAACTTTCAACTATCAATTATACCCTTTTTCTGACAATACCGCGATGCGTCGGGTGACCATCGCACCCTCTCACCCCCGCGTCACGCCAAATTACCGGAAGTTGGAAAGGGCCACGCGTCCACCGCGACCCGATTTAGTTCCGCCCAACGGCCCAAGTTCTCCAGAAGCCCCTAACAATAAATCTTACCCTTTGTCCAACAATACTGGATGATCGACAGCCGGAACAACCATTTTAGCGACTTGGCGATCGCACCCGGCTCAATAATCCTCTAAAAGCCTATAAAATCATCACATGCCAAAGCAGAAGGGACACGTGCGCGCTCCTCCGGCCTAACAATGCCGGCCAATGAACAACCAGAAGGCACCGTTGATGAAATAGAAGGTTCGAGAAGTTCAAATCCGACCAATAAAATCACTAGGCAGGAAGCACGTGAGCACTTTGAGATTTTTTCGAGAAAACGAAAGGGACAGACGGGCGGGGGACGCGAGAGGGGAGACGACGGGCGACAGACGCTAGAGAGGACGGTCGTGCAGGGGAAGTCGTATGGAGATAGAAACCAACAAGTAAAGTTTTGAGTAGATTAACAGTGGTAGTTAAGAAAACCACCGAATATTAGTCAGTTAATGAAACCTGCGGTAGAAAGGGAACAGCAGCAGTGGATAAGGCACACACTGAGCCGACCACTGCGAAACTTGCCCGGTCTTCACGGAATTAATTCCGAATAGCCAAAGTTTGGCTTCGAGCGTCATACGCGGTCCAGGTGTCGTGTGACGGCCTGAGACGCGCGCGAGCATCACGTCGCCACCGCCCGGTCATCCACCGCCGACGTCCCGTGCGCCGGAGTCATCACCCCGGAGGCAATCGGAGGCCAACCTTGCAACGTTCCGGCGTCGCCTCCTGAGGGTCCGACTACACTTCTCCGTCGCTCGGCGAGCAATCCAGTCGCGGTGACATTACCATCTAACATCACAGATTGTAAGTTGTCATCACCATCATTCATTAATCGGCTACTAAAGTGACAATAACCCAGCATAAACCTGAACAGTTTCTCTTCGTTTAATTTTTTGAATAAATTAGTCCCCGCCATTTGGTCGGGTGAACCAATTAATACCATAGCAAAGTGTTATTATTCTAAATCTTAAGAAACCACCAAATGCAACCCTTCGACCCAGGGCGCTCACCCCTGAGACGCTCAACGCCGGCGACATTAAGCAGGTAAGTGGGCATGCGCTTGGCGCCCTTATTAAATAAATTCAGCGCGTGTCCCCTCCTGCGACTTGGGACGACTGTCACACCATAAGTGTGTCGGCGCCTCCATTTTGTGAGCAGTTCCATCACAATACCTTCTTATGAAGGCAAGTGTAGTAAATGAAAGTATGATGTCTTTAAAATGTTACTAATAGCATACAATAGACTAAAAATAAAATTTTGTTAATGTATTTAGGTTGTTGCGATATTTGGTGTCTGTGGTGCCTGCAGACGTGATGAATTATACAACTTGTGTTTGGACGACGTTAAAGAAGAAGGAAGTGTACTGCTTGTCAATTTAGAAAAAACCATAACAAATATTGTGAGAAAATTCACAATCATTAATGAGACACGTTCTGTTAATTATGTTGAAAAATGTCAACAGTATTTTTCACTTCGCCCCAAACAAGTAAAACATAGAAAATTATTTGTATTTTATAATAATGGACGGTGCAGCGTTCAACCAGTAGGTATAAATACTTTTGGAAGAATCCCAAAGGAGATAGCTTTATTCTTAAACATTCCCGATGCAAATTTATTTACTGGGCATTGTTTTAGAAGAACATCTGCTACTTTTCTGGCTGATAGTGAAGCTGACATTTTAACAGTGAAACGACACGGTGGATGGCGTTCTTCTTCTGTAGCAGAAAGTTACATTAAAGATTCCATACAAAATAAAATAAAAATTGCAAAGCGTATAGGTGAAAGATCAGATTTGTCATTAACTACGATGCCCACTGCCTCAACATCACACACAGCTTTACCTAGGACATGTCACGTTGGTGAAGTACATATTTCTGAAAATTATGAAGCGTTGTCTGGATCAGGATCATCGGCGCCAAATGTGGGTGGGGTAATTTTTAAGAATTTAACAAATTGTACCGTAAATATCAATATGACTAAGGAGTAATTTTTTATAATTTTGTTTTATTCGCTCACGTATAGGTTGTGGACATTTTTGTTTATTTCACGGCCGGCTGCAAATAGCTTGGCCACGTGTGTTTATAGTATCATAATTAAACGATTTTGATCTTTTTGTGAGTTCTGATTGGTGGTTGTAGAATCTTAATTGCACGGTAGACTTTTAATTCCACGCGTGCCATTAACATGGAGATAATTAACGATTTTTCATGCAATAAATGAGCATAATTAGTTAACTAAACGAAAAATGTATGAATGTAACTTCTAATGTACTTACAGAATATCAAATAAAAATAACAGTTCAATTAATGTTCGAAACAAATTTTCAAAAAAGGTTTATTCTGTATTATAGAGAGATGTTCTTGTAACAATTCATTCTTCTTTAAAAACAATGTTTGAAGAAATTATTCAATCTTCCTTGAGAGTTAACTTTTCGCTTTCCTTGGTGGTCACAAATATAATAGAAAAAGTTTTTACTCTTGAGAAAGCAAAGTAAGTTAATACGAAAATACCGGATCGGGAAGTACAACCCTACTCTTTGCAATATTATTTAACTTTCCTTGATTTGTGTGAGGAACAGAGGGGCGTTTTGGAGAGTCAGAGTGTCAGCTTGCTGGGGTGCGAAAATTAAAAAAATATTTGTAAACTAAAAAGTACTGTATTATTTTCTGCGTTCTTACGTACCTCAAGAACAGCTATTCCGAGTCAAAACTAACATTTTGACGTTGGAATACTAAATACCATTTGTTACCATTAGAAACAATTAAGTAGGCTTAGACTTCACTTCCGTACATGGGAATGTTGCTCAAACGATGTTTGCATATTGAATATCTTGACGAACCGACACCTTGAGTTTAATATCAAACGGTGTATTATTTACAATACAAGTTTGCAGCTGGGCGTTGATATACTTACTTCCAGAAACTGCCAACATTTAAATCGTGCGTTTGGATTGCGATCGTTGGCAGTTGTCGAGTGATTTGTGCTATTCTTTCTATAATTTTAAATTTAGTTGTTTTTTAAAAATTAATTCACGTATATTGTGGGCAAGCGCGTTTTAATTTTTGTTTTTCATTTATTGAAAGCTATTTTACTTTTGCTAATTTAAAATGTGTGTTCTTTGTATTGTGCCATCGCACACGTTTTCCCCTACTACCTCCGCGTACCCGTGCGAGAACTCTCGCATGTTAAACCCCACACTCATCCCTATCCTATTTCCAATCTAAGACGGAAAGTAGTTAACAAAACGTGTTTATTTGTTTAAAACTATTTAAAGGTAACTTGCAATGTACTAGCACATTATCAAATAAAAATAAATAATGCCATTGATGTTGAAAAGAATGTTTCAATTGATATTTATTCAGTATCATGGAGAATTTTCTTGAAAAAATTCACAACACTTCCTTAAAGACAACATTTGAAGTAATTCAATATCCTTTTTCAGCTACTTTTTAGCTTTTTGTGAGTCACAAAAAATATTACCCTTTTATTTTTGAGAAAGCTACGTGACTGAGCCCGCTGTCTTGATAACAAAAATACTGGTACAGGTTAAACAGAAACACAGTCTTTACTCTTCACTGTATACCCACAGCATTTACAGGCCACAGCACTTCTAGTTGTTGCTAGAGAGCAACTCTTGAATTAATGATTTTGCAAATAAACATCATCAGGCTGCACAAACCACGGTCTATTGTTCACGTCACCTTAAAACACGCACTAAATATCCAATGTGGCGTCTGAACCTTCATCCAGTCTGAACAACCAACGTTTGAAACTATCTATCTGACCGCCCTCCGGTTGATAGAATTCATAGAGCTGATTGTTGTCCTCATCTGTCAGGGTCAGACTCTTTGCCATGGAAGTAATTTTTGTTATACGTGACTATTTCACTCATGTCTGTCCACGTCGTAAGTAGCCAATGGTGAGCAAAGATATATTCAAATTAAACCAATCCCAGATGTTTATCGTCATCAGTTTGTTTACCTTTTTTATCGTTGTAAAACCTTTGTTTACCTTTTTAAGATAACGATAGCAATTGTTTTACCTCCAAAATAGCATGTGTGCATCAATATGTGTCGTTTTGGTTATGTTTAAAACTCTGATACAGAATATAATATTAAAAATTAAGTGCCGAAAAACAGCGAAAGGAACAAAGAAAGCGTGTGGAAGCAATTTCAAGAATTTTGTGAAGAAAGAAAATACAAATGGACAGCACAAACTACAAATGAGGAATTTACACATATTTTAGGTAATTAATATACGAAGATTAGATGGTGAAGAGTACAAAGAATATGCTATCAAAACAATGTGGAACGTTACATTAAAAATTATTCAGAAAAATACGTTAATGAGTGCACACGTGTGTTCAATCCATTCGAAATCTACGAATTCCGCTGCTAATTCATCTTGTACATCTTCCATTTCAAATACTTCTACGGAAGGGCAAGACTCGGAAAAAAACGTCCTACAACTTTAATCATTATGCTTTTAATAAATATTCTTTTAAGTAGCCTTGATATAATTATTTTTTGAAAGTTTTATTACCATAAAATTGAAACATATTTGAAATCATTTTCTGCATTATACTGTTATTCAAATGTTACTTGATTATAAGTTATTCCAGGAGGCAGTGATAAGTCGGAGCTGAATGAAAGGTTTTCATTTTCTGGTTGTAATTTTGAGTAATATTTCCCTTTTTCGTAATTCCTGTGATTTAAATTATCCTTTCAAATAATGTAATGTGTTTATTCGTGAAATAGTCACACTGAATATCACTCGAAGTGCTGTGCTATTACTTATGATAATCCTTCTGTCTCGTCTTTCGTTAGAGTGAAACATCTCATCCGTAAACGAGCGTGTATTGAGCGCAGTATTATTTGAAATATGGCTTGGTTTTCTAGTAATGAAATTGACAAGTCTTTTGTTCGAATAAAAATATGTTGTACCAAGTAGCCATAGTATCGTGTAAAATGGGTAACCATAGGGTTGATGATGTATGGAGACAAAGGGAATGCGACGACAAAAATGTATTCCTATGAATTACGAATAAATAAGTTCTTTTAATATGATTAAAGAATAATTATTTTATGATGGAGAACTAATATCGACGGGAGATCAACACATCAATATAAAGGATAAGTATATGATCTTTTTATAACATCAAAATATAATCTTAAAAGTGATCAATTGAAAAAAAATCTGTGTCGATTACACATTTAAAATGTTAGTCCTTGATATTTCTCGTGTTTGTAGAACGTTTGGAAGTATCGAAAACAAAATAATGCAAGAATTTTAATAAAATGAGTAATATTACGAGCTGTATTTAATCACGTAGTTCATTCTTACCTGACAAATACTTTCTCTGATGGTCGTGTTTCTTCTAACATACATGTATCGATGTGTCATTTGGAGACTTATAGTAATAAGAAGTACTATACTTAAAAAATAGTTTATTGAATCAATTGAAACCAGAAAAATACTATTCTCATAAATATGTTGTTTAAGGTTGAACCAGGGTTTAGGGTGGCGCGGTTCCTTTGGTTCCTTTAGTGAATCACTTACTCTCGTGAATCGCCCGCCACGGTTCACTTACGGTTCACTTCAGAGGTGGCGATAAATTAAAGTGAATTATCTTCGTGTTGATTAGCTTTGATGGGTCAAAGCATAAATATACAAGAAATGACAAATTTTATATTTTACGAAAAATTTCTTCTTCATCACGACACTTTTAAAACAACTTCACTTCACATTGAAAATTACACTTCACTACACTTGTTTTTGTTGAATTAAACTTGTTCCTAAGCTGATTTGATTGCTGCTTGAACTCTAATATTAGTATAGAAATGTTTTTAGATTTTAAAAAGCCTTCTAGTAATGTCACTTTCAGTTGTTCCCATAACAACAAAATTATTTACTGGCACTATTTAATGCGATTAACAAATCGTTCGTTCAAGAAGTTATTTTGCTCGTGGAATTGTGTGTTTTATAGCATTTCAAGATCTCTTTGAATAGATTTTGTGTGTCTACCGTGATGGAAGATGTAAATGCAGGATTTATTTATGATTAACATATTATGTAGTATTTGCTTTAAAAAGTAGACGAGTTTGTTTTTAGTATTAAAATGGAGGATTTGAGAGGTGATAGTCTCCCAATAATAAACGTGTAAGTAGTATGTGTTTGTGAAATATAATTGATTTTAAATATTTGTATTTATTTTATTAGCTTAACAAGTTATTTTTTATTATTAATTTTTTAAGCTTCAGTTTGTAAAAAATAGGTATTTTATTTTGCCAGAAACAAGCTTGACGTTTTTTCGTGTTATGAGGGTGTAATTCGAGCCGAGACACTACACTAATTTTCAGTATTACTATGGTAGTGGTAATACTATTAAAATTATATAATTTCAACGACTGTGTGAGTGGATTTTTTCTTTTAAAATTCCATTTTCTTTAATATATTAAGTAGAATTGGTTTAAAAAACAGACGAGTTGGTTTATTCGTATTAAAATGGGGGGGTTGGGGGGCGATAGCCCCCAATAACAAAAGTTTAAGTAGTATGAGTTTGTGAAATGGAATTTATTTTAAATGTGAATTTATTTTTACAGCAATTGTGATGTTAAAAAATCTTTTTCAACGTTAATTTTTTTGTTTAAATTTATGAGTTCCTGTTTATATTTTTTTTTCATCGTTCAATTGCATTCAAAAGTGAGTTATTAGTATTTACTTCCTATTGGTTTTTATAAATTTTAGTTTGTATTCTTTTTAAAAGTATGTTTTTCTGTTATAGAAATTACGCTGTTTCAACAAATTTTTCTTCGCTTTTATTCAATTTCCTTCGTTATTTATCTTTCATTCTATTTATTAGTGTGTTATTAATATTATTTGATATTGGTTTTATTTTATATTGTATTATTTTTAAAAATACTTTTTTTTGTTTCAGGTTCTTAAAATTCTACGTTTATATTATTGTTGTTGTTTTTATATTTTTGTTTCATAACTTAAAATAAATGTATAAAAATTCCCACAAATACGTGAGTCATACTTTTCCCATTTATATTCTGTGGCTTATAGAGCAATGTAATAAGTAGCATTTGCTTAACTAAATAGACGAGTGTCATAAGTAACACAAAATGAGTGGCTTAAGTAGTAAAGAATGTTCAAGTAGCACGCGCTTCTTAAATAGAATATGTTTTCAAAGACATTTATTACGTTACCATGTTCAACGCGAATAGTAAACAAGGATTCGGTTCACTGAGTCGATTCCTCCCTAGTGAACCGGATCAGTGAACCAAAGGAACCGCGCCACCCTAAACCCTGGTCTTACCTTTGTTTAATAATGTTTTTATAGTGGCATTGCTTTTCACAACTGTGGTTACATGCAATCAGGGGCGCCCCACCACTAGTTGTTTCACGCCGTGCGCCATTTTTCGCGTTGTAGACATTTTCTCTTTTCTACATTACTCCGCTCTATGTTGTTATAGAATTCAGCATTCGGTTCAATATACTCAGGCCGGCAAATCGAAATGTTATTTACCTATCTTCTACCTTTTTATCGGGGAAATAGTTGCAACCAAATCTATGGAACGCGAATGAACAAAATTCGATTTTCAGAGAGTAATTTCTGAAAGAAGGAATAGAATCATAGCCTTAATTTTTTCTGTGCGTTTATATATAACAGTGTAGTTACATTTTGTAAAATATCATTGGTATATAACGTGCCATTTGAAAATTACATCCTCTTGAATATTGGAATTTTGAATTTTTTCCAAATATCTGTGGAGGACCAGTTAAAAATCTGAAAATTGTACACATGCTAGACCGCTATCATACCAAACTTCAGTAAAAATTTCAACTTTTAGATTGAACTCGAAGTATTTAAAAAAATGAGACCTTACGAAAAAAGAGACTTCATTTACTCATTGAGGATACGTTGTGCCAAGTAGTAATCACATTATTTTAAAGTTAATTTAAACTAAAATCTACATTGATTTAAAATAATTAATTATGCTTTATTATTATTATTATTAATAAACATAAAAATGGCCTAAAATGTTTCTGTCGAAAATTCGTCGTTTCTTCGCGCAGCATTACATAACTTCCCCTATACTAGTTATATTACTCCGTATATACGTACGTATACGGAAAAGTAAAAAAGATGTGAACCAGTACAGCGATTTGAGTTTCGGATCAAACTTACTTATCAAACTTACGGACAAACTTACCGACTCCCTTCAAAGCCTAGAATTATCCAATACCCATTGCGTATCGTGATAAAGTGAAAACGCTAATGCAACAAATGACCCAAGAAGGAACTATCCGGAAATCAACTATCGCTTAAACCAACCCAATTCTGGTCCTTGTCCAACCCAACTTTGGTCCAAAAAAGACTGTAGTATTTGCTGTGTTTAGACGCGCGCAAATTGAATGGGGTAACGTTGCCATACCGCGACGTACCTCCCAGAATTAGCGACGTGTTGTCGAATTTCGGTGGGCAAGAGCCGTTTTCGAGCACCGATTTTCGGCATGCATATTGGCAGATCCAGATTGCTCCGTCAGATCAGCAGTATACCGGATTGACGTTTCAGGGCATTGCATCTGTTTTTGCTAGAGTACCGTTTGGCTTGAAGAACAGCGGTGTCGCCCTAATACTTTGCCTAGACTGAATCCTTCAACAAGTGATGGAAACACGTGCAACGTTATATGTGTATGTCATGATTATACAGTTCAAGATATTTTAAGAGCACCTCTACAACTTGGAATTAATTTTTCGGACACTGATCAATAATAACCTAACTTAAAATTTGAGTAAGACCTATTTTTGTGATGACGTTAAACGATTGTATTACATTAAACGATGAAATTCGATACAAAATTTAAGCCCCAAGTAAAATATTTTCTGCTGCATAACTTTTTCTATACGATTAGAAACTTTATATCATAAAAGAAAATAATATTAATTTTACCAATGATATTTAATGTATTATTTACCGTTCCGACTGTATAATTCTAAACAACCTGTAACACATATTGTACCGTAGCTTCTGGGTCAATGACCACCATCTCGATCAGGTATTTCGTCCAGTTTCCCTGATTCTTTGAGAAAATGCTGTGATGGTCCCATGATTTGCTTATGGACATTATTGTAACTTCATTATCTGTGCACGTCTTCTACAATTCAGCGGGAAATATAGTTATTCCAATCTTCGTTTTCCATGTTGTCGCGACAGGAAGCGTTATTTCACTACAAAGGACATGAAGAGGGTCAAGAGCCCAACTCTCTAGCTGATTTGCTTTCAAAAATGGAGCGAAAATGTTGTTAACAATTCTTGCAAAAATCGCTCATTTATTTCTGTACTCAAAATTAAATTAATGTGTGGTGTAGGACAGGTATCACAGAAACTTGCACAGCATTTACTTCTCCCTTTAGCAACCACAATATTTTAAAGGTTGTTGACGTAAAAAAAATACGTAAATAAAGAAAGGTTTATCTTAACATATCGTGATTTAAATTTATGTGCCCTTGGAATGTGCTTTAAAGTCAAACGGAACTAAAGTGTTACGCTGGGTACTAGACCATGAAAGAACGTATATAATGTCATGCGAAAGAGGTAATCAGATTTCTTTTGCTGCAAAATGTGCTGTGAAGTGCATCTTTTTATTGGTGATTTTTCTGTTCATATTCAAATGAAGTTAGCAACAGGCAATTCACCTGCATCATGTAATCTATACAGAGTTTTGTGTAATTTTAATACTTCATTCTTTTCTTATTCTATTGATATTGTAGCATTACCGGATATTAATCAATAAAATAAGATTTAATTTTAGACTATTTTCACGAGACGAGTACTCAGAGGTCTCAAGGAAGCGCCCAGTCCGCCTCCAACCCCACCGCCCGGCCCTTTGCCTGCCTGGCGCCGCCGAAATTAGTCACGTTCTCTCTCGGGGACCGCCCGCCCCTTTGCCAGCCTCGCCCCACTCCCGCGCGGACCGGCCCGCCTACCGTTCAGCTACGGAACGCGAGGGGAACCATCCAGGGTGTCATGTTTTCGATGGCTTGCGACAAATAATTACCACCCCGCCCCAGTAGCCAGCAGCTTGGAGTTGCACATGCACTTCATAAACAATGTTAGAGTGAGAACGTAAGTGGAAATTTCCACTCAGTTCCTGTGAGAATCGCC